>JAGVSL010000013.1:13000000-13600000 GCA_022494535.1 Himalopsyche phryganea | reverse complement strand
ATATTTACAGATTATGTTTGACACATTTGTATTCAAATTAAAATAGTTTCATGTGATATGTTTAGGGTTTATATATTTTTATTATGTAACCCAACTCATTATAGTCATTTTGGGTTTGGATTAAACGCATTCTCTATATTTCGCAAATTATTTGTACCAAGTCACGAAAATCTGTCTTGTTTCAAACCAATTCTCAGAATTTCTATTTTTGCATGTATACTTTCGACCAAAAAAAATGTTAATTTGCAAATTAATAATAACAGATTGGATTGTTTGGTGACGATGTTTTATTTTTTATCTAATATAGTATACAGGTTACATAAACAGCTTAATTGAATCATTCAGATTTTGTACGTTTCCACATTTACATTTTGCTACCAACGACACGGGCTTCGGCATGAAGTTCTGCATTTGAGTTAACAGATGAACTGACAGGCGAAACCCGGGTCATGAGTGACAAAACGTATAGAAATGTCAAATTTGAGTTATTGATATTTTGTACACTTCCAAATATTTTGTCACTCACAACACGGGTTTCGCCTTTCGGCATCTTCAGGCATTCGAGCGCACGGATGAACTTGAGCTGACAGACAGTGTCTAACGTTTATATAGAAGATTTTTGTTTACATTTGTTTACAGGCACATTAGTGAATAAGCTGACAACGTCAAAAGAAATTAACATGGGGGATCATAAATTATTTTATCAATAAATTTTGGAATCTTCCAAACTCCCCGTTGCTGTATCCTATACGTTGAAACAGATGCCACTAAACGTGGGATGATTGTATATATTTATCCTGTCGTCGAATTGCATCCCGTCAAAACCCACAATACTATTATAATTGTAAAATCACTGGTAATTCTAATATTAGTTGCAAAGCGACAATTCGCCACCCTGTCAATGCATTGTTTACAAAATAAGGATTAAGGCGATTCTCGAAATTTTAACTCGGGTATCAGTGTGGATCCTAGACTTATAATATTTTATCTCGTAAATAATATTTGTCGTATTTGTATCTTCTATATAAACGATAGACACTGTTTACAGTCTGTCAGTTCGAGTTCATTCGTGCGCTCGAATGCCTGAAGATGCCGAAAGGCGAAACCCGGGTCTGTTAGTGACAAAATACATGGAAGTGTACAAAATCTCAATAACTCAAATTTGATATTGAAATTCCATCAAGCACCCTCAGTCGATGTCTTAAATTATATGTATAGAAATGTAGAAAATTCGAAAGATTTAATATTGAAATTCCTTCAAGTACCTTCAGTCGATATCTTATATAACTTATTATTACATTTAACATAACAGTATTTATAAAACTAAGCATATTATTAAATTTGGGTGGTCATTAAACATATCTTTTTAAAACGTTTGATCACTTAATGGCGTATATTTAAGCATTCATGTCTTTTTTCTTTGCTGAATCTAGTCTTCTGAATTTTAGTGTAGGGAATTTTCTAATAATTGTGAGTCTTACTCCACTTTTAGATATCTAAAAAATCTCCAGTTTTCGATTGCATAACGACTAATTTTTTCGATGCTATTGTGAGATGTCTTATTAGTGAATCGTGGCTGAATATTTCACAGTAGTGTAATTGTTTTTTCAATTGTATGTATCCACCTCCTATAATATATTGGCATGCTCGGGTCCGGAATATTTTTGTTCAGTTGAGTCTATTTCAGGATGTTTCTTTAAAAAGCCTAGTAATCCGAATGACATAATGCTATTTTTATTTTCAGGTACGCATGAATATTAGAATCAACGATAGTTTTCAATACAAAATGTTTTCATGCTATATTCGCACGCTAAGCCTTATTATTTAGTGAGCAACTGCCAGTCAAATTGTATGTTTTCATTTTTCTCTTATAAAAATAAATTGATGTATTACCCTTCGGCACCGCAAACACAGCTTTTAGATTGAATGAAACTATTGCGACATAACTTTTACCTGAACTTGACTTATCGTGTTCTCTGTCAGAATCTCGCTGATCTTTACACTCTTTATTTTTCCCATTATGAGTTTTAAATAAATTCTATCTAGTTTCATCAGTATTATCAATATTTCGACAATAATATTTGAGGTTTCAAGATTTCAAATGCTAGACTGTCTACTAAAATAGTTAAATAGCAGCACAATAGTAAGAATATAAATTAAAATGTAACATACCTTTATATGAGTCTATTTTCACAAGTGATCGTCGATTCAAATCACCATTATCCATTTTAGCAACAAAAGAACACTCTTAACTGTTAATTATAGTTGAAGTTTTTCACATTTCTGATAGAGTTGAAAGTGTTTGTACCAAGTCTGTTTAATACTGGCTTCTGATTGGTCGGTGCCTTGATTTAAACCAATACTTTTAAAAATCAGAATTTTTGCACTTTGTTCTAACATTGTCTCAATAAATGCTCAATATTTAATTACAAAAATAATTGACTTTGTTCATTGCCAGGATTTTGAATATGGGTCTAACTCAAATTTGGCAATGATGAACTTGGTTAAAACCAATTCTACCACGATGAAATGTTTGAAATGCTATTGGCACCTTTTTCATTTTGTTTGTACAAAACTGTTTTTAAGTAAAAGCATAATTTATAAAAATAAGTGTGTTTTAGCATACGGAAGGGCTCGAAATACAGAACGTTTTGGTATAACTGACTCAATATGTAATTCTTTCGATGTAGTGTCTTCTTCCAGAACAGCGACGATATAAAAGTCCAATTAAAGCAATTATTAATAAAAAAATACATTATAAATTACATTTCATTGATTTGCCGCCAGAGTGATGGTATTCGAGTTATTACGAAAGAGCTACAAATGGTTAGCCATAGTTCTGACGATGGCATGAATTCGAAATATTTTTTTTCTTTGATATTTTTACTTGTTATGTTAAAAGTCATCCCCATTCATTCATTTCAGTAGAAAATTGAAATTACAATATTAATTTTTTGACTCCCTTTCAGATGCATGTATATATCTGGAGTTCCTGGAACTGGTAAAACGGCAACCGTGACTGAGGTGATCAGATGTTTGAATAAGCAAGTCAAATTGAATGAGCTGCCGCATTTTGAATACATCGAGATCAACGGAATGAGGCTGACAGAGCCGAGGCAGGCTTACGTTCACATCTACAGACAACTGACAGGTAAAACAACCCATTTGGAACATTTAACCTTAACTTTCTCCTGAAAGCTTTCCAGAAAGATCCAATTCTTTGTGATTCAGCTACACGAGAACTTTTTCAAAATGAGCATTTTTCTAACATTATTTTTTTTTCTCTCCATGTCCCATGCTCCCAATGTGAAGCATATGGTCTCCTAATGCAGGTATCTTAACAGAATTTTTCTACGAGAACTGATCAGCCAGGAGCACTTCCGAGTCAATTCCTCTTAAATAATTTGTTCTTACTTAGTCTGTTCGATTTGTGTCGCTTGGTTACAAAAACAAATGATTCTTGTTTTAAAAGAATAAAACACAATTCATTTGTACTACTTCCACATGTTTATAATGATCAGGACCGGTTTCGCTCCTCACGAGCATTATCAACTGATTATAAATATGTGGAAGTAGTACAAATGAATTGTGTTTTATTTTTTAAAACATAATGTCTTTCCACCAAGAATTGACAGTTAACACCTTAAAAGTGTTTAATCCTTTGCCTAAAATACTAACTATATTTTCCAACTCCCAAAATTAAGAAGTAAATTAGTAAAATTATAAATAACAAACATTTGAAATTGATATCTTTTCAAAGTAGATTAATGTGTGAAAACAAATTGAGAAAACATAACACCAAGAATTGACAGTTAACACCTTAAAAGTGAAATGATTCTTGGTTCACTCTAATTGTTCTTCTCTGCAAGATTATTGACAAAACAGTGTTGAATGGGAAAGTATGTGATTCGCGATGATTATAATATTACCATGGAGGCAAAGGAGTCCTTCGGTATAAAAATTAGTTTTGCAAATGGCACGCGGTGTAATGTCTCCTCTCATCTAAGCTTATTCATCAGACAAAACTACTGTAAATTTTTTCATTGGAAAGATTTGTAACTTTATTAAAATTAATGAAATCATGTATCATTATGGCAAGTCAATGAAATGTTCAATTTTGTTATTTCAGGTAAAACCGTAGCCTGGGAACAAGCTTGTAATCTTTTGGAGGCGAGGTTCACCAAACCGGCACCCCGGAGGAACACCATTGTTCTGCTTATAGATGAGGTATGCTTAAGTATCAAAATTCTCATAGCTATTCGCAGTGATCCGATAAATAATGGTACAAAATAATAAATATTAGAAACTGTCCTCAAATCTGTGCACAATTACAGTAAATGGATAAAAATGTACACTTATGAAGGATGAAGGACAATCGCTCAAGGTATAGTTCAAAAAAAATGTTGCAATAAACATCTAAGAACATCTGGAAGCAGTATAATATATCAAACAGCGATTTTGATGTAAGCAGCTTCTCTGTTTCACCAGTGATACTCCGTTTCAGCCTGGGCTGTTGAGAAAACTTGACCCATTATACCAAAGTCCCCTATAATTACAAGCCATGCTGTACGGCCCGTCAGCCGGTATTTTTGGAGGCTAGTGGTCCGTTACATTAACTGTGGAGTCATGAAATCGATATTTTGGACTAATAACGATGAATTCTAGCATATTTTAATAATGTGAAATAGTGGGTAATCAAATGTAGTATCTTTAATGTTAATAGGAATAAAGATAATTTGGATGGATTCGGCGGAAACTTTGTGGTGTTTTAATATTAAATTAAGGTTGATAAATTAGTTATTCCACTGGCTGTGTTGCTAAATG
The DNA here is from genome assembly GCA_022494535.1 of Himalopsyche phryganea. Taxonomy (NCBI): domain Eukaryota; kingdom Metazoa; phylum Arthropoda; class Insecta; order Trichoptera; family Rhyacophilidae; genus Himalopsyche; species Himalopsyche phryganea. Next base: position 13,595,176 of record JAGVSL010000013.1, on the reverse strand, counting down.
TAACGCGTTTTGTTTCTTTAAGAATCATCTTAATTAAAAATGAAGAGTGGAGTGGGTTTGTTTTCTTCTACTGGACGTGAGGAGGGGGTAAGACCCAAACAATGATAGTACTAATTATAAAATTAACTACTAGTGTTTGGAGGTGATTTAGTTAGTTATGGTTCGATATAGTTAGTCTGAAGATGCTTCTTAAAGAAGCGAAACACGTTACATCTAGTTACACAGCCAGTGGAATAACTAAGTTATCAATTTTAATTTCATATCAGCAATAAAGTTGTTTATTTACTTTCAGACAATATAATTATAAAGCCTAATCGTAATCAATGATTGTTATTAATCGACAATTCAAAGTGTGTATTTTGCGATAAATTATGATTCTAATGAATTTACCCCGCCACACATCGCATTTCGTGCCATTCACTACATATATTACGACGATTGTACGATATAATTTATTGGGACGATTTAATTATTACTTAGCATGCATATATGTTGATTTTCGATGAATCGTAAATTATATAATGATTATAGTAAAGAAACACTGAATAAACTCACAAGAAATCTTTTCAAATACATGTTATATTCGACGAAAAACGGAGTTGAGAGACGATCTTCGTACAACCGCCATACAATTTGTTCGTAGAGACTGAGACTCCTAGGACTACTCGTAAATTGCAAATTTTCTTATAGCATTGCTTGTAACTTAAGGTTGCCTTGATTATACCCATTTGTTTTAAATGACATTAAATAAAAAAATAACATTGAATCTGCGGAGGGCGAGTGTAAACAACATAATCTACAAAAAACATTTTACATTCCTGGCGACATGATTATCAAACTAAGTTATGTAAATCTTTTCTCTAGTTTTGTCGTAAATCATCAGTAAAGTTTAGCGTTAACTACATAAAGTTGCCCATGTTAAATAAAAAAAGATTGTATAGGCTGTTGGCGTTCTTGTCGCAAGAATAATTAAATGTATAATACACAATAAATTATAAAATATGATACATTAAGTTTTAAATAAACATCTACTTTGCTGCGTATGGGTCCTGTGTCAGCGGTGAGAATGAATGAAGATCTGAGCGATTTTGAGTATTTTTATCTGTCTTTCTATCACATGTGATGGTGAAATTCCTCACAATGCGCTTCTTACATTTTTATTTATGCCGGTACTACCTTTTTGATCTCTCAATTGATAATATATAAGTTTGAATCCGGGAATTGCAGAATTTGTGTAGAAAAAATTCAATTGGTCATTTTTTAAATTGGTGTCCAAGTCTGAGAACGACTGTGTTGGAATCTTAACAATTCTACAGCACTGATATCAACCAAACACAATTAACATCTGATGATTGTCAATAAATTGCAATTCGCTATTTCCCGTACTCATTTCAAGTCTCTTAATTTAGTTGGATGTGCTGTGTAACAGAAGACAAGATGTTCTGTATAATTTACTGGACTGGCCGTCGAAGGCCGCCGCCCACTTGGTTGTTGTCGCCATCGCCAACACGATGGACTTGCCTGAGAGACTTCTCATGGGACGTGTCGCCAGCAGATTGGGCCTCACGAGGTATGTAGTTTTTGTAATGCTCTTGTCAATAACGGCGCACTCAATTTACCATATTTTCTCGATTGTAAGAAGCACGTTTTTATTTGTTTTAGAATCTTAGTCTTACAATCGCTGTCAAAAATTCAAAAGAAGATGTTTTCCGAGAAGATTGGAAAAACAATGATTCAGAAAAATGAATCTGTTTAACAATAGGAAAAGGGTGTAGTCTTAAAATTGAAAAATCAGTTGAATGTGTCAAAATAACTACAATGCATGTTGCATTTGGATTATTAAATTTTATTATAATACTATGCAGGGATTAAATAAAATATATCGATGGTGTTTTGGCTAATTCATGTAACCCTCAAAAAATACGAAAATGAGTGAATGATTGAATCTCATTTTAAAGACGACATCAACGAGCAGGTCTCAGCCAAATGATGTAAATTATAAAAATAAATTTACCACTTTTTGGAAGGGAAACATCATTTTACATTGGTTTTAGATTTTAAAATACTGACCAGGCTACGAGTAATCCCGTATCTGCAAACATGAGAATTTACAGGAAGGCATTCCAGAGATTCATAACGCATCTCACCATATAATGCTTTCAATAAAAACAGTTTTTATCTATCCTGAACAATTTCGAGGGTTACATCAATTGGCCAAAACACTGTCGATATGAACCTGTTTGAACTTGTCCGTGTGACGTCATCGTGGTATCACGTGACTTACGAAAAAGTTAAATATCATCGAAGATAAAGTCAAACTGTTCTGAAATAGTTTCTAAAGGTCGAAAAGGTACCTACAAATAACAATTGCAATACATTTTCAAGCCTATAGACACCTAAATATACACTGGCGAACGATTAAGTCCATACTCATTCACTCTAAAATTTCACCGCCCATACTCTCGGAAAGGTTAGATGCATTATATTGGTATTTAGAAAAAAGGTGCATCTTATAATTGATTCAAACATGGTATTTGACAATCGTTATAGCAACAATGTCATTGCTTTTTTAACCCAATTGTAATTTTGCTCTTTTAGGTTAACGTTCCAGCCTTATACATACACCCAGCTGCAGAGTATCGTAACAGCGAGGTTAGCTGACACGGGAGCATTTCATTCTGATGCTGTGCAACTAGTCTCACGGTAATTATATCATTTTTCTTTTGTTAATTTAAACCTATAATTTCACTATAGATCAATATAAGAATCTCATCTTTTGTTTAGAGTCGCTCAAATAATCTAATCATCTTAGAATTATCGCATCCAATCACTGCTAATTAAACTAGTGTAAACTAATTAAACATGTCCAAGACTTTATCTTGTATTTCCAGCCAAACTAGAAGGAAACGATTGTGGATATATGCTTTAGAAAAATAGTGCAAACCTTTAGGTCGAGAAATTACGACTACAGATCATGTAAACGTCAAGTAAATAGGTAATTTGAAAAGAGCTTTTGATATTCAGTCTTTCGAATTTCAGCTTTGAGCTGCCGATATGCAGCATTAATCATAAGCCCTTTGTATTACGCATACTTGTGTGCGTGTTGGCAGTGTATATGAAAACTGGCCGCAGCCATTTGGCTTGCAATGCCGTAGATTAAATGTTTTAAATTAAATCATTTTCTTCGATTTATTTAAGCAAGAACCTGACGATTTTAGACTTCTCGATTTATTTGGGATAACTAATATATATTTCACATAATTCTCCATTTTTAAACTGTTGCAATCGATCTATGTTTTTGCCACAGTTTAGGTTTTAACAGATCAATTGACTGAAAATAATTTCATACGAAAACGGCTTGCGCTGTAAGGGTTAAGAATTTCTGATATCTTAGTGCTTAAATATATGAAATAATTTATAATCCACTCTTCAAATTCTGTTTGATGTGATGCGCTAGCGTTGATGTAGTGGATTTTCAACAGTGCTGAGGTTATATTGTTTAATAATCACAGGTTAGTGTGTCTTAAAAGATCATACCACACATTTGATAAAAGCTTGTGACATGCGCCCTCTTTTTTTATTAATTGATTTTTTTTATTAACTGTTCTAATCATAGAGAAATATGCCATATCTGAAGCGAATTGATGTTGACAATTATGAATTTTGTTTCTATTCAAAGTAAATAAATATAGTTTTTTGAATACATTGAAAAATGAATCTGCACGAAATTAATTCTGCCCTTTGAAATTATTTATGATTTAGATCATAGTAAATAAATATAAGAAGCTGTGAAGTATGTTTAAATTGTTTATGCGAGCAAACAATTGTTAGCCGCGAATCACCTAATTATACCTGTTTTCCATATTATTATTAGCTAGTTTTACCTAAGATGTTTTCTCTCACAGAAAAGTCGCAGCGGTGTCTGGTGACGCGAGGCGGGCTCTGGACATCTGCCGGCGGGCTGTGGAACTCGCCGAGATGAATGAGAGAAACGGTGATGGAAAGGGCCAGGTGGGGTTGGAGCAGGTCAATCAGGCGCTCGGCGAGATGATCGCCAGTCCCAAGGTGCAAGCCATCAAGTCCTGTTCTAAAATGGAGCAACTGTTCCTGCAGGCCACTTCGGCTGAGGTACGTTCACTTATTTGCTTGCTATGTCATGTGGACTAATAAAATATATTCTCAAATAAAAGGGGGATACTTATTTACCTTCGATAATTAGGATAAAAGCCAGTTACTTCGTTGAGCGGTAACACTCGAGGCTTATATTTTACGATCTGCGGCTCACATTTCCTTATAAATAAGGTGAACATGGGCAATATATAATTTTCAAATATTATTGATTGCTATTATATGTCGTCATGCTATCTTAGGACGCGTGATAAAATGATGAAAGCATATTGAACACTGTATCTTCTTCCTCTTCTTTAACCATATTCGCTTCATATGGCCATTAGTGGCGCCTCCATAATTCACTGTCGCCTCATGTTAATCCCATATCATGCCAGAGTATTACAGCTCTGCCGAGTACATACTGTGGATAGTACTCAGTAGTTATCCAGGATGCCAAATCCCACCGGTCGGAAAAAGAGGAGAGAGTGACCCAGCCAGTTCCAACGACTCTGACCACTACGTAACAGGGTGCTGCCTGGTGCGTTTCCTAATCTCCTCACGAAATCAAACCACCTCACCCCCAGGATTTGGTTTTAATTATACTATAACTTAACGATGTATACTTTATTTACAACATTTTTTGCTTTACATTCCAGGTGCAGCGCACAGGAATAGAAGAAACAACATTTCAAATGGTGTACCGCCAGCTGGAGACGATCTGCGCATTCGGCGGACTCCGATCTCCGACTGTGACCGAATGCCTGGCCGTCTGCTGCCGTCTGGGATCCTGCCGTCTCATCATCTCCGAGCACTCCCGCAACGACATCAATCAGAAAGTGTTGCTCAACGTCAGCTCAGACGATGTCCACTACGCCACGCAGAGCATCAGTGTCTTCTGAAAGGTCATCGTTTATCACTTGATTTGTTTACACAGATGTATTTTTTAAGCAATGAAACTGGCAAGCGAGAACTTGCTGTGCTAAGGAGATCCATGCGTATGTTCCAGGAGGGAGGAGGACATGGGGTGATACACCAATATTAAACTGGTCATAAGTAGTATGCATAATGTGCATCGACACGGAGAATAACTCCGTTAGTAAACTCATGTTTCCTCCCTCCTAACACTGGTCGAAGCTTATTGCTATTGGATTTTAGTTAATTTATTTTTCACCAATGGCTGAGTACCTGAATTTTTTATGTCTAAAAATGCCTTTTATGTATAACTAATTGATAGATGAAATTTTATATTATTGAACTAGCTTTCTCGATGGGTGAAGTGTTACTGTGGCTGCAAAGTTGACATCGATGGATTGCTAAGAAAAATTTAAGCTATTATTACTTACTGAAAAAATGGATCCCTTCTATAAGACAACACCATTTTATTAGACGTTGAAACGTTTCGGTGTCTTTTGCAGACTAATAATCTAAACTACTGGTTCTCACGGGATATTTCTCCGCGGCCGCATAATGAACATCAGTGGTCTTTTGGAGATTCTTTTGGCAGCACCAAATTTTTCAATCGTGATTTAAAATATTAGACTGATGTATTTACTAAAAAAAGGGACTGATTAACTAGTCGGTTTTTTTTTCATCATTAATCATCAAGACGCCGAAGTTTGTGCCTGATTTGTGATAGATTTTTCCCCTTTCATCCTTCCGAATGATTGTCCGAATTCTCTTCAAAATAAGAAAAATAAAGAACAACATAATAAATACAGATGCCTCCATATATATAAATAAAAATCAGAAGATAATCACTGTTATTACCTTATCTATTTGGAAAATTTCTCATCAATGATGAATATTGTTTACACTTGGTGTAGGATACCCGGGCTAGGCCCTATTTCTCCTTTCATCTCTGGGAATTTTGTGTGTGGTATGTCAGGACCTTGCGGGGTCTGATAAAATCTGTCGGAACGTTAATATCATAATCTAGAAGAGATTCTATGGTCGGGTTATTGTGGTATTTCATGTCGCTGTAGAATTTCTTCGACAGCTTCACTATATGGTCCATGAGGCGTTCTATTTTTAGATCACGATGTAATGTGGTGTTACGCACAAACCACAGCGCGTTCGCGATTGTGCGCAACGTTTTGTTCTGTATAGTTTGCAGGATTTTAATCCGACTGGCGGTCGTGTGGCCCCACATGGGGGCCCTTGTATATCGTAACATAGTGGCTCTTATCGTGCAGGATGATCGGCGGAATTGTCGTTTTTAGTTGTGCGGTGCTGTCTGTCGTGGCAATTGGGGTGGGATCCGCTCGCTTGCGCTGTGCCGGTGGGGACACTGCGCTGGTCGATGCGAGAGGCGATTGCGGGTCCCGGGCGCGTTTTTGGCGGACGACTTGCGTCCACTCTGTTTTTCTCCTCTCCGCCGTCGTATAGATGGGCTGCGGGGGATGCCCGGTTGATCGCTGGGGTCTGCGGCGGGGATGTAGCTCCTTCGGAGTCCGACGTGCTCTCGTACTGCGTCGGGGCGAGTGCATCTATCGTGTCTCCGGATGCAGGCAGGATCTGGCGTTTCCTCCGTAGTCGCGGCTCGCTGCGGCTCCGGCTGGCTCTCGGGGGGGACTTCTGTTCCGAGAGGAACACCGACGTTATGACCTGTAACATCATCATTATGGAAAAAGGCGACAAGTTTTGCCGCCCTTTGCTGTCGGGCTTGATGATGGCTTTTAATTTAGCCATTGGAGATGTAGGATGGCTCACGAAGTCCGAGTCATCCATCCAGCGCTCATCCCTCGACATGCTGGCCAGAGTTGCCTCAATGTCCGACATCGTAAGGAGAGCCATGGCGGTTGAACTTCGGTTTGGTTCGGTAGCGGTGTGGGATCTAGGGTGCGAGGGAGGGGTATCTGAAAGAGACAGAGTTAGCGGGAAAAAACGATAGCGATGGCGAAAGCGAATGCGATAGCGATAGCGAAGGAGAAGCCCGGACTGTGGTTCGGCTAAATCAACGACTATCCACTCGGTAAATAACCGCGGGTCTGTCGGAGTAAGCTTACACACTATCACGGGTTGTTTCTCGTCGTGGATACGAAAACGATTTGCGTGCGTGCGGCGTTGTAATGCTGGCGGCGATGGGCTTTGACTCAATCAATTTGCGGCGCTGGCTGTAGTCTCGGCAAAAAGCGGCTGCGATGCGGCGAAAATTTCGATCGGAAATCTAGTTTTCGGCAATGGCTGGCTTATGCTGCGAGTTTCGGCTGGCGGCTTATTGAGAGTGCAAAGTTTGTTTCGTGGCGACGGCAGGCGGTGTACTGGCAGAATCAGTTGAATCGGTAGTCCGTAAAGTCAGCAAGGCGGCTTGAGAGATCAGCTGGTGATGTGCTCAGGTCGGGTGCAGAGACGAGAATGAACTGAAGCTTTTTTTTTTTCCTACCTCTTCTTTCCTACTGAAACTATTATGTGGAGTCCGCGAAGCGGCCTCCTAGTTTCCTGGCTAAAGTTAGTGCTAGGGTGGGTACAGACTAAGTCTTTATATCCCTTTCCCGCATGTAAGCTAGCTACGTAATGCTGTCTAAAAGATTCTGTCAGCTGAAGGCTTTGTGTGGGGAAAACATTTAAGAAAAAACCCCATACGAGAATGATTGTCTTTGAATCATTAACAAAAGGTTCAATTCATAACCAGAATTGCTCGTACTGTTGGCGTAAGTTTGAAGAACTTACTTAGCTTATATTAAGACTTGCCCAGTCCCTACTAAAATGTGCGAGCCTGGCTCGTTACTTTAAGATTTATCTCTTAGGGCGACTTATTGAAGACCGGCGTGGCCGTCGGCCTCTTCCGCATCCACCTCCGCTATAGAAGAATTTCCTGTAAGAGAGGGGGAGGGGGAGCATAAGGATTGGACATCGTCTTGACGAGGTTCTTGGAGGCTTTGAGTTGATGTTTAAATTTTTGAATTTTCTCAGCTTTGAGAGTTGGAGCGAGGTGAGGCCCCTGCTTCAAACTCTGCATGAAGCTGGCGCGGTGTAGACTTAGGGTCTCTAGAACGTCGGGGCCTTTGTACCAAGCACGCAGATACCGCGTGTTGGAATTTTTCCTCAGGCCTGCGATTATGCGCAGGCATTTATTCTCGACCCTCTGGAGGAGAAGGAGATTGCTGTTCGATATGTTTACAGACCATATGGGGGATGCGTACAGCATGGTCGGTTTGATTGTAGAGTGCCTTTTTGTTTACTACGCTGAGGTCCAAGTATACCCCGAGGTATTTGACCTTTTGGCTGAAAGAGCAGGGAATATCACATACGGTGATTTTCCCTTTGTAAGATTTGTTTGCGGTCTTGCGAGTGAAGAGGATCGCCTCTGTCTTCGCACCGTTGACCTTAAGTCTCCAGCGACTGAAGAAGTCAGTCAGCTGGGCCGTGCCAGCCTCAAGGCGACGTAGCGCTACGTCTCGGTCCTTGTGGGTGGATGTGATTGCTGTGTCGTCTGCATAAAGAGCGACAGAGCAGTTTTTGGGGTTCGGGAGATCATATATGAAATGATTAAAGAGCCTAGGTCCCAGGAGGCTACCCTGGGGTACCCATCTTTCAGGTAGTCCTGAATGATCTTGGTTAGGTATAGGGGGGTGTTGGTCGCGACGAGCTTGTGTACAAGGCCGTCGTGCCAGACTGTGTCGAAGGCCTTTTCCAGGTCGAGCAGTACCATTCCGGTGGATCTGCCCCTGTAAAAGTCTTCCGGTGATCTGGCCCGTGATGCGGGCCAGCTGAAGGTTGGTGGAGAGGCCTTTCCTGAACCCGTATTGGGTTGCAGGGAGGATTTGGTTGTGGGAGGGGAGAAAGCGTTCGAGAATCACTTTCTCAAGCAGTTTGCTCAGGCAATCGAGCAGACTGATTGGTCTGTAGTTGACAGCTAGCGAGTGGTCTTTCTTGGGTTTCGGGATCGCGACGACGTGAGCCGTTTTCCACGTTACTGGAAAGTAGCCACGTATGAGGCATGCGGTGTATATTTTCGCTATAAAGATGATTCCCTTTTGAGGGAGTCGCTTCAATATAGCGTTATTGATGTTATCCCTTCCGGGCGCTTTTTTGGTGACGAGTGATTTTATAAGTTTTTCGATCTCGACCGGTTCAACGATTTTAACATCATCCGGGATGATGTTTTGCGCGGCAAGTGACTCTATTGATTTTTGGACGAGCGCCTTCGTGGCGGGGTCCGTGTCCGACTGAATCTCTGTGTTCTTGACGAATGCATCGGCGAGTGCATTTGCTTTTTCGAGATCGGAGTAAACAAACTTGTCGCAGGCCGGGTCAGGCCTGAGAGGTTTGATAGTGCTCGAAGACGTTTTTATGCGCCTTGCGAGTGCCCAGAGCGAGTTTCTGGGGTCGTCCGTGTAGATCCGGCAGCTAGTGAGAGTGTCCTCCCACAGGCCGCTTTTGTGAAATTTGGTTTCAATTTTGATTCTATTTGTGAGGGTGTTAATCTCACGTTTGACGAAGTGATCATCGCGGGAAGTTTTGTTCCATTCTTTGCGCAGTCTATTACGCTTCAGAATGAGGTCTTGGATATTGTCCGAAAGCTCGGCGCGCGCGGTCGAGGGCTTTACTTTTGGGACAAATCGGCGACGGGCCGTTAGAATTGTTTCAGTCAGCTCGGCAGCTGCTGAGTCTATTTCTGCCTCCGTTTGCAGAGTTTTAGCCGTGAGGTGAATGTTTTGCGTAATGTACCTCTTGAAGAGAGGCCATTTCGCTTTCGCGTAGTCGAACTGCGGAGTTCGATCTTTTTCGTACGCGCCTCCTATCTCGAAGTAGACAGGGAGGTGGTCCGAATGAAGTCCGTTGAGTACTCTCGGTTTGCCGACGGACGGAGAGTTTTGAGCGATCACTAGGTCAATAAAAGACGGAAGACACTTGCTTTGGAAATGTGTCGGCTCGTCCGTGTGAAGGATGGTAAAGTCCGATTTTTCAGAGTGCTTGAGGAGCGCTTTACCGCGGGGATTTGCTCTAGAGCAATTCCACACGCTGTGCTTGGCGTTTAGATCGCCTGCAAGGACGACTGAGTTTCTGAGCTTGAGCAGCTGTTCGAACTCAGAGGCAAGGAATTTTTCCTTGCCCTTACCGTACGCTGTAATAATAGCGTGCGGTCTGCCATTGATTTCTACCTCTATGGCAGTGGACTCAAACCCGGTTAGAGGAGAGGTCGGGAGGTGCGCGTGTTTGAGATCGCGGTGGACTAGGATCATGACGCCTCCACCCCTCGCGGGAGGGGGGCGGTCTTCACGATAGCAGTCGTATCCGGGAACGGAGAAGCGGTTTTTCGGTTTAAGGAAAGTCTCCTGAACTAAGACGATGTCAATACCGAGCTCTATGAGGAGAGCATGGAGTTCGGGAATCTTATGTTCTGAAACGCTGTTAGCGTTCCACGTTACTAACTTGAGCGGTCGCCCGTTATCAAAGGGGACTGCGCCCGATTAGGCGTTGGCTAGGCCGCATTTGTCAAGCAGCGCCTCGGCTCTGAGCAGCCGATCGCTGAGTGACATGGCGGGGTTTGCGCGGATGGCGCGGGACATTTTGATGCTCTCTATTATGAGAGAGATCTCGGAGTTTGTAACACCGTCCTCGCCGCCGAGGAGGGTGTTGATGATTTCCACAAAGGTGGACGAAGCTTGGGGCTTAGCCGGGGTCGGGGCTTGGGCAGGTACTTGGGGACCTGCGAGTGCGCTCTTGTAGGAGAGCACGTTAGGGACGGCTGCCCGGGCAGCTGAGCTGTGTGGGGAGGCCTTAGGGGCGGCTGCGGCTTCTCGGCGGGCCACAATAGATTTGACGTAGGCAATGCGCTTTGGGCATTGCCTGAAGTTTGCGGGGTGGTCGCCTCCGCAGTTGCAGCATTTAACGCCGGGGGAGGTGTCTCCCCTGGGGCGGGTGCATGCTTGGGACTCGTGTTGCCCTAAGCATTTGACGCATCTCGCGTCCCTGTTGCAGTTTCGGGCCGAGTGCCCGAAGAGCTGGCACCGGTAGCACTGCGTGCCACCTGAGCTCGCCCGTCCGCGGAATTTTTCCAGCGTGACTCGCACGCGGCAAAGAAATTTAATTTTGTTGGCCATATAGGCCATGTCCGTGCCTGCTGGCATGGCAACGAGGTAAATGGGGTTCCTTTGAGGCACGTTAGCCTTACCCTTGAGGAGGGACACCGAGGCTGGGTTGAAACCGTGTTCGCTTATGGCGAACGCGATTTCCTCTACGGGAAGAGCGGGCAGTCCACGGACGACTGCCTTGCAGGTTCTATCCTCCTGCAGGGTGAATGTGTGGAACACCGCATGTCCATTGCGGAGTCCACTGGTGAGGCAGCGGTGGGCTTCCACCGACTGCGTCTGAACGACATAACTGCCGTTCTTAATCTTAAGAGAGAACTTATTCTCTCCTAAGATTGTGTCCAGTCGTTTGACGACTGTGGCGTGAGATTCCTGTCTGTCGACAGACAGGATCACGGGGGGACGCGGGTTTTCTTCGGCTTTGCGGAGCCGATGATGGTGGGTGCTGAGGGCACCGCGGGGAGCTTGACCTCGGGATTGAGGGCACGGTATTTATTCGACGTCTTCGTGGGAGAAGACGGCGCAAGCGAGCGTTTGGGGGCTGATACCTTGGGCCTGAGCCAGGTATCAGCCGTGGTGATAGGGGTGGTGTCCATCCCTGAAGAGTTGCGTGGGTCGGCGGGGAGCTGCACCGGTCTGGGCAGCACCGCGGGGGTTGAAGGGGGGCCCGGCGGGGGCATGGTGCCGCTCGGTTTTAAGGCCGAGGGCGTGGGGGAGGGAGACGTTGAGCGCTGACCGTAGGTCACCTTAGTGACCCGCGAGCGAGAACGCGTGGGCACGCGGGCTGACGCCGGCAGTTTGCTAGTATGCAAACTGCCGGAGGCTCTATTGGGTAAAATTGTTATAAAATTAGACGAGTCTCACCAAAATCACCTGAGGAGATCTTACGGGTTCCGCGAAGTACACCACTCGGACCGCCAAGAGCGATCGCACGCCTCAATTCACCGTACACGGGAAAAACCAATGACGATGGGGAAAGACGCACAATCGATTAGGCCAATACCGAGAAGTGTATGCGGCTCGGGTAAAACCCCGCTAGGCGGCTCGATGCGCTCGGCACGTGGTCGGGTGCTGGAAGTCCAAGATGGCCGCCGGCACACGAACTGAAACAGCAAGTGAATAATAAGTAAGAACTTATGGCACTGAATTGATTTATTAAACTTAAAATTAAAATTTTTAGAGAATTAGCACTGATGCAGAAATTTCCGAGTTTTTTCGCGAAGCGAAAAAGCGAGCTAGCAGAAGATACCTCTGAAATTTCGCGAAGCGAAATTTCAGACAACGTTACTCGGTGAGGAACTGAAGCTTGTTTTTGCGTAGCTATATATACTGTTTAGAATAGATAGACAATATCATGCCATCTCACGTATTCAAACATCATAATGTTTATTTCAAAATTAAATCATTCAAGGTACAAATTGTGTTTTTAGAAAATGAGCTTAACGTGGTGTTATTAATTAGTCGTTAAAATAAATGTATTGAAAATTTTGTAGAACTAAATACTTTTTTATTTTATCCTATTATAATGGAGTTCGACCAAGTAAATGCTAATTCAATCAACTAATTATTATCTATTCTAGAATTTATAATACAAAAACCAGAACTTGTTTCTTGTACCAATAAGGCATTCAATATCATTATTTTTATTGATTTAATTGACATAAATTTATTACTAACTTTATTTTAGTAAGACTGTAGTAAGTAAGAATGTATTTATTTACTTTGACACAAATTTTGTAATACTTTTGATAACGATGACAAAATGATACCACCGTCAAAATCAGTTCTTGCGAGAACAAAAAAATATTTGATAATTGTGGTTGAACCGAAAACATAGCTATTCTTTGCCGATTCATATATTTTCTATAAATAAAAATTTGTTTATTGCTTTTGAAACATGACAAGGTTTAAAAAATCAGCAGGTAGGTATAATATTATTAAATAACAAAAATATGAAAGAGATCCATTTTTTCTTCTACTTCAAAAACATAATGAATATTATATTATAATAGAAAAAATTTTGTTAAAATTTACTCATGTCCACGCAAATGACAACGTTTTCCGAAATAACGTCGTTGAAGAATTTTAAAACTTTTACCAGTGGATTACTATTAGCAAAGCATTGGAAAGGCATAAAATGAACACATAAGTAGCATGATTTTTTAAATTGCTAAAATATATTAAATAACAGCATACTATTTAAACATTGCTTGATTTTGTTATTTATTGCTACTGTGTTCTTAAACACGTTTATCGGCGCATCTTGCAGCGGCGATGGTGGTGTAATGGTCAGCATAGTTGCCTTCCAAGCAGTTGATCCGGGTTCGATTCCCGGCCGTCGCACACCTATTTTTGATTTTTTTTATTTCATAATTGGTACGCATTTTTAAAATTGATATTCAACATATTAATTTAAAAAAATATATTTCAACGTTGGTATTAAAATTTTGTAGAGAAGTTATTTTTACAAAAAGTATATATGTAATATTATGCATAATACGGATAATGCTGCAATATACGGCGAATTTAAAAAGAGTTACAAAACGTATTTTAAAAAACAAACAGAAATATACTCCATATATGTTTCACTTTAACTGCAGTGCACGCTGGAAAGAGAATTATATAGAATGCAGTGGTAGTAAACCTTTTTTAAAAGAGCAACATATTAAATTTATTATGTACAATAGTTTTTTCCAATATTAGTTTCCCAAAGACTTAGAATAATCCAAACAGTAAAGAAAATGTACGGAAAGACACTTTGGTATATTATAACGAGTTTGGTGAAAATGAAATCTTTAAAAACCTTGGGGTTTCCTGCTTAGTTTTTGAATATCGCGGGTGCGGTACTGGGTTTTTTTGGCTTTCTTCAATTTTAAAATTTTGATAAAACACAGAAGCTTGTTTTTTTATGGTGTTTCACATTGTTATTAAAAAATATTTGATGAGTATTTTATATTCATATGGCTACGTTTTACATAATTTTAAGTGTATTTATAATAAAGGTGTAAAAATAATTTACATTATTGATGATAACTTTTTAATGTCAGTGAATGTTTGCAGAAAAAAATCAATCAAACGATTTCTAAATATTTATTTCAATATAGGTAAAGATTACACATAATATCCGGATAATTAAGATGGAATATGACTGTTGTGGTATTAGATTTTTTTTTTCAGTGTTATTTTAACGGTTTCATTATTCCGTATAATTCCATGTGCTAAGTAAGCGTCACAACATTTTATATTGCAGTGTTGCATGACTATAAAACATAGTGAGGTGGCAGCGTTTTGCGCCAGTGTATCCTAGCCCATCTGTGCATAAAATTAGTTCAGCGAAAATGGGTACCAATTTCATCATATATTCCAGAATATTTCAAATTCGGATTTGTTTCTTCTAGGAATAAAAGATTATCGTCGATGTTTCTTATACTGTATTACATTTTCTACTTCTTTTTTCAAGTTTTTTTTGAAATTATGTTTCGATTAAATTACATGTAATATACTGTCAACAACACAAATTATAATAATATAACTTAACACTATTATTAATTTAACTTATTGCAATACCAGTTGTTTTCAATGTTATAATTATTCGTATGAGCATTATTTCATCTACTCGTGCTACAGTTTGGAGGGTATTTTGGACGTATCAAGTCCCTCTATACTGCTTGCTCCCATGTCTTACTCCTTATTTGACAGCTGAGCATTTAGGATAAAAAACTCTAATGTGTATCAGACACATTACAATGATTATATTTTGTGTAAGTTTTTGCTCTGTTTGAGTAATTTTACTGAGGCAAAGAAGGTGATTGTTAATGCGAATAAGTAGGTTTTTTTCTCATTTCACAAAAATTCGTTCATCCGTCGGCTAAAAAATATGAAACGTCAAATATATTTTTTTTTATAATTGCACTCTCAGAGTATTGTTTTACACTTTTACACCTTTATTTAAATGGAAATAGTAAAGTTTTCAAGCCTGTCTAGCAAAGAGTTGACACCTGTTTTTCAGAAATGCTTTTATTTGTTTTACGCCATGACTAGATTAGGGTTTATTGTAGATTATCATGTTTTGATGTCTCAGACAAAATCGTAGAACAAAGTATTTTTAAGAAAGTGGTAGTTATGGAATTTACACTTGATTGAATACAACAATTCTATAAAGATTTTTGAAATGTAACAAAGAGTTTGTTTTTTGGTACTTTTTCTGACTGATATTTATACCGATATTCGCGAAATGAGAAAAAAACCTCCTTATTCCTCTTAAGTTCAAGAAAAAAATAATTAAGAGTGGAAATAGATTAGCATAGTGAAGAAAATAATAAGCTGGTTATACACCACTACCATGGAGAGGTTCGTTGAAATAGCTTACTACGTAAATTACATACATATTTCAGGGCTCAGTCATACTTTATAATGTATTGCCCTGCCAGGTAAATTTTCTGTGAAATTCGCACTCTCTCGAATAACTGATAAATAATAAATCGACATGCAGTGGAATGGGTTGATGGCTCATGTAGACCGTTAAAATCGTTGTAGCTGCAACCATTCTTTTGTGAACAGGCGTAACCGCAATTTTTAGGGTGCGAATGATTCTGACACAAATCAAAACGAAAATGGTTAGCGCCAACTGAAAATGGAAAAAAAGCGTGAAAAGTTTCACAAAGGGTTGCCCAATCATTTCAGAACTTTGTATTGGAGTATTATAAGTACGCTTCACTTATTTTTTGGAGAAAATAAAGAATGAATCAAAATACATTCTATTATTTATATATCTACTAGAACAGGGGTCTCCAAAATATGTAGCCAAATGGCCACACTCACTCCTCCATTAAGTCCAAAGGACCAAGACCTAGCTAGCTCATCACAGCAAAACACTGTAGTTTTGAATTACGCGTAAATTTCAGTTTGTACTTACTGGTAAGCGTCAAGGAAATTTTATTGCGGCGGAGATAGCCGATAGTCAACAAGGACAAAATCAGCTTCTGCCTGATTATTACACTCAAATTAAGTCCATTCAACAAAAAATTTGGTTGATCAGTTGCATAAATTTACTCGATGCTTTTTTCCGCGTTTGGCACTGCTTATCTGTGTGAAAAAACTATGAGGGGGCGGATATTGAGCGTGTTCCTCGGGCCGGATTAGTGAAAACCCCTCTACCAGAACATACAATACGTTTTGAATAAACTTTTTACGAAATGAAAGCTTTACATCAAAGTAAACTGGTTATAAGAGATAATGAATGTTTTTTTAAAAATAAGGCACAATTTGTTTTGTACTTATTCCACATGTTAATAATAATCAAGACCGGTTTCACTCACGGCAAACATTATAAACTGATAGTGCTTGCAAGCATTCATTTAAAATATAATACCTTTTCACCAAGAATTGACAGTTAAAACCTCAAAAGTGACTAATAAAATTTCCCAATTAGAAAATATCCACTCACTTCTAATGCATCTTTTACACTGTACAAAACATTCTAGTACATATATATATTATATTATTTACAAACTAAATTGACGACACCTTCGCCGCGCCGTTAGAAAGTGCCGATTAAATCACTGTACTATACTGTCGTTGGATATGTGCTGTATGACAATGTCAGTTAACAAAGTAGTTATTTTACAGCAAAACGAAGGATATATTAAAGGACGCGTGGTCACCTAAATTATGAGTAACGGGTGAAGCCGAAATTGAATTTTATTTTATGAAGCTGTTTTGAATTTTCAGGTATGTATTACATCGAGAAAAAGTTTGTACTTCAAGAAGTTTTGCGGTAGAAATTGATGAAAGGTAAGATGTTTTTGAAGTTATCGATGATGATAAATAAAGATACATTGAATTGAAATTAGACCGGTGTATTATATTTATTGCTTTTAAGTTATTCGAGGTACTAATGATAAGTAGAAACGATAGAAATTAAAAAATGCGGTCCGCAACAAATTGGAAAATGGATAAATTGGCTCTACCGTTAAATAGGTTATTTATCACTGGTTTACCTCGTATAAACATCATGTTAAGCACAATTTTTTATTTGAAATGTGAATTAAATTTGCATATTAAAAAATGATGGCGACACAAAAATTGCCGATTTCAAAACAAGAAAATAAGATTATCTGAATATTATATACTTCTTTGATTGATTATGCTTGAATCGTTACAACAAAGAAAGGAGTTACAGAAGCCATGACATGATAAGGTTTAAAGAAATAAACCTCTTTTGTTCGAATATTGTTCGATGTAAAGTCATGTGAATTATACAAGAAACTCGACTGCGACAGTTTTCGTCTGATTCAAAAAATCTTTTCGTCATTTATACTGATTTTTTATTTTAAAGTTTTAAGCTATATAGTTTTAAAAATTAAATATGAAGTTAAAATTGGTATGAGCTCACTTATTGCAAAAAAAAGAATAAGTTGACTTTAAAGATCTACTGCCTATTCACTCATTACAGCGGATGTCTGTAGAATAGTATCGTACAAAATATCTAAATCGACTTTTATCAATAACTTAATTTTTTGTAAAAAACCATTTACCAATGTTCTCAGAAATATATCTTATTGTCACAGAATATTCAGCTTTAAGGTTAAGACTTGTTAAGGTTTTTTTATTATTATTTTATTTAAAGCCGTAAATTAATGATGGTGGATTTTTATTAATAATAACCGGAGACGGGAGTGTTATATTATACGATTAAATGAATAACTTAAATTTATGGATTTCGGCTATCTTTGGTACACTGATGTATGTTTGCTCACATACTGCTGACACTACTCTTAATAATTAAATTCAGTAATATTGAAAACAATTTTATATACAGTAAGAAAACGAGTCGAATACTCATTTGAATACATTAATTAAATAAAGCAGATTCAATTGTGGGTTTTTGTTTTATAATACAATACTATAATAGTAAAACGAAAGCTCAAAAAGCACTCCGGGACTTTATGATTTCTACTTTAATTATTCCACTCTGGCGTAAAGCTTCAATCCTTTTGAAAGCCTGGCAATGTGGCTTGTACAGTGGAGTGGGTTTCTGCAGCCCAATCTTCAACGATTTCTCTAAAAACCTCGGCTAATGGATAAAGAGTGGCGACGAGAATGAGGATTTGGTAAGTGTGTGGCTGCCCATTCGCCAGATATCCCCATTGCGCTAATCCCGTTAAACTAACCCCTGACTTATGCCAGAAAGAAAAGTTTGATACTTTTGCTAGCTTTATTACATGGCGGATTACCGGGTAAAGTAATTAGAGAAAAATACAAGAAAGTTTAATGTGTTTATTTGTATCGGTTTTGTTTTGAGTATTTTTTTCTTTGTTCTTCTGAATATATCTTTAAACAAATTTTGTGATTCTTATTGAATCTTTTTTTTTGGCCATTTTAGGCAAGCAGCCATGCCACATAAAAATTCAATCTTTTACGGATATTTTGTTTCAAAGTAAATGTATTCTCAGTTTTAATGAATTTATACTTGCGATTTTACTTACAATGTTCAAGTGAAACTAAATGAGTTGTAATGCCACACGAAGATCAAAATATTACATTAATAAATGTTAAAATTAAAAATAAAACAAATTAAAGTAAATGTGGCCGATTAGATAAAAAATTAAATGACTTAAGAGTGCGATATAAATAAGCAAATATTAGGTCTCGTAAATATTACGTAAAATATTTGGCTTCGTTTTTCTGCCGTCTCTACTATATAGCACAAAATAGACATAGATATCTGTATATTTGTATGTCTGTCGGACACAAGAAATCCTCCCAAACGGCGTACATTAGAGACGTGACATTTTCACACGTCATTCTGGCTTCAACTATTAGTTCTACTGCGCTTTTTTCAACATTCAACACTCAACATTTAACCTAAAACTGAAAACCCTATATTTTTGACGTTTACAGATTCGGAATAATAAAATCAACAAGCGCTACTTAACAACAGCTTCATACCAAATATTCCGTGATTGTCATAGTCATAGCTTCCTGTTGCTTAGTAACTATAAATAATAACACAAACGTCACAAATCATAATTGGTCAAATCAAATCAAAAGATTGAGCGGAAACTTATTCAACATTTAAAATTATAAAACAGTGTCATCCTCATTTCACGTTTTCAACGCTGGATCATTGCTGGAAATGAAATTAAGAAACGATATTGATGGTGTAGTGACAATGCGCAGATTTGAAGAAGACTTATTTGGTTTACATGTATGCCAAAATTGAGGAGCGATTATCATTTATCAAAACAGAATTAAAAGAACTGGCGTGTCGATGAATGTATTCATTTGAGAGATGCGATTATTAATGCTACCGATACAGCTTATCATGGAAAATTGGTAATTTTACCTTCAACCGGTGATGCAACTGTGAAAATTAATTCTGATAATATCGGTATTGATTATTGGCGGATGGTCCGTTGCAATCCCTTTCTTCTGAAGATGTCTGATACCATCATCAACGTGGAGTGCGGTGTCTACACTGACTACACTGTGTATTTCAGAAACTTTAATTGTTATTTCCTACGACTGTTGTTGCACAAAGTTAAAGGTTCAACATGTTTCAAAGATCTTAGATCCGTCGATGGAATTTAATGTGACACGTATCGTGAAGTGTGCCTGGCATTGGGGACTACTCGACAATGACAATCAATGGAAGAAAGCTTCACATTAGGACTAACCATCGAGAAATTTTATACTCTTTGCAGTAATCTTCTCATTTTATGAAAGTTACAACCCGTTCCAGCGCTTTGGGAGAACAATTATGACTGTATGTCTGAAAATATATTATTTTGAATATCGCCCGTCCAGAAAATTCTGACGGTACCTTCAACTATACCGATGTCATCTACATCGAGGTACTTATGAAGGTAGAGTAATTTTATTTTGCATTTATTATTTCCAACTTTAACATTATAATATATTGATGGACTATATTTCCTGGGTGTTACAAGAGGTACGGTTCAC
Organism: Himalopsyche phryganea; assembly: GCA_022494535.1. Taxonomy (NCBI): domain Eukaryota; kingdom Metazoa; phylum Arthropoda; class Insecta; order Trichoptera; family Rhyacophilidae; genus Himalopsyche; species Himalopsyche phryganea. The sequence continues at coordinate 13,575,068 of JAGVSL010000013.1, read as the reverse complement.
AGTGATATTTTCAATTATCAGCAAAATTTCGACATTAGCTAGCCGACGTCTAATGACCTTATATAAGCTTCCTCTATCTTGGGCGGAGCCGGGCAAAAATACTAATAGTATATAAAAAAAGATTTAAATAAGGCATACCACATTAAATAAACACATTAATAAACAGTTAAAATATTTTTCACACATCTGTTGTTTTTGCACTGTGTACCCACGTCTCAAACTAAAGCTTTCGTTAGAGTGACTTTAAGATACGCTATTATACTAGCAGTTTATGTCAAAGTGTTTGTTTATATGGAAAGATGTTAATCAAAATTTATGTTTATGTTCTAGTTAGGGATGGCAATCCATGTATTTTTTTGATACCGGGATTAGAAAATATCAGTAATTCTACAAATCAGATTCAAAATAAATAACAATGTTCCTATGTATAATAATATTAAATTAATTAAAAAACAGATTTTTTAAATTTTATTCAAACCCAAAATTATTCGGAACAGAAATGCTGAACATGTATCAATTTGAAAGCTACTTTTGTTTATTGTAAGCAATGGAGATCAGTTTATAGCAATTGGGTTGAAGATTTTATTGTAAAATATTATTTTCATCGTCTTCTCCCAGATAATACATTAAGAAGCTTTATTACTGAATGAATTATATTATAATATCAAGTTAGTTGCCCCCCTTCACTCGTTATGTGTATTCTATTTAAATTTACTCATCATGAGCTTGGCCCGATGCAGGGGACCGATCTTTTAACCACGCACTATTGTGTTTAAGAAAAAAGAAAAAAAAGAAAATGACTTCCTCAGCCATTTAGTTTAAGCGATATTAAGTATCCTTTGTATTCGTATACTGAGAATCCACAGTAGCGGTAGAGTTTGATCTACTCCACGTTGAACCTAACGAGGAATCGAGAATATCCCGACTGTTGTTTTGAGGATAACGATGAAAAAATAAACGCATTTGGAGATTGGCCAGATGTTTATTATTTCATTTTAACTTTTTAATCGACCGTATTGAAGTAATGGTCCATCTAGGAAGCAGTCCTGTAGTCCTGCGTCCGCCTTATTCGATTCCTTTCATGCAGAATTTTTTTAATCGATTTTTGGATTTGTGTCCAAATATATGAATGGCCATGATGTTTCCGTTTGGGGTGGGGAAGAGTATAGAGAGAGAGAGCGGTAAGCTTCCTACTAGTTCATTCCTAGTCCCATTTGTCTATCATCACCCTCTGCGAAAAGGTATCACTTCTAATAATATAACTTCTTTTGAGATTCGCATTAGAAGTCCATATACTGTACGTTTGAAGCGGATATGGTAAAAAATATTTTTAATTGAAATATCGTATTGCAAATTTATTGTTATTTATAAATAAATACACATAATATCGATGTTTTAGTGTAAAGACATTGTTTGTCCAGAAAAGAAAATCAAATTTTAAGACTTGAGATCCATTAAAAATATAGGCAAAATGGACATATTATACATTTGAACGATGCAATATCTCTTCAAATAACCTATTTAGATGAAAAATATTTTTATAGCATAAAGATATGATGCAGACGAACGTGTCGTGTATGTTAACTCAACTTCGACAAAAACTGGACACACAATATCTTTGAACTAAGACAGTATTTCTTTAACATGATTAATATTGCATATTATGAGCATATTAAATATGATTAAAATACCACTTTTGAATCCCGGAGTTTTGGAACAGGGAAAACTGACGGGTTCCCGGGACTGCCATCCTTAGATGTGTTACATAAATGAAATCTGTTCTCAAATGCGATGAATTGTGTTTTAGGAGAACAATAGAATATCATTAGATATCGTTAACAGTTACAAACTATGCTTCAGTTATATTCTAAACCTCTGTCCTTCGTCAAGTTACCCCTTATCAATTTGATATTGTTGTCATATTGATAGGAATATATTATAATTATTATTATTATTATGTACTAGTTACTTGACGAGGGAAAACTAAGTCAAGAATTTAAATTGATAATAATCTTATATAATATCTACGATAGGCCTTCCGCTTGACTTTATGAACATAAGCCCAAAAAGACGATTTTTCAGGGAAGTAAAAACAAAGATAAATTCAAAAGTATTTTTTCAGAAACAATGATTATACTCTGTATAAGATTATCATTTTTACTATTTTTATCAGCAATATTTCGATATATAACAAAATGTAATATAATCAAGAATTAATTGACGTGTACTTCTAGGACCATAATTCTTTTTATTTAATGAGAAAACTTATGCTATTGGGATCAGATAATAGCAATAATTAAATAAAATTTATTTCAAATATATTTTACTCTACTAGAAGCATAAATTTATTAGTAGAGCATCTGTGACGTACACTGTTAGTTTCACTGAAGCGTTCTTGTATTTGGAATGTTTTTTCGTCCAAACAATCATGAAGTTACACTAATAAGTCTAATTATATAAAACGTTTTAATAATTCTAAATCGTTTTAATCTTTGGGTAGTATTTATTGTAAAACTATTTATATAGTCGGCGTTCGTGGCGCAGTTGGTAGCGTCGCTGGCTACGGTTACGGATATCTCGGGTTCAATTCCTGGTGCGGACGGTTTAAATACATTGATCTTTCAACCGATTTATGGATTTCTGTTCGTAGTCTGAGTCCTCCCTCCCACCCATCCCATCCTCACAAGGCGTAGCGAGAGCGATTAGCTGATCACTAGTCCTGTCATAGCCCTATCCTTCTATCCCTATACTCTTCGGGAAAAAGAGAGGTTGAGCAACTGAGTAACAAGCAGTTCTCGTAGAAAAAATCTGTTAAGATACCTCCATTAGGAGACCATACATTGGGAGCGGACATGGAAAAAATAATAACAGAAGAGTGTCATTTAAAGCAAAAAATCAAAGCTTTGTAAATATTTTGTACGTAAGTATTACATAATTATTATGAAATTATTTATTATTTGTTTCGGTTAAATTTTCAGGTTTTACGATCACAGAGAAAGTTTCGAAAGCCCTGCTCTAGAGTAAAAGTAAACATAGATACCTAATTATTATAATGTTTGGGAAGTAAATTTAAATTCAATAAATGAAATATTAATCTTCTTTATCGTTATCATTACTATAACATAAGAGTAAAATTATAGAACTTATAGAACTATATAACATAAGAGTAGAATTATAGAACTATATAACCATCATTTGTGGATATTTTGATCCCAGGTAGTAATGTAGGAAGTAGAAAAGCCACAAATAAAACATTTTCAGCTGATTTCGCGAAGCTTTCTTAATTTCAGCGGTGGCTTCGCTATCTGAAAGCTCAGGCTATGGTAAGGCTTTGACGCTATCTCCTCTTCACAAAGTTGAAATCGAGCTTTTGACCTCAGCAACCTTATTGTAAGTTCCTGCCTGTATTTAGCAGCTGACGTTTCACCGCTTTTTTCACTATAAAGGTTATCAGATAGAAACTGAAATAAATACGTTGAAATATTTTTTGCCTCTAAACTGCTACCAATTACAGTAGATATCAGATGTTTTAATATATGTAAAAATGATATTTTTATTTATGTTAAAAAATGTGTATTATTTATTAATTAAAATTAATTAAGTTATTTCATTAATCTCTAAAATAAACGTTTTTTCCGTATTAATTGTTAAAATAAATAATTTTAAATAATGTAGATTTTATTTTTTTTTAATCTTAAAATTTAAAAATTATTGTAGAGCCAAAATAATATATTGCCGAAACATTAATAAAACCAATATTGTTTTGAGTAGCTTCTGATAAATCTTCCACTTAAAATGATTCGGAACTGCAAAACACACACAATAAGGTTTTTTTTAGGTGTCACTGTAACAGTTATACTGATATTCAGGTACCAGCTACCAGTTATTCAGCACCTTATCGTTCAAAGATGATTCAGAAGCTTATAAAGCCAAAAAAAAGATTCATCTAGTCAAAACTAGAAAGCTGTTATATTTTGGTTACTTGATTTGAAGCTTACCCATCATTAAACTTCTGCATTTTGTCATTCAATGGGAGATTTTCAAGGCCTTAGTAGGAGATATGGCGTTCTGGCGAAGGATGCTTCGAATGCCGTCGACTGCTGAACAAACACGACTTTTTTGGTCGCATTGTTCGCAAGCCTACTAAAAATCGCGAGAAACTCGTCGTAAAAAGAAAAAGGATCCCGACTCGCTGGAGTGACCAGGTGAAAGAAACCACGGGCCTCTCCTTACCGATGGCTCTCAGAGAAGCAGAGTTCAAGAGCGAGTGGAAAAAGATCGTCGAGGGACACAGGGTTGTAGCGATAAACGGAGGTCGTGAAGCTCACCAGTAAGGAAAACGACCACGAAGACGTGAGAGACGTAACATTCTAGGTCATACAATTAAGATATTGATTTGATCTTAAAAATTTTCTTCTCTTAAAGCGCTTAAAGATATTGAAAAGATTGCCAACATCATCGCCTCCGTCTGGTGGTGGACGAGGTACTAAAGAAAAAGAAGAAGTCGTCAGAATATTTATGATTAACTTCGATTGTCTAAGAATAATGACGCACCGGAACATTAATTTATTCTCTTGCCTAAATTTATCCATTAGTTAATTACCTCTTTTGTAAACGTTTTTTCTTTATTTTTTGGCAGACAACTTTGAAGGAAAGTTAAGAGATAACCAACGCCTACATTTACAGTCACAGAACCTACCTTACAGTCTATACAACCTGTTTAAGCAAATCACAGGGTGAAAATTGCGAGCCCATCCTACGCGTCACTTCAGCCAGGGGAGAAAAACTAGGATTGATTGCCAAATAAATAAGTATTCCGTATTTACTTTAATCAAGATGGATTAGTTGGATTAAATAAAATATGTTTTTATCATATAGAGCTATGAATATTCAGATTGAAAAAAATATTTCAATCGAAATGTTTATGTATTTTAAAATCGAAATCAATTTTCAATACATTTGTGTACTTAACATAATCATAAGAGTATAGTATGAATAACTTAAAACCCATTTTTTAACCATACAAGGTACGCTGTAGTTTTCTTGGCATCTTCTTATGAATATTATATTACCCGACGTCTCCAAACCGTTCCAGGTTTCATCTCAGGGCGTCTTAGAAAACTGGGAATGAAAAGTATTTCTTTTGTTTGTAGTTCAATTGGCATCTATATAATATGATACATCTTTTTTGTGTTTTTTTTTAATTTTTAAGCAACAACTCGTCGTCTCAGGTAAACATGGTTCCATCTGCCGTTTTTTTACAAAATCACTTTTAAATGTAGTTTTATTCGCATATAAAAAAACCTTACAATTGTCCGTTAATCGATCAAATTCAAATTAGAAAAATGTTCTATCTGAAAAACATACAAATTTTACAGTTTACAGTGCATCAAGGTTGAGTCTGAATATTTAATTAGAAATACCGTGTGCTGGAAATCACAGTCTCAAAAGCGGTCGTTTCTTACATTCATGTATGTGAATGCGTAAGTGTATTTCATTCAAAAAGTTACATTTTCTGAAATCTAAAATTGCTTCTCATGAACAGTTTTAGTTTTTGCAGATAGAACTTTGTTTATCCATGGCAACGAACTGTTCACAATAATTGTGGCATTAGTGAAAACTGTGTCTTAGTGTACATAGTCTGCCATGAGGTTTTGGTTAAATAATTTTTGTTGCATACAACTATGATCATGGAGTACGCTTCTGTGAAGAGATTTATTTGGGTATGAGATTTTAAAAAGTAAGGCAGCACTGATCGGGATAAAAGGGGCACAGGAATAAATTGAAGAATAAGAAGAACGCCAGCTTGAGCGACAATGGCGTACTTGATGACAGGGAGCTAATAAAGAATATAAAAGCCGACGGGCGGGAGATGTCTTTATTTAATTGAGCCACCCGCCCAGTTTACTTTTGGCTTTACTCCGTCTTATCTAAGCAAACATCATTAGTAAAACACAATAGCTTTATCATGTACCCATCTCCTTTTTCTTATCTCTTGGCTGAGTTTTGTCCCATCCCGTCTTCCGACCCTTAGTATTGGCCCGTTTCTTCTCTTATTTGCAGTTTAATAACAATTTTGCAACCCTCCTTTGAAATCCTCTATTATGTTAGGATATAGTCAAGCGTTTGTACGTTTTGTTTAAGGCACGTAAATGTTTTACCGGGTGATTACAAAAAATGTATCTTTTGAGATATTACTAAATTATATTTATACACATTATATATGTGTCGTTCATGAACAAACGAATCCATGTGAACCTATATAATATCGAAATATTAGAATTGTTTCAAATAATTTGTTTCCTAAGATACTACTATTTTAAGATGGGGCTGAGGGACTCTGGAATATCATGGGAGGTAGCAAAGCGATTGCCAATCATGGAGACACCACTTGGTAGTCAAAAAATCCACATAGGTAATGAATATAATCGAAGAAGAAAAGTGAAAAAGCAAATGACTCAAGGATAATACAATTAGAATTTTGCTTGTTTTTCAATTCTAACAATGTTTTGACAAAAGCAGGCACAGCGAGAAAATGAATTGTACTAAGCAATGAAAAGACTTAATAAACGAATGAGTAAGAACGAATCGGAGACAATAAGCGACTGAAAGTATTCGATTCACTTTGAAATGATTGTTTTCCCATATTTAATTTATACGTTTACAAATGTCCCAAAGGGAACTCCACATTTAACCTAACACATTTAAGAAAAAAAAATATATGTCGTAGTGCTGACAGTACCTACGGTGACGATATATTGTTTTTTTGAAATAAGTTTCGGCGTACTAATAAATGAAAAAGTAAAAATGACAATCCAAGAGAGAAATAAACGATTATCGATATGAATGAAGATTCACGTGTTTGAATTCATTTCTAGTGAAAAGAAACGCGACAAGTAAGTAATATACAACTATTTTAGTGGTTCAAAAACACCATGCTTTTTTCTATAATTAACAAGAAAAAAGACAAAAAATTTTGTAGTATATTCCAATAAAAGTTTGATATGTAAAATCCTGGGAACGAAAAAATTTTACGAGACTGCAGTCCCTATTCGTGAAAAATCTTACTCACACTTGACTCTTTGAATAGTACGGCCGTACATGTAGTCGACGTATTTTTTATTGAATTATTATTATTTTTTTCAGAGTAGATACTTCATATAACTAACAGTGATTTTCGGCAGTCACATTATTTTTTTTTTTTTTGTAAATAAAAAAAAATAATTGTAAAACGGTCAATATTTGATAAAGAATGTGTAGTATTAAGTAATATTATTGAGCGTACAAATTCATTTCGATTGAACTCCTTTTCTGAAATTAACGTCAATCAGGTGTAAGCAATAAAAATTCTGGACTGCATTGGGGCTCAAAACTTCTAAATAATGATTTGACAGTTATTATTATTTCATTTCATTGTAAAAATATACAAAAAATCTAATTCACTAATCAAAGGGTCAAAAATACGTGTGTATTCGATCAAGAATTGTTTTTTCGATTCATTTGTGGCCAGTTTGCAGTAACCCTGTATTGTAGTAGCGTTTGAGCGTCTTTGGAATCGCACTTTCCATTATGACTAAATTAATATACACGCCTGTTTTGATAACTGAAAAACGTTTCATGCTGATTTTATGAGAAAAGGTTTCTTGTAATAAGTATAAAGCTTTTATGGATGTCAGAGTAGTAATTTCATTTATAATTCAAATACTCAGAACGGGTTACATTGTATATTTCTGATCAAAGAGAAACCGAAGATTTTAAAGAAAAATGTTTTTTGATATTGATGAGTATAACAATAAAACGAAAAACATTTCATAACAATAATTTTGGCTTCTTCATAAAAACCTGAGTACCAAGGCTGTATATTGCTTTAAGATTTACATATCATCACTGCACAGCAATTTCGCGGGCGCTGAAGGATTTGCAGTCATTTATGACATCTGAAATTTAAAAAAAGCGGCAGTGGACATGGACGGCAGATGCTTCAGGAGAGTCTGAATCTCGCCTATCTCTTTATTAAGCCTAATAGGTTATTTTGTACTGAAAGGACGCAGATGACCGATCAATTATTATGTACTCGGTGGAGTTACGCGGCTCTAGCATGACATAAGAAGAACCGAAGAGATTCCGTGAGAATCGTGGAGATTCTGTATGCTGGCTATACGTATATAAATAATAAAGAGCGAACCTGGCCAAAGAAGAAAAGAATTATAAAGAAAATATATTCCAACTATACTTGTTGTATTAATATTCCTTATTGTAACTGTTCATAATGAACAGGTGAGTACCCGGCATGCGTGTAATGCCACTCAAAGAAAGAAAGGGTTTGTTTTTAAATCTGTTTATTGAAGTGTTTTTGGATAAGAGGTCTGCGCGGGTCGAAATTTCATAAAATTACCTGGTCCGAGCCCGTCATCTTCAGGCCCGGCCCGGCCCGAGCCCGAGTCTCAATATCACACTTGTTAGCCGAACCCGACCCGAGGCCCAGGTTTATTTTTCTCATCCCGAAAAAAGCCCGATTTATTTTTTAACATAGTAATTCATTTATAATTTTCAAACAATATGTATTCTTGTTTCCATGTCCATCCTCTACCCTCCTTGCCCTTCTATTTTTCTTACATTTGTTTTTTTTCTGGTTCAGAGATGTCACTAGTTGCACGTATTTTGACTTTTTTTTAAGATTTTAGATTAAAAAAAATTTTCTTCAGAAACCATCACGGGTGTGCACACAAAAACTCACCAAAGTTTGATCGAAATCGGATGAATGTTAAAGGAATGCATAGAAGACAAACCAACAAACACATCTTAATTTGTATATATATATATATATAGATATGTACACTGCATGTATCAAATTCACCTTTTGTTTTATTTATTTGTCTACTTACCACATCACCTTTTGTACTTCCACTTATTCTTCCCGTTAAACACACGAGACGCCTGTCGCGAAAGAATTGTGACTTTTAATCAATTCACTCCCCATAGATATGAACATTATATACCCCTCTCACGTCTGTCGCTAACGTTCCTTTTCAAAGTAAGTATAGACGAATATGGTAAGGAGAGACTAGTTGTTGTCTATTCACTCTTTACGGGATTTTCAGGATCGCATAAACTGGTAAAGAATGCGATAAAATCACATACTTCCATGGCTTTGCATATAAATTACAAAATTTACTGCACGGGAATGTGCATTTTGGAATACGATAACTTGACCGCAAAACAGAGTAGGGTGGTAGGTTAAGAGCGTTTTTATTTAGAAAACATTTTTGCACTTTTGGGATCAAACGTGGTTTTAACGAACCATTTTTCATAAAGACTAAATATAATCACATGCAAATATAATGGTGTATATCAATAATTATTGATGATGGTCTCAAATAAATTAGGTTTGAATTGATTAAGCTGTGTATTTCGTGGAATGGATAAGGTAACTAGGCTGAAAATATCACAAACAGATATGCCTTAAGTGCACTCGACTCTTGAGCTTATGAGTTCCGAGTTGAGTTATATATTATGTTTATTCCCCCAAGAGGTTCAAAAATGAATTACTATTGATCAAAACACAGGGAAAATATAGTCAAATAACCGATCAAAAACATTTTTTTTTCTTACATTATTACATAACGTATTCAAAAAAAATTTTGAACTGAAAATTCAACAAAGAAAATAAAATCGTATCTGTAATTACCATTCAAAATGTTGGGATGATTGCAATACAAACTCAAGTGTTTGCTTTTTATTAAAAAAAAAGTGATTGAAAAACGGAGATATTGAAATTTGTGCTGGTTGGCAGAATAATTTTAATATTGGCATTTTATTCAAGGAGACTTTTGGCAAACAAATTTCTATACTATCCCCATTAAATTTAAAATGAAAATAACTTATAAAACCGATATCAAGTGAATGACGTCTTCTAAATCAAAATCAATTATTTATATAGAAAATTGAGATATAAAATCATAAATTTCTAAGCAAAGTCTAAAGGTTATGTGAGAAAAGCATCAAGTGTTCCAATTTTACATTATAATCTTTAATCTCTATATGTTGTGTCAATTACTGTGGCCTAGTGTAGTGTACTCAAAAACTAATATTCCACGATATAAGGTTTAAAATTACCGAATTAAAAAATGCATTGATTTATTTTTCGATCAATGCAATAATCGTTACAATAATTATAAAATATGTATTTCAATGTAAATTTCCACAAGTTTGTCACTAACGATCTTGGATGCCTGAAGATGCCGAAAGGCAGACTACAGATTGTTAGTTACACAACTCATATAATTGTACAAAATTTGAACGATACAAATTTGATATAGGAATTCTATCAAGCACCCATGATATCTTAAATTATATCGAAGTAATATTTTAATTTTTTTTTTTACGAAAATCGCTTAGCTAGCCACCAATCGTTCTTTAACTTATATCAGGTTAACATGGAAGTGTCACGTACTCATTTTGAGGTTCATATACTGTAGTTACATTTAAACGAATGTAAGATAAGATAAAGGTCAACCCTTTTCTCACTTAATACTAATTTCCTTCTTTGACTAGCAAGACGAATTCGAGTATTGAAAAGACTTAGACCTTTTGTAGTTGAAGTAGAAAATAAAAACGGATTCTCTTAAAAATGCTCAGTAGACATATTATAATTTATAAATAAATGAAATTTAGAAAAAACATGACTAAGAGTCGCAGAGAAAAAAAGTCGTAAGCCTAAATTTGTAAATAAAGTTTTCATAAATTTGATTTAAATACAAAAAAGTCTAGATGCACTTAGTTATCTAGACAACGCGGATATTTTTAGTTTTTTTATCAATTGCAACGTTTTGTAAAATGTCTTTTCTCAGACACTATTTGACTTCAAGATACGAACAAATTTCAGAAAAGTAATCGTGAATTCAAAAATAATAATATCTCAAAAATGGCCATTTGGATTTGCAACACTATTTTTTTAAGGGTACGATATATTTAAATAAAGTGTCGAATGAATGATGCAAAAAATGCATAGTTCATTAGAAATGAGTTAGGATTCTAAATATTTTTTGTGTGCATTGATTTTTTAAGTCACCCCCCCCCCCGCGAGTAGAAGTAATCTAAAACTACTGATGATGAAAATAAGCCAGAAATATCCATTGTCAAATTGCTGTACTACAAAGATGGTGTACGTAATTGTGGAGTGTTTCTTGTAGACCTAAATATACTTTGTCTGAATAGTAAGTTATCACCAACTAAACGTAATCAAGATTTTTGAGAACGTATTACAACAAATAACAAAACTATTATATCGTGCTGTATTACGACTAAAAAGAAAACTTCTATATCGTATTGTAGTAAATGTAAACGGTGGTTGATTTGTGGCAATTAATTTTATATCTGTTATATTATAAAACTGCCCAATCCCATTTTGTTGTACTCATTTGTTTAATTATCACTCCAGTTATATTCTTCAAGTCGAGCACGCGATGCGCCTATCGCGGAGCATTGTGGCTCTCATCAATTCACTCCCGATAGATATGGACATTTTTAGTGAACCACTTAATGTGTTGTGTTTCCGTCTTAGTTTAATTCCATTTTTAAATCACGATCGTCAATAAAATCTGTTTTTTTTTATAAAATATGTATTATTTTTTTCAGTTATCGTTGTTCTAATTTTTTAAACTTTGTGTCGTTGACGTTAATTAACGTCAACTGGTAATTAACAATCATACTTTATTTTACTTATAATTCTCTATATATATTTGTCGTCATTTCTTTTCGCTCTCAGACTCGATCGTATGATCTCATTTTATTTCCGCATGAAGAATGAAATATTCATTATGTTTCTGAGGGTCTACAATGCATGAATAATTTTTATTTTCCAAAAGATTCAAGTTAGTTATTATTTATTGGTATTATTGGACTATAATCTCAAAGATTATTACTATTAAGAAGCTGCTGCAAACATTGGTAAAGAGGTCGCTTTTCAATAGTTTATTTTGCAAAATTAATTGATGATCTCGATGAACGAAACCGGTCCTGATGATTATAAATATGTGGAAGTAGTACAAAAAAAATTGTGTTTTATTTTGATAACATAAAACGTTTCCAACAATAATTAACAGCTAACATCTAAAAAGTGATTATTTTGCAACATTTGTTGCAAATGCATATATTATATACAACATTTTTAAAGTTCTTAAATATCAAAACATCATCTTGTACAAATCTCCACGATTTGGTAATGATAACCAAATTATTAAGGTATTTCCATTAAAAATCGATTTTATTTTTCGAAGTCAAATTCAAACATGTAATTAAGCTTGGATCCATCTAAGATATCGATCGACTGGGGGTGCTTGCTGGAATTTCAAGGTCACATTTATATTATTCAGGTTAGTTTGTTAGGACCATTGTGAAAAATGTTTTTTTCTTTTCATATTTTTTATATATAACCCGTAGTAAAATTGATTTTACTTACAAATAAATCATGTCTTTGTATTGTAAATAAACTGTCAGACAGTAAGTGTCAATTAAATCTACTGGTGTTATGCATGATAATTTTTCGTATAGGGAGCTCATATATATTGCTTACGGTCTGTTAAAAAATACGTGTCAGACTTCTTCGCATCAAAAAAATTGTTGATACCGACTGCTCCATAGAAAACATAATCCCATTAGTAAGAAACGGGTGGCACACGAGCTAATAGTCTCGCCACTGGTAACAATCTAATAAAACTGGAAAGGGACAGAGTGCTGAAAAAAGAAGACTGTTAAATGGAGACACAAAACAATGGCGCCATCAGCTAACGAACGTCCCTTTCTGCGGAAAACATTCACCAATTTGAAGCGCTGGCACATCGTCCCCTAATTTTTAAATGCGGTGATAATTCGATTAAATGGAAATCTTGTGTGTTGAAGTGGCGCGTTAAAAGAAATGTGGGAAATTCGTTTTGGCGGTAATTGTGTTTGTGAAATGGTTAAAAGAGTATTTGAAAATGGAATCATTTTCGTCCGCTAACCATGTTTGAGATTCAACAAGGATGTGCCTGGGGAGTGTAATAATACCAGCCGAATACAGCAATACCGGTATTTTGACACGATAAAATATTGTATAATATAATTAAATACCGGTCGGTATTGCCAATATCAAATATATATGAATAAAAAACTAACTGATAATTGAGACTGTAGAATCGAAGAAAAATATTAATAATGGAATTTCTATATTCACATTATTTTTTATTGTCCTCTCCCAACGTGGAGTATAAGTCCTTCTAATGGACGTATAACATAAGATTTTGTAATTGAGTTGTTAGTCACTCAGTTGATTAACCTTCCTTTTATCGAAGAGAGTATAGATATAAGAATAAGGGTAGGACAGGACTGATGGTTAACTAATCGCTCTCGCTACGCCTCGTTGTTGGAATCAGGTGAGTGGGAAAGAAGTTTAAACATCACGTACATCCGTGCCTCTGTACGGAAATCAATAAATTGTTTGTTAAAACAATTATGGGATTTGGACTCGTGAGATCTGTAACAGAAGTCAACGTCATGGACCACTGCACCACGGACCCGACAAAAGTGACGGTATTACAAATATTTTCATATCACAAACATAATAAGTAGATTTTTCATATTTCTTATACTTTCATATTTATTGGTATTGTAGCTTAAATTTATTGTTTCTTTGAAATATTATCTTATCAATAATGAAATTTGTCGATTTCGCTTGATGGTAGAACAGTCATCAAAATAATTGTACCGTTATATATTGTACATAAAACTGATATTTTACTTTTCAAAACAGGTGTTTTTTTATTGAACAGCCGAAATACCGGAATCCCGGTTTTGGTAATACCGGGTTTTGCAATCCCTCGATGTGCTTAACATAGAAGTGTGGATTTGTTTGCACAGTAAAGAGTAATTAAAACGGTGCCATTTGTTATTGCCACCACAGTCAACATTAGTAAATCAGAACGCTATTTTATTTGACCATATCCGATAATGAAATCTTGAAATCTGATAAGGGACCGTCCATATATGATGACATGCTCTAGAGAGAGAGAGGACTCAAACAAAGTGTGATTATTTGTGATCAAGGGGGCGAGGTTTGTTTTGGTAGGAGATGTGATGTCATAAAACCAATATCATACGAATAATTTTATTAATGTCGGAAAAAATCGGAGCGAGACATATTTACACACCCCTTAAAAAATTTAATTGGGCAGGGGGAGTTAAATATTTTGTGACGAAATGGGACGATGCTGTTTCGAAATATAGTTCAAATCGTGTGACGTATGTATTACACAAAGAATGTTAATTTAATTAGCTTTAACTTGATAGAACTTCACTATATTATATTTCAGAAAACAAGAATAATGTATTAAATTATAATACAATATAACACAGCGAAGATAGTTTCAGCATGCCAAAACAAGTATGTGCTCTTATTTTTATTGAAAAATATTAAAACAATACAGCTCCAAATAATCTTCAAAAATCAAAATCATATCAAAGCTGGTAACTTTTGATAAAAAAATGATTAAAAACGCGCCAGCGATAAAAAGAAATCTTTTTAGATCAAAAACGTTAAAATAAGTTAAAAATTTAATAGGTAAGCTATGTAAATAAAGTTAATTATAATTACAATTTAACCAACCGCAGCATTATATTTTTTTATAACAGAGTAAGCATATTTTTAAATCGTTTTTCCTAATGAAATCTCCTTTTATAGGGATCTTTAAAGGAGTACAAAGTAAAAATGCTGTACTGGCTACTGTGAAAGCGAGCCGACATTGTAGGAAAATAGACGCGTTTTGATTATGCGCAAATAGTCAATTAAATTTCAAATTTGAATTAAGTCTTTGATGGCTTCCGTCATTATATTGAGCAAATAAAAGAGAGGAAGAAGAAAAGCCGAGGCAACTTCTTAACTTTCGTTTGAAAGGTCGTAAAATTTTAATGTCACGCTGTAAATGAAGTATTTCATTAAGTGAAACGCACAGTGGGACGACATATATAAATAGTAGACAATTATTAAGTTATTATTCATCCATTAACAGAAATTTTTCTAAGACAACTGCTTGTTACTCAGTTGCTCAACTTCTCTTTTTCGAAGAGAGTTGTGAATGCTGTGATAGAAGGATATAAGCTATGACAGGACTAATGCTTAACTAATCACTCTCACTACGCTCCATTTTTAGAATCGGATGAGGGGAGGAAATTCTAAACATCACAAACATCTAAGCCTTCGAACAGAAATAGATAAATCGACTAAAAAGTCAATTTGTGAAACTGTCAGTACCGGGATTTGAGCTCAAGACATCCGTATCCACAGCTACCAATTTAAAATCAGTAGGTATATAATATATCAAATGAATATGAATTGTTGGGATTTTGTACATTTCCTTGTATTTCGTGGCTAACGACCAGGGCTTTACCTTCGGCATCATCTTCTTCTTTCGTCATTCGAGTACACGAATGAACTCAAATTTGATATTAAAATTCCATCAAGCACTCTTAGTCGATGTCTTAAATTTTATAAGTATACATATGCTATATTGTTTCATATAAATCACCTGCAATTTTATTGCAAAATCCTATGAGTTTGTAAAGTTACCAATTAATGCTAGAAGTCATTATTATAGTTAATACATATATCAATTTGTTTCTTAAACCGAATGATAATTTTTTTTTCTTAATTTGTCTTATATATAAACGATAAAAACTATATTATTTACTGTCAGTTTGAGTTCCGTGTACTCGAATGCCCGAATATGCTGAAAGACGACACCTGGGTCGTTAGTGACGAAGAGCATGGAAATTTACAAAATTTGAAAGATTCATAATGCTTGCGATGAGTGAAACCAGTCCTGACCATTATAAAAAATGTGGAAGTAGTAGGAAAAAAGTTGTGTTTTATTTGTGTTCTAAAACAGTTTTTGGGTCTGATGTCGAGTGGTCAACGTCGTTGGCTGCAGTTTCGTTGCTCACGGTAGGAATACGTAGAAACATTTTCATACATTGATTTTTAATCAATTAATGTATTTATGTTCGAAGGTATGAATCTTTGTTTATGTCTCATTGGTAAGATGTCCAACACTGAGCGATTAGTCAAACACCATTCTATCTATATTGTCTTACTTTATCCAAAAAAGAGAAGTTGAGCAACCGAATATTACAGTTCATATAATTCGTATTGGGAGCGGAAATTTCGTAAATTTCTCAAGTTAAAGAATAATGTCGTTGATTATTTTTTACTCCAAACGACATGTTCTATTATGTTTGGTAACAATTTATTTAAGCCAATTTCTGTTTCCGTAAGCAGTATTTATTTTTGGCTGTGTATTTTCAAATTTGTTCCAGCGTACAGCGTCTCAACATTGCAAATAAGGCAGCGCGGTTTTAATATTTGACAGCCTCTTTTTAGCCTTTCTTTATCTTCAAACTAACCAGCAGCTATGTTTTTGAGATGTTAATGAATAAAACAAACTGACAGTGTCGCGAGACCTCTATTGACAGCTTTAGTAATTGATACATATTAGATTATTTGATGGATATTTATTCTGGTTCTTTTATATTAAAATTGGTAATATTAACCTGACTAAGAATCTAAATTTATAAAATATAGTAATATAAAATTAAAATTGATAACGTTGTTATTTAATTGGCTGTGTTGAAGCATCTTCGAACTAACTATATCATAAGGTTTTTTTTTAAAGTAAACAATACTTCCAATTCTCAACTTAAAAATGAAGGTTGGAATGAGATCATTTCCTTCTACTAGACGTGGGGAGGAAGTAAGACACAAACGATAATATTATTAATTACCCAGTGGCGTATCTAGAGTTTGTGCCACCCCCCCCCACCTACTCAAATTTTGCGCCGCAGGCAGAAAATTTTTTTGAAGAATAAATAAAATTTCTTGAAAAACATACTACATTTTTACAATCCTGGCATATTTGATGTTTAATATTAAAAATGTTGATTTTGCATTGACAATAGTGTTGGGTTAAGGCTGTTTTTTAAATTAACACCAAGACGGAAAGATTGTGCAGCAGGAAAATTTTTTTTATGTGTAAATACAATTTTTTGAAAAATATGTACTATAATTTTTACAATCCTATTGTATTTAATATTAAATTTGTAGAGTCCCACAGGTTTGTTTTCCAAATATGTAAAAAAATCTATAAATCGTTTACATAAATTTTATATTCATTATTAATATGGAAATATTACAATTATTTATGTACAATACAGTAATAGGTATATATTCTACATAAAAGCGAATTGAAAATTGTGAATTGATTTAGAACAAGATATTCAGAAGGTTTTACTAAAATAAAATTTAAAAAATATATAACAAATTTATTTTTCCTCGCTTTGCTCTTAGCAAAATCGCCAGCAACATTATCAATATCTATTTTATTTGCCAGTTGGTGTGCTATTGAAAGTAATTTTTTAGTCGCACTTGCTCACTGTTGATATTAAATTGTTTTTTTATTAATTTCGTTTTTGAAAAACTTTTTTCAAGACTAGTAGTGAGAAAATAAATTAAAAGCATTTCAATATTTGCGACATTGAGGTTTCATGATTATTCTTAGATCTTTCAGAAAAGAAATAAATGTTGTCAGCGAATCACAGGTTATAACAACTCTTATTTGTTTATCAACTATATAATTTTCTACTCATTTTCAAAAATGCCACCCCTAGAAAAGAATATTTTGCCAGTGAGTCACAAATTAGACAGAAAAAAACATGATGAATGGAATATAACTTGCATTGATTATGTCAATATAAAAAAATATCGTCTTCGAAAATGCCACCTCGTAAAATGTGCCGCCCTCCTTGGTACGCAGTGTAATTACCATAACACTACTAGTTACGAAATTAATTTGGTGGTAAATCGTTTGGAGGTGAGCCACCTCTCCTATTTATAATGTCACCTGTTTAGTATTCATCGATTACTGTGAATGGTTTTATTGATTTCTAAAAACTTTTGGCTATTTATTAATTTTTTATTTACTTGATGGAGTATTTCGGCAGTATTGTTAAATTTATTTTATATTAAAAATGAACTTTCACAAAGTTACCGTTGAACCCAACGAAGATATAATTTTAAAATTAAGTATTTAAATAAATAAATAATACTATATTAAATTATGACGTTTATCGACGTATGCATCATAAGACAAAAGGTTCATACGGTCGTTTAACTAATCTCAAACGCTAGTTATGGACTAAGCAAAGTAAAGTAAGCTATTCAGGTTTGCAAACACTTTTGTTTACTGAGCACCCACAATCAGTATTCATAAAGGGGTTCCTCTTTTTCCACATTCAGTAGAAAGAAAGATAATCTGAAAACTGTTGGTTTGAAAATTGAGTAAATCGACGAGAGATTGTTGTTAAGTTTTATATATAAGATTTAATAAAGCATTTAATTTAGCTGCTATTTTATCCATGCCGTCACTCTTTTTAAAAATTCGCTCACACCTACAAACAAGTTAAACCGCCCCAAAATATCCACCAATCTTTTGACAGAGGTGTAATTTTGTTTTGAAACAATGGCACACGATGATAATAATTATGAATCTATGACAAAAAAATAATTACAGGTTGCCATGTACTCTGTCAAAAAGTACACTTACGTTTTTGGCACTAAATCAATTGGGGTCATTAAGCACATTCGGGCAAAAAAAATATCGTAATAATTGCCATGAATTATGCCTTTGCGGCCTGTGTTTCACACATCCAAGAGCAGTGTTCACGAGCAAATACAAAATAATTTTCGGCTAAAACAATGGTCGGTGAAAAATGAAAGAGGAAAAATGAAAAACGCACCCCCTCCCGAACAAAAGAGTGAACAAAAAGGGAAATTGCGAAAACAATGAGAGTCACGCAGCGACGTATCACGGAAAAATTGATGCCTGAATTTATGAATTGATAAAGTAATTTCGACGCCATTGTTTCAGTATCCGTTTCAATGTGCAGTCAACGGTAGACGAATATTGCGGTGACCATGGAATTAATGCTAAGAACTGATTGGAAAATCCTGAGATTTTCTTCTACTATTGGAAAGAGGTAGCTGATTAATTAAAAAAAGTATTATAAATCAGATATATGAAAAATCTGTTGCAACATATATTTGTATTGGTTTGTTATGTCTATGTGTAACGCATTTATTATTTAAGTATAACACCGTGAGAGATAAAACTATTATTCATTACAATATTGGAATAACCTTAGTTGTTTACTTAAATGGTTTTATTTTTCTGTGCATGAAATTGTGAACCAAGAAAATACAAACACGATGGCAGTATTATACTATAAACATTATGTTAGTTTAGTAAGAAGTAAAATTAATTTAGTAAGTCAACTTAATATAGATTTTGTTATTCTGAGCGTAGATGTTTAAGACAATAAAACCACATATTAAGACGGTAGCTCCAGAGATATAAACTTTATTATTTAACTTATTTTAACTATTAGAGTCATCATAAATTTTATTTAAAATTAGATAGTTTATTGCGATACTTTCGATATGAGTTGCTCTAGGAAAAGAGCCATACGCGATATTATTCATTAATTGTATAAATAAATACGTTGACATTTCAACAGTATAATAAGAGTTGTTCAAATCAGTTTTAATATAGTTATGACGACGGCGTGAAGACGAAAGAGCTTGAAATCAGTTCCTAGAATTCTTGTAAAACTAAATATTTTGGACATTTATTTATATATAATTTCCTGTAATTATCAAAATCGTATGCTCACAGCATCTATCTTACTACTCCGTGTTTCAGTGCGCACCGGTTTATAAATCAAATTGAACAAGTCCGCCATTAAACAAGCATTGTTTCTAGTTCTGTGTGCCCGCCAACTCCCGACGCCTGTTTTCCTTTGATACAAATAATACAAACTCTCTGCGTTACAAACTGCCATGCGTCTTTGGAAATTACCTAGAAGCTTAGCCACTGTACCAGGAATAGAAGATTTCCTTTGTTATGCAATTGTTTAATTCGATTTTGCTTTATTAAATTAACACTTATATAACCTATCTTGATTGTGAAAGCTGCGATAAGTCTTAACTTTGTAGATTAATTCTACACACCGTTAATCATATCTTACTAGTTGTTCTAATAAGATATAGTTATTGATATTCGAATTCATAATATATATTTAGGAATCGTGTTCCCAACTTATAGTATTACAGAGATTTAATTTAAAAATATATCAGCTGGCAACCTATGCGGCAGCACGGGCAGACCCGTGCAGTCGACGGCCAGTGAAAAAGTATTGTCGTCCGTCTATGCGTAAGTTAGTGCGTCTCTGCTTCTGGGCTGCCACCCATCTTGATTAGTTCTCTATTTATATTTTTATTCCCATTCTTACCCAAATATCGACTGCTAATATAGATTACTTAAACATCAGATATTTTCTATGAGAAATGCTTTTTACTTAGATGTTAAACCTTTTTTTGTAGAAGAGAGATCAAATTAAAGAGCTAGGGCAAGGTGATATAGGTGGGAAAGAATTTAACACATCATAAATCCATTTAAAAATCAATCAATGCAACTGTAGGTACTGTGATTCGAATCCGTGAGCACCGTAACCAAAACCAACGACGTTTATGACTCAGTTAAAGACCAGGTATGTTTACGAAAATAAAACATATTTTTTTTGTATTTGTATTTATATTGAATAGTTAGTTCAACTTTACCTATGAAAAAGTTTTGAAACAAGCAAAAGCAGCATGTACTCAAATGAAGATATAATTAGTAACTTTAAGATTATTTTCACCATTTCTGTTTGCAACAAGGAGTCAAATTTGAGCTATAAATTTGGATATTATTAAATTTTTTAAATACACACAAAAAATATACAAGAAATTTTCTTTGTGTAATCTAAAAAATAAATGGTCCACATGACCTGATTTTTTTATTGACAGAATTGGCATTTATTTTGTAGAACTCCACTATAATAGGATACAATATCAGTTCTACAAAAAATATTTATTAATAAGTTGATAACCATTTCGGCTTTAAGCCATCGTCAGAACTGCTATTTTTATTCATTACCTTTAATTAAAAGTACAGAAAGTTTTGATGGACTGATGGCGGATCGCTCAAAGTTGAAAATTATTTTTGACATACTGTCAACTGTCAATGCTATAAATATTTAAATACAGAAGCAATAGTTGGTAAAAAATGTCATAAGCATTATTATCAGTTGATCACACTGCTGAAATAGTTTTGATTCGCATCGACCGATTATTTGACGTGCCCTTACCAACATCCCATACAAACATATCTTTAAAATTCGTTTATAGAAACTTCATTGATTTTTATATAAAATATGATTTGTCATTCAGTTTCAATAAAAAATGGCATTTGGAAAATCCATTGTATCATATTGTCGGCATAGTGGCAGAAGGTGATCAGTCGTACATCGACTGTTTTGAGTTATGAATGCAGTACGATAGATTTTAATACGGTCTATCGTCTGAAAAAGCAAGCTCAGATAAACTCCATGTATTTTTTACATTATTTAATGAAATCAATATGAATTAAGTCAATTTCGTTCACAGTATTAGTTACAAAAAACTATAAAAAATAATAACAAAGTGGTTAGCTTGATAAATAATGGTTAAGGTATGTAAATAGAGAGGTTTATATTAATTTTATAATTTTCTTAAAAGTCAATTATCTCAAAACAAGGTTTTTTGATTGAACGCCTTCTACTGAAGAAAAAACTGAATTATTAAATTTAATAAAAAACGGTAATTTCGAAAAAATGTGAGTTTGCTTTTGATCAACTCAAATTATAATTATGTTCATATTTTAATACGAGAATATACATAAAAGGAAGAAATAATGTTCACGGGGAGCGTATTTTACGTCTAAATCTCTGAAAGTAAAGTTACCTTAATAATAAGTAATAAGTTCATGTCCAACAGTGCGTATGCAGCGCCCGAGGGCATTGTAACAGAACAAACCGTGGGTCGCGGACAGTGCAAACTTTTACACTAATGTACTCCATTACCGCTGTGTAATTAGGCTACACAGTAATATTCCACCCTGACCACCACAATTGTGTCCAGTCTTTTATGGTGCAAAATTTGACTTTAGTTTCGCCAGTGAAGCGCAGACGGTATCAATCTTAACTAGAGTTTCCAAATAATCGCTGAAACCTAATATTCGAACATCGAATATTAAAAGCGATTGTTCGAATAATATAATATATAAAAATCATTGACCGAGAGGTTATCAAATATTCGAATCACCGACTACCGAAAAAGTGTCGAATATATTTGAATATTCGATTGGAAATATTTGGTTTCCTTCTCTCCTCATCTGCATGATTTAATAAAATATGAATTTCAAATAGACCATTTAAAAACTAAGCTTTTGAGATTTAAGTTATTAACACCATTTCATTGAGAAATATAGAATACATAGAATATATATATTTTTTATTTATTATATATATTTGAAACAACAGATAAGCTTTTGTATTTAAAGAACGATAAAAAATAGTTAATTTTGAAAATTAGCGAGATTTTTCGACAAAACATTTTTCAATGTAAAAGTAAAAATTACGAAAAATTATAATTTTGACTGTGTTTTGGCCAATTGATGTATCCCTCAAAAAATACGAAAACGAGTTAATGATTGGATCTCATTTTAAAAATGACGGAACAGCTCTCGGCCAGATGATGTAAATTAGAAAAATAAATCGACCACTTTTGGAAGGGAGACATCATTGTACATTCGTTTTAGGTTTAGAAATTCTGACCCAGCCACTTAGTGTAAACCACTATTATATCGATACTTCCTACGTATAATCCCGTATTTGGAAACATAAAAATTTACAGGAGAGCATTTTAAAGATTCATAACGCAACTCAACATATATTTTGAATTGTTGAGATTTTGTACATTTCCATGTATTTTGTCACTAACTATCGTGTGCTCGAATGCCTGAAGATGCCGAAAGACGACACCCGGGTCGTTAGTGACAAACTACATGGAAATTTACAAAATCTCAACAATTCAAATTTGATATTGAAATTCCATCAAGCAAACTAAGTCAGTGTTTTAAATTATCACCATATAATGTTTTCGCTCAAAATAGTTTTTATTCTCTCCTGAACATTTTCAATTTTGAGGGTTACATCAAGTGGCGAAAACATCGTCGATATATTGAATTGTGATATAAACTGATTTATTGAACGTGTACTAATTAGATTTAATTAAGTAAGATTCTCATAATAGTTTGTGGAAAGATGATGCTTTGATATTGGTTTGGTCATGAAGCAAAAAATTTCCGGGAATGTCTCACTCTATATCTAATAATTGCCCAAGGGCATTTTCACCTTGAAATGAAAAGCTCTAATAGAATTCGCATAGGTAGGCAGCATGGTTTAAAAAAAATAGTCCAACCTTTACTTAATTAGGTCATAGTGTAGAAAATTTCATGCTTATTATTCCTATTTAACAACCAGCACGACTATTGTTTTCTCCCTTCTTTTGAACTCAGTGGACACGCAACTGAACTCTATGAACATTCATTAAATTTATAATTGAAATTCACATTTGTTCTTTGTATTTCTACTGTTGATTGTTAGAGTGGGTTTTTAATTATCTTGCAATGGCTTGCTTTGTAAAATATTAATTAAATATTGATGCTCTTTAATATCGTCGGTACTTGGAGCTTTTGCCAAAACTTTTGTTTGAACCTTATGAATATCTAATAAGCTCTTTTAATATGAGGTTTACATTAACCATATGTGTACCAAACGATACTGTGAAATGCGCGATTAACGAATATGTAGTACAGTTGATAAAGTTATCTTTTGAACAGTTAATAAAAAATAAAAAAAAATAGTATGCACCTAAAAGCGTTTAATGCACATCGATTTTATTGTATGCACAGTTTAAGAGGAATTTCAAGTACAATAAGGTATTACTACCAGCCATGTAGCGGAGTGGTCAACCCTGAAAATCGTTCGAGCCCCGTGCGATCGGTTTATATTCAAATATATGTGTGTTTGTGATATATACATTTATTGAAACTCATTAAATCGTTAAAAATAGGCGTAGCGAGAGCGATTACCTAACCACTAGTCGTATCTTCACCCTAATCTTCTATCCTTACATTCCCCGAAAATCTATCTAATGAATGAATTTCATCATGTATTCATTGATTGTTTGTTTTTTCAGATTTTTGGTAAAGCTTCTACTGTTAGCTAATTACCATTTACCATCACGTGGTGAGTATTATGGTGTTTAAATAAACAAAATAGATTATATTAAAATAGAATGTGACATTAAATGACATTTTCTATTAACCCAGTGATTTAATACACATGTAATTACGAGGGAATAATATACGAATATCCGAATATCAAAAAAAGCGAATATATACGAATATTTGACTATTCAATTGGAATCCCTATTATTCCCTTCGAGACCGAGGTGGAGTGATTGGATAGATGAAGAATTGATGATAATTAATTAATTTAGTGTTATAAAATAATGGCTGCCAAAACGTAAAATAAATTCATATTGTATTTAAAAACATTTATTTAACTGGTAAATAATTTTAAATTTAAAATGTACAAGTAACATTTGTTCTCCTTTGTGACAGTTTTACAACTAACTTAAACATTGTAAGATTGATTACTGATTAGAACAAAGCTCTTCTCGGTAGGGAATCACCTCAATTTTAGATTAACAAAAGTTTTAACCTTCTGTCTTAGATTTACGAGCGGAATGGATTGGTATATCCTCGCTTGCGACAAGTAAATTGCCGAGCAGTTTGTATTTTATTTTGTAGAGTTATTCTCGGATGTAGTCTATGAACAGAGATGGCCTGATGAATGAGCCAGGAGCCGCTGGTTGGCAGACCTCGCCGGGGAATTCGCAAATTTAAGCCAGAGCAAAAGTTTTCTTTGCCAGTGGAACACAACGAGTACCTCAAGATAATGCAAGGTAATCCATCGCAAATATAAATAACACCGTTTTTAAGTAATTAATTCAGGAAGGGTATAGGTGTGTACATAAGTTTATAAGAGTTCTTAAGCTTTTACATAAATAGAAAAAAGCAAGAAGATACTAATTTACATCTCAGTCGTTAATTGTTAAGTTTTTACAACATTTTTTGAGATATTGAATGCTTAATTTGGTAATCGAAAAATTCTACTTGAGCAAGTTTTTTATGATAAAGAAGCAGCTTTAAAATTTAATCATCAGCTGGAATTTAACGATTTACTTTCATTTGTAAATAAAAGTATCAAAGTTTATTTTTGCAATTGTTAAATTCTACTTGACGGTAAAATTATAAACTTTTTTCTCTAAATGATTGCAGATTAAACAATTGGTACTTGTTCTATAATAAAAATTTAAATGCATATTAAAAAAAATACTTAATCCTAATAAATGATTCTTTGAATAAAAATCTTAACACTCGGTGGTGAATGGTGTAAACTGTCAATTCATGGTGGAAATAAATTATATTTATAACAAGTTAAAACATTTTGTCGTACTTTTTTCACAATTTAAAATATGAGTTTACGTTGTGTTTTATTTTTATAGAATATTTAAAAACATATATTTGTACATGAATATTATGTTAAGCTCGAGATTCAAACTTTGAACCGTAGCGCGTAAACAAATAAAACTGGCTATATGTAGACTATTCCCTTTACTTAAAATGTTATTATCTCGGAAAAACGAGATGGAAAAATTGTTCACGGCTACTGGTGAGACTTTATTAGTATTCCATATGGGATCCAGTTAAGGTAGCATAGCAAACAATGTTATGAAAATATATGTAAAATAAATACTCCACAATATTGAAAGATCAGAAACGCTTTCGCGTACGAATTTGAACTGAAAAATCAAGATCAGTTCATATTTTACTCGCTAGTGAAAAATCATTTTAAGCTTTAAAAATTGTTCTTTTACTAAAAACCATATCTACTTCCAATGTCACGTATATGAACTCTTTATGACGTATTTCAACAATTTGGTTTGGTTCATGTGTTGTTTTATTATCGCCTTTCACGGCACTATCGGCAGAAAAAAGAAGTCTACGCGTCACATTCATGGCCTGAGTAAAGATGCACTAGAACAGTGGTTCTCATGGAAAATTTCTCCGTGGCCGCATAACGAACATCAGTGGTCTTTTGGAAATGTCTCGTGGCCGCACCAAATTTTCAAAAGTGATTTAAAATATTAGGCCGATGCATTTAAGGGACTCATTAGCTACTTTAATTTTTTTAACCATAAACCATTGGCACACAAGTTTGCGCTGCAGGCAGAAAATTTGTATGCATTAATATAATTTTTTTTAAAATATGTACTATATTTTCACAATGCTGTCATTTACAAATGTTATATTTAACAATACATAGCCCTGTAGGTATGTTTTTCAAATATGTCTAAATATCTATGAGTCATTAGATTTTTACTGTTTCATCCTTCTGAATGTTTGTTTATAGATAATTTCTTAAATTCATTTTAACTCGGGGATTGAATCAAATTCCCTTAAAACTAACTAATATACAGATGCTTTTATGTATAAACAAATCAGAAGATAATCACTGTTACACTTTATATATTTATAAAATCTCTCGTCAATGATAATTACACCATTGAAAGATGAACAGCGCTGGTAATCGTACAACAGACCGAATTACTTAATGTGCTGCAGCACAAATTAACCTGATGGGTTACCGTACTGATCTCAATTAGTTTTTATCTAAAAAGGGATCTCTTTTTATTAAAAATATTCATTCATTACAAATACGTTTTCTAGCGGTATACGTACGCAATACGAATAAACAAATGTCAAATTTATTTTATATTCCTCTTTTTTTTAATATCAATATTTATTACTGTAGAACCGTTGGTGGCCGCACATGAGAACCACTGCACTAGACTGACTTTGTACCATGCACTAATGTGCTTGATAAAAATAGAAAATAAATGTTTTTGAGATATTAAGTATTTTGTGAATATCCGTATAACGAGAGACCGTCGTTTTAGATGACTCTATTGATTAAGATAGTGAGTAATCAAGGATTATAAGCAGGGGTGTGGGCAAGGGCAGTCGACCGAAAAAAGCGCAACTCCGACTCCAATTCCGACATTGACCAACAACCCAACTCCGACTCAGATTACGACTAAAAAAGTCTAATTTTGTCAGGTTTTTTTCCTACCTTTCCTATTTATGTGTAATTGGTATTCAAATTTAACACCAACCAACCAATACGGCAAATAGCCAAATTTTTCATATTATACATATGTGTAAATTGCAGGACAAGAAGATGTTTTAGGCATAAATACAAATGAAACAAGTACATTAATATTTACACGCAGAAATGCAAAACTGTATTTTATAGAAAAAGATGTTGGAGTTGCTCTTTTTTTACAAATCCGACACTGACTCTGAATCCGCAGCCCTGCTTACAAGGCATTACAATACTGGAAACTAATTAAATATCATTTACAAAAACATCTTTATTAATAAACTGCTTTTTTTCTTTGTTTATATAAATTTATTTTGTAATCACAAAATAGTTTCTTTATAAAGGCTTCTTAGACTGAATTTTTTCATTGGTTGATGTAGAAACTCACCCGGATGTGGATTACTATGTTTTGAAATAAGTACAAAAATGTATATTTATAAAAGTTTTTTTATCCTTAATCATTAAATATGAGAGAAAGTCTTTAAATGTATGTATAGTTTTAACACTGTATCGCCAAATTTTATATTCCTATATCACTAAAGGTTGGAAGGTCAAAAAATATTAAAAAAATAAAAAACATCGATTGAATATTTTCACTCAATACACGAGTAAGCTAACATATTTTTGAATGAATTTTTACGTTTTGATGTAGACAGAGATTTAAAAAAATGATTTTATAAAATGTAATCTGCAAAAAAATGTTATTATTTATTAAAATAAAGCATTATATATTCAGTTTTTGAGTGCTCATCAAAAACGTATTATACTTTTTTCGCTTATTTTGAAGCTTTGTTTACGTAAAAACTTTCATTATAAAAACGTTAATATGTAAATGGAATTTGTAGTGGAACTTCTCTCTATAAAACAAGCTGTCTGAAGTGGACTTTTAGTTCATTGTTGATATTCTCTGCTCGTTAAATAGTTGAAAAGTTTAATGCTGTGATGGATAATGTCAAGTTTATTTAGAATAAATGCTGTTCAGTACATGTGGTAAAGTAAATTGTTCCACTTAATTGGGCTAGCGGTCAATTGGACTAAATCTCGAGAAACTGAAACCAGAACAAAGAATTAGCAGTAATTAAAACGATAAATTTAGGTTCACAATACATAATTTAATAAAAATTTGACTTAATTATCAATTCAATATGTTTTAATTTAAATTATAATATTGTAAATCAATTATAGTTTTTTATGTTCTCTAGATAATCATATATTATGTTCTTTTCTTTCCACTACAGCAAATTCACTTGGCAAATAGTTTATTTGCTGTTATATAATTATTTGCATATGTCATCCATAAATAAAAAAATAAATTATTATGATCATTAATTTACTGGCCCAATTCAGCGAAATTTTGTCCCAAATAAACGATGTATATTACTTTTGACAACTTAGTTTTCTTTCCTTTTGATTTTATTTATTTACTTAATTTTCATATTGATAATGAAGAACGCGAGTATGGAACTATTTTTTCTTGTTACTGGATGCAGAGAAGACGAGATGCAAATAATTTCAATACTAATTACTTGTGTGGAGGGGGTGGCACAATGGAAATAATTTATGTATATTATTCATTTATAAATAGGATTAAATATAATTTATGGATGTATTTTTTGTGTATATTTGAATCAAAATATATATATATATCTGAGATTACAGCTAACAGTCAAGGCATCAGTTATTTTGAAATTTTAAATTCAAACAAGATCAAGCCAAATGAGATTTATAGTCACTAGAGATCAACTCGAGGAGAAAAAAGTCACAAACATCCTAGTCCATGATTTCAAATTACGATTTAAAAAGATGTGAATTTGATGTCGACCTTGCCGGATATTGAACACAGATCTACCTGATCGCTAGGACATTTTATTATTTTTAGCATGTAATAAGATAGTACTTTGCAGTTAAGCAAAAAAAACACTTCACCACTCATGCTATGTAACAGTATAAAGTGATGAAATATTTTATATTATTATGTTATTCTTTATTGGAAATCTTCTTTCACTATTGTATTACTTTAATAAATGAAAACATATTATATATAACGTAAAACGGGTTCAAAAGAGACGGCGCAAATTCACACGTTATTTCCCTACACAATATGTCGAAGTAATTCCGAGAAACTAGAGAAATCAAATATCGCTTTATTGGATCTGTGAAATTTGACTAACGCAACAAGGGATATATGCGGAAATTCGCAATGGTAGAAATTTGTACGCGAAACTGAGTTTCCCTAGAGGAATTCGACGACTACATTCCTTGTTTGGATATTGCCCGAAGCGTAGGTGAAGGCGTTCAAAGCTAACACGAGCAGCACCGGTGACATGCAGAAATGGACGTGGAGTTTAGGTGTGTACGCGCCTCAGGGAAAATATGAAGATTATAATCTATTTCATCATCGATTCCAGCTAAGCAATGGCAAAAAACGATGTTGTAAAATGTAAAATTAAATTTGATACCTTTAGAGATGACAACCGAAATTTTGTTTATCATCGTGTGAATATCTTTTAATTTAACTTTTCGAATTCATCTCACCATTTAATAATATTGATTATGTTATAATATAATCACCTGTTTATTTCTGTTTTTTTGTATTAGCTTAAAATGTACACCACCTGAGCAAACCATGTGCTGTTTTATTAAAAAATATTTTTGAATTCGTAAGGTATAAAGTTGTTTTATTATATCTACACTATATAGTAGAAAATACATGTATCAATCTGTCTCTCTGTCTGTCACAAAAACTCCTCCCAAACTGTGTACAGTAGCGACGTGAAATTTGTAAATGTCATTCTGGCTGCCATTTCTAAGTCAACTGTGATATTTTCAACGTTCAACATTGCTACTAATTGATGAACTATATACATATATTGTGAGGGTTACGGTCCTCGGGAATATTTTCCAATTTTAACATTTTAATAATTGATGGACTATATATTTTGTTGGTGTTACATGAGGTACGGTCTTTTGTGATATTTTCAACTTTCAACATACGCTTGCACTAAAATAACGTCAACTTCTAAATGTTGGCGCCCTCTATCCTGGGCAAAGCTGGGTAGTAAATACGTTTATTATTATATTTAAAAATTAACGGATCCAAAATTACGAATCTTTGATACTTTGTTTTTCTAAAAATTAGATATTGAGTGACTGAGTAACTAGCAGTATTAGTTGAACAACTTCAATTTAAATAAGCTCCATTAAA
Source organism: Himalopsyche phryganea (assembly GCA_022494535.1). NCBI lineage: Eukaryota > Metazoa > Arthropoda > Insecta > Trichoptera > Rhyacophilidae > Himalopsyche > Himalopsyche phryganea. Next base: position 13,544,629 of record JAGVSL010000013.1, on the reverse strand, counting down.
AACCCGTATTATTAGAGAGGATAGGGTCAAAAAAAAAATCAAAAATAATTTTCGAGTTTATATGTCCACCTGGCAATATTAATAGTAAACGGCGTTTTTGTGTTTCACAGAAATTTTTTTATTTTACCTACAGTTTATTTTATTTAGAATTAAGAAAAGTTTACATGTTTTTTTGGTTTTTTTAGTTACCAATAATTGAAATAAATATAAGCAAAGTAAAATTGGACGTATCAGCATTTGATTGTAACTATTAAATTTATGGGATTCTGCATGTCATTAAAAGCTAAAATATTTTTTTGTATCCATTTGTCAGGTTTTGGAAGACATATTTGTCAGTACATGTGTGAAATGACTGAAATTAATGATATTATATGTACGTATTTCTTTTCGATTTTGAAAAAATGTGGACTTCGGTTTTTGCTTTTTATCACCTGATTTATCGTTATTCCTTTTAAATTAAATGAAAAAGTATTAAGATTTTTAAATTATGAAATAGTTTAATTTCCGGTTTATAAAAGCCTTTTTTGCCAACTTAACCTGTATAAATGCCTAGCCCTGAAAGTGTCATGGCGTAACAAGGGAAAGTATTTTAGGAATACCTTTGCGGTTGAATAAAATGGAAGCAACCCTTTACAGTTACACATGGATAACGATGGTTAATGGAATAATTTTCACGTTTAGATTTATTAGAAAATCGTATTAAATTTATTGAGGCGAACTATCTAAAGCTATTATTCATGAAAGTGTTCAAAAAATTGAATCTACATACATATTCATATTCCATGTAAATATTGCAGATCGATAATTACTGTTCAACTTAATCATACTTTATTCCACAGATGACAACTAACACGTCTTAAATTAATTTTATCTTTTGTGTAAAATGTAATGTCGGCGTCCTTGGTGCAGTTGGTAGCGTCGCTGGCTAACCACTAGTCCTGTCCTAGCCCTATCCTTCTATCCCTACTCTCTTCGAAAAAGGAGAGGTTGAACAACTGAGTAGCAAGCAGTTCTCGTAGAAAAATCCTGTTAAGATACCTCCATTAAGAGACCATATGCTCCACATTGGGAGTGGACATGAAAAAAATGTAATTGTCGGTATTTGAAACAAAACGTGTACATAATCTTTACTCTGTATTGTTACCAAACTCACTGCAAACAAGTCTGAGTCGACAAAAAATCTTTTCATTATATTTCATTAAAATTGTCATGAAATGTTTGCATATTTTATCGTAAATCGCCAAGGGACCGACGTAGCGAGATGAAAGATTAGTCAAACACAAATAAAATTGAAAATTTCATGACTCTAGCTATCGCCTTTTGAGAATTGTTGTCCATCAATATCATCGACTATAATTACTTCTAATTGAGCTTTTTTCTACAATAACTGCTTGCTACTCATTGCCTAACCTCGCCTTTTAGGAGAGATTAAAGATTGGATTTTCGGATCCATGGTGCAAGAGGCAATGTCGTTGGCTGACAGTTACGGAAGTCTCGGGTTCAAGTTGATTTTTCAATCGATTTATGTTCGTAGGGATGGATGTTTGTGATGACTAACATTCCCTCACACCCATTCGATCTCAAAAACGAGACGTAGTGACAACGATTAGCTAACCAGTTTTCCTTTCCTAGCCCTATCCTTCTATCCTTATTCTCTTCGAAGAAGAGAGGTTGAAAATCTGAGCAACTTCTGTTAAGTTACCTCCATTAGGAGGACTAAGCGGTCATGGTAAAAAAATATTGGAGTAGGGGGTATAAAAGGACTAGTTTTAAGCTATCATATAGTTGCCACATAACACAGATCAATAAATGGATTAAAAAAATAGTTTATAAAAGGGTCCGTAGTGGGATTCAAACCTGTAGACATCGAAAACCCAAAGATTAAGACGTTTACCACTCGGCTAAAATTTTTGTTGGCAAATAATATTAAATATTTTTACGATATTCGTCGTAGTTATAGTAATTAAATGCGTAATATTTAAAATTATATTGATTTAGAAAAGAATATAATGAACTACGTAAGTCATGAATAGTAATCATTTTTAAATTATCCTCACGAAAGAATGATTTTTTTTGTCATAGAATATATCGTTGCTTTTCTGGATGAAGACGCTAACTGGAAAAAATCAGTTTTGAGTAATTAGACTTTGAAGTTTGTCAAATATTAGCCTTTTCCTTTTGTTTGTTTATACAAAACTGTTTTTTAGTTAAAACATAATTTATAAAAATAAGTGTGTTGTTTCATACGGTATATATTCATACGGAGTATAGCTAAATTAACCAATATGTCATTGTTTCCATTTAGTATTTTCTTCTAGAACAACGATGATATATTGCTAAAAGCTGTAACCAAGAAACGTTTTAAAAATGTTGCTATCGTAACAACGTGAAAATTTTAACAACTTCACGCTTATTTTAAACTTAATTTCAGCGGTGCACTATTGGTGCAGCGTTTTCGTTAATTTATATGAGAAAATTGCTTGCCCCGCAAAATATCGCAAAATTAGTTTCGTAGATGAAAAAATTAATCCGGTTTTAAGGCCGATATTATTTTTCGCCTGTTAGCCCGCTCCAGCTAACTAACCGCTTAACTGGTGCGAATTTTAAACTCATTTCGTATTCAACTTAAAATAACATTTCGAAACACCATTCGGTGGACGAAATAATATCCTGCCATTTGCAGAATTAAAAATACTACAGCGAGGCGAAGCATAGTGAAATATATATTTCAAACATTTTAAACAGTTAGTTAGTTAATCATGAAACTAAAAATTAACTCAATTGTTGAAATGCATATTTCCTGCAATTGAAAATATTTTTAGTATGGAAAAATAGTGAATATTATCCAAGCGCGTTATAGGATTTTTTTTATTATTTTTTAAATATGAAAAAAAATATCTGGCATTACAGCTGACAGCTAATGCGCCAAATATTTTGAAAATAAGAAAATCATACAACATAAACTTGATGAGAATTTTCAGAAGTCATTCATGTCCAAGATCACAAATTTAAATTGAAAAAAATCTCAAATTTGATATTGACCTTGCTGGGAATTGAACCAGAACCCACTTGATCGCTAGGGCAAACACTTACCACTAGACCACAGAGGCCGACGAATCAATGACTTAAATCGAGTCAAAACTTAATTGCCCTCCTCCACCTACAACTGCTTTGCCATCCTTAAATTTTATACGGCTGTATCTAGTAGAATAGCAAACGTTACCGTATCTACATATTTTTCTCAAAATTGGGAGTGTCTCAGGAGCAACCGTCCAAGACTCGATGGCGTGTGCTTAAGTGTGCAAAAAAGTAATTCCTCCAGATATGACTTAAATCTAATCAAAACTGCTACAATTATTTTTTTGGCAAGGATTGATTGGTGTTAAATAATTGTTGTGTTACTAATAATAACACGTTTTTAGCCAACATCTTCATACTGAAACACGTTTCAAAATGAGTAACACAACCTGTAGAATGACAGGGTTATTAATTTTTATTTATTTTATATTAAAATTGAATTTTCACCAAGTTACGGCTGAATCCATCGAAAATATGATTGGTGTTAATCGACAATATTTCATAAACATTACAGGTCTTACTATTATATATATTTTAAATTACATCCTATTTTTTTAATTGGTTCATTGACAATGCAAGCTGTAATGGTTTCAAACGGTAACTTGATTCGGTCGATGCAATTGTTTTTTATACAAACCGTGAAAGTATACAAAGTGTTGTAAAAACGATAGTATATTTTTGTGTTTCAGATGTCAGTTGATTTTAATATTTTTGTATTAAGGTTAAATTGTTAAGTATTTAGTTCTACTATGATTGCAAAATAAAGTCAACATTACTCTATCGTCAGAAACTATCCAGATTTAATGGAAATAGCTATCGATTATATTGCTGGTGTATATCGTTTAGCTTTTACTTAAAAAATTGCTTTAAACCCATGTGTATCGTCGTCATATTTTTATTTAAAAAAAACGGTGACTTAGTGATATTGACAGAATATCAAAAACATAAATAAACTATTAAAGTATAATATTCCATATTGAGAAATAAGGCTATAAAAATGTTGTATATATTTAAAAATCACTTAGCGATATGTTTTTTTGAACTCTCAAATAATAATAAAAGAAGCTTTAGTAAGATTTTGCCTTATTAAAAAAGCAATTAAGCTGTCCGTACTAGCAGAAAAATATTGAATGTGATGACGAGGCTTGGGTTATCCTTAAGGTCCTTAAAAGATACCCAGCTAATCTTTTCGTGCTTCTCCTTTCGGACAAGTTTTTAAATCATATTTGAGTAAGACCTTTCAAAAAAAAAAAGGCTAAAGATTTAAATGGGAAAATCCCCGTATATTTCCTTCTAGCCGATTTGAGGCTTTTATATTTTCTGGTCCGCATAGATTCCGAGGATTATTTGTAATGTAAAATTGCTAAGAAAACTGAAGAAAAAATTTGCCTTAGAAATAATAATAGTCTTACGTTGATTTCGGTTTTATTTTATTTGATAAAGTTTTTAAAATATATTGAATCAATTTTTTTTTCGTTTTTAAGAAAACTCTTTAATACAAACGATTAATGTGAAGATCGTTTAATATGAAAATAATATAAAACAAATATATGACGTATTTATTGAAATTGGTATCGACTTGATAAAACAAACGATGAAGTTATGTCGCAATATTAACAGCGTTTGGAAATTCATGTAGAATTTAATATATTGCTATTATACAGAGAGTTAAATTTCTAAAAAACGTGTGTGAATATTCCCGTTTTTATCGTTCCTTATACGTTGTACTAGAAATATATCGGTGTGATACTTATTCACTCATTATAAATAAAAATTAAAATCCAACTACCGTTAACCTAAATCACATCGAAAAAGAAATATTCCCACTATTACATTCATTCTCAGAGTATTTGTTTACACTATTATATTTTTTTCCAAGTAAATAGTGAAATATGTTCAAGTTTGTCCAACAAAGAGTTAAAACATACTATTTAGATATTTTTAAAACTGTTTTACGCATCGATTATTATAAGTAGCCTAGATTTGATGTCTAAGCAAAAATCGCAGAGAAAGGTTTGCTTTATATAGTCTTTATACAATCATTATATTTTATGAATTGCAAACTTTGCTTAAGTCACTGTTAGTCGTATATTCGTAAAATTGTCTGTGCGACGGGTTTTAGTCGGATAATTTGTCTGCACGGTGAGTTTTCCATATGAGCAATTATTTCTGCGATGTGTTTTTCGTGTGAGCAATCGTCCACGGTCAGTTTTCGTTAGAAGATCCGTGGATTCTTAATTGGTAACTTCTGCTTGGTGGTCAAGACCCTTCCTGGTTTAAGAAAAAAAGGATCATTAGGAAACTTTATTTATACTAGAACAATACTAGAATTTGGGTTATCGTTATCGCTATGCACCGTATTGATTAGATGAATGCAAGGTAATGTAGAAATCAAGACATCCATGTCATTAAACGCATATCCATAAATCGATTGAAATAACAATTTATGAATTCAAACCCGTATGCTCAGTAATTAAAGAGAACGAAATACTTGCAGAGTAGATCATTTAGCTAATCAGTACTAGTAAAAATGTAGATAAGTTACTGTCAGTTTTTGGTAAAAGATTTCCCTTAGCGGACTGGGTCTGGGTTTAAGTTATGGCAAGCTCAATACATATTTTTTTTCAATTTAGCATGTGAGATTTTGCGAAAGTTTTTTTGTGATGTATTTTCTCGTCGAGCAAATTTAATTAAAAAAGTCTTATTTAGTTTATACGATGAAAATTCTAAAATTTCTGACGCTTTGGCTGCAAAGCAAAATACAGTTCTTTTTATATTATTTGTTTTTATACTAGTCTAAAGTCATTATCTGCACACTGCAACGCTAAATATTACTAATCCGGGGGATAAACCCGCCTTTAAAATTCATATGCAACTCTGTCAAACCGCTGGAAGTAAATCCGTACCAAACTTTTCCAGTGGGTAGTAAAATATTTTCGCAACGTTCCGTCCGTTTCTTTTAAATCCTTATAATGCCAGTGTCAGCTTAAATCCGAAGTTCATAATATCTAGTACATTCAAAATAAAAATGATACTACGTAGGTGCTACAATAATAAATATTTTTGGACAGCATATATTTGAAATCAAATCGCTGTTTTAAAAGAATGTCGTAATTAATGTACCAAGGTTAATAAAAGTAAATCTAAGTAGACAGACGCTAGAAAAATTTTATCCACCATTACAGTCTGTTGTGAACCTTGGTGGCCTCAATCAATCTTCTGTATTTTCTTATCAATCTCTGATTTCCAGTAATCGAAGGTCTTGTGACACCCCGTCCCTCTAGTAAGGTTGCGATCTTCCAATGTTCCATATTTCCTGAGTTGTTTTGGTAAATTCTACTCATCCATGCGAGATACATATGTCTGGCCCATCTAAAACGTTGAGTTTTGACAGATTTGATAACGTTTCTTTCACGATAGAGGGTATTAAGTTCATTATTAATTCTTTGCAAACAGTGCTGAATAACTTTCAGTGGATCATTCGCTCAAGCACTTGCAGCTTCTGAGAGTATGTGTAACTAAACGACCAGGCCTCTGACCCATATGTTAGAACTGGTCTTTTTAGGGTGTTATAGAGGCAAACTTTCTTGTTTTATGATAGTCAAGAGGATTTGAATTTGTTGTGCAGTTTATAAAAGCATTTATCTATGCTTACAACTAATTTCCCCTTTGATTTATTTACTGTCACTCTTCTTAAAATTGACTCTTGACCCAAGATACAAAACATCTACTATTTTGATGCATTGGATATCGATAATGAGGTAATCCATTTGTGGTATTGCGTATGTGGCTGACATATATTTAGCTTTTTCAAATAGATTTTTATCCAATTTTATAACCACAAAGGCTTCATCAGAATCACCCTTTGAACAGCCAATGATATCAATGTCACTTGCGTACGCCATAGTATACACTGTAAATTGAATTTTAAAGTAAACTAAACTGAAAATGGTTATGAAATTTAAAAACCTGTTTTAATATGTATTTTTTTAAATTAAAACTAAACACATTGTTGTAAATTTTGATTTCAGCATATTCAAAAGTACGATATGAAATTTTGCGTTGTATTACTCACATAAATAAATAATAAAATGGTTTAAATGTCTTTTTAGTTGCATATATTAAACATTATACTAAAAAGTACTATGAAATGTCATAGTAAAAAATACTTTTTTATATTAAATGGACTATAATCGTCGGACAGAGTTCTTTTATTTTGCGGTTCTAGCAGTTTTAGATTTGGTCCAAATGCAGAGATTAATTTTGTGTATGAGAACGAATGGAATGCTGAAGTCGAGAAATATAATTGAGTTTTTTGTTAAGTTTGTGAGACAAGCACGATTTATAATAAAGGATTCATTTTTATTGTGATACTTAAAAACTGCGCAGCTTGGAGTACTACGAAAAATGCGATCTTGTGAATTTTTTGATTCGCATTCAGATTAGTTTTATTTCTTTATTTTTTTCTCATAGAAATATATATGAAGACAGTTTTTATTATTTAATAAAACAAAAATAAAATTTACGACTTGGAAAAATAGATATTGTATGCATAACTGCTGTAGCAAATATATTGTAGTTGTGATAATAGAAACTATACTTATTAAGAGTATTTACGTATTTAAAATAAAATTATTTGAGGGCAACTGTTTTTTTTTAATAAAACTTGAAAAAAATGTACAATGAAATGCAGAATATATCGATTGTTCAACAAACTGCCTTTATCTCTTTTTTCTTTAAACTCGCCTAAGTAAGGAATTTATACATAAACTCTTCCGTCATGTCTGCTTTCTATGTGATGCATGTATGTAGAAATGAAGAAAAAAGCTTTCAATCTGTCGCCTATTTGTTAACTTCATTATTGATCACTTTTAAGTTGTTAACTGTCACAATTTTTGGTGGAAAGGCGTTAAGTTTAAAATCAAAGCACAATTTGATTTGTACTTCTTCCACATTTTTAAAATGATCAGAACTTAAGCATTATCAACTGATACTTATAAAATGTGAAAGAAGTACAAAATAAAATTCAGTTTTATTTTTAAAATCATAATTGATAACTGAATGTGTTATCTGAAAAAGGTTGTAACCAAAAAAAAGGTCTAAGTTGACTTTTCAACGGAAAATCATTTCATTGGAGCGTTTTCGAACGTTTTTATATTGACTGTCTTCTTTTCAGTGATAGTAATGTCATCCCAATAAAAATCATGGAGTAATTTGATTATGTATTTTTCATCAAATTTTTATTAGATACAACTATGATCGTGTAATATGTCGAATAATATTATCAAACTTTATTTGTATAATAAACTCATACATTTTGAAAAAGATAATTGAAATAAGCCTAAAATGTTAATGTTGCTATAATCCCAAAGCTTTTATAATTCATAAACAAAGTAGGGTCAAACTAAAATACTATCGTATCGTGATTAAAGGCACATGCTTCATTACCTATTTATCGGAATTTCGCATTACGTTAAAATCAATTTATTCCAGTTGGTAATAATGGGATATCAGGGGTGGCTTTTAAAATATTATGGTTAACTTCCATTAAAATATTATAAACACGAATAGTTATTTCTAAATTTATTAACAATGCAACCAATATATTTTAAACGTAAATTTGTGAGGGTTTTCGTTAAATTAAATTTGCGAATAGTAGTTTCAATTTAATCCATAATTATTTACACCTGAATTCAATATAAACTGCGCGGGCTTTTAAAAAAGCTGAAAATATTTGTACCGTATATATAATAGCCCAGACCGGTCTAAAGGTGTAGATGTAGATGTTTTATTATTATCACATGCAGATGTAGGTATGGAATTTTCTCATGAACTAAGCGTCCGCGGCTTGTAAAAACAATACAGACAGTTCCGACGTGACGCAAATGTCGAAGAAAATAAACAACAATCAGTCCGTCAGTATGGAAACTAAAGAAAAGTTACTTTAGACATTCAACATTTCAATTTTAATACCGTCATCTATGACGGGTGTTTCCACTAGTTCTTTGAAATCGATTTCGTTACAGTTACCAACTATAAATGGCATATTTCAGAAATAATAATTGTAGAAGAACATTTAGTAAAATTTGAATCGTAAAAATTTTGACCATTTTCATGCTTTTGGCACTAACCACTCAATTTTTGCCATTTGGCATCTTCAGGCAATCGAGTTCTCGTATGAACTCAATATTATATTGACAATCCATCAATCCACCATTCTTAGTCGATATGTTAAATTACATTTAAAAAAAGTAAAAGAAAATTTTGGTAATCGAACACGAGATATTCTGACCACTATAAGAGTATCTAGCTACAAAGCTTCAGAAGTCGATATATTCTTCTTATTTTCGGTAGTAAATGAAAAAAGCTAGCAAATCAGATTTTTTACGAAATAGCGAGATTATATTCGTGGATTTCACGAACCGCAACGCCGCTCCGATGCGGTCTGTTCGAATTCGACCTCTGGATACCAATATGTAATATAAAAAATATTAATAAACTAAAATATTATAACATTTCAAACATTTTGTTCGCTTAACCGTTTGATTGTTTAGTCAAATTAAAAACATATTTAAAATTGCATTTAGTATGCAAATCTTTGGATGGCGAAATCAGTACAGTAAACAAAAAAATCTTCCGTATAAAAGGTTTTAGCATCCTAGGTTTATAGATTATATTATACAGTGTTGATTAGGGATTTCAATACAGGGTGAATATACAAATATTTCACATATGGGCATCGGAATTACGAAAATAGATAAAAAAAATTATTTAAAAAAAATATGGTCGAAATAATCAATCCCGGTATTTCATATTAATTTTCGATTTTAATTTTCTTATTATGATTAAGTACCTAAAATTTTATTTTCTTTTGATTTAAAAGTGATATTGAAAAGAATACTTCAACAACGTTGGAATCGAATTTCCTTGTTAATTAGTCTGGCTGTAGAAAATGCCATATCGGATTCGACGCTCATTGTATGAGAAGTCATTTAAAAAATGTTCCGCTTGAAATATACTCTTCTGATAGGCTCACTTGAAGATGACAGAATCTCCTTAATCCTCAAGAAAAATACCTGTCCTCTGTTTCTCGAGATTTCGAGATGCAGTTGGTGAGTTTTCGACACAAAGAAGCTCAAATTATTTACAGTTTACAAGTTAAGATGCGTTATACAGAAATCAAATTAAATTCACAGCGTAGCGATTGGCAAATAAAAAAATTAGACCAGCCGTCTGTTCGGATAAGAGTGCCGATTTTAACCCCCACCCTTAAAAGACGGCCACAAGACAAAAAGAGATGTTAACGATGTGACGTACAAGCAATTAATAAGGGAGCAAAATTCAAAAATTTGTCCTTTTTTAATGACGATTCGACGATGGCGGTAGATAGATGCGCGACCGTGAACTAGTTTGCCTGGGGTGGTAGAACGATTTCCCACGACCACCTAAAATGATTTTATTATTACTTCACGAATTTACATAAATGAAGTTAAATTAACTAATATTTGTTTTGTCAAAACTTCTTAAAAATTAATTGCCATAATTAAAGGTGACTCACGGCTTAGTTTTGGGCACTCTGCAAAACTGAGGTGTGCCCTGTTATAATATTGTAATACTTAAATATTGCTCAATTTCGAAATCGATGATTTGTTATTGAAAAACCCACCCGAAATTGCAAAATTTCTAGTGTTGATATCGAAAAAAAGACAATGGCCCTTGTTAGTTCGACGAAGTTACTTTCAACTAAAATCGCATCTGATTACCTCCGGCAGACGTCACGCCACCAGGTATCGCACGGTATTAACCGGGTATTGATACAAACGATAAAAATTCGATTAGCAGTTTCGACCCAGATCGTAACATGGATAAATATTCAATTTAAAATAAACAGTAAATGCTAATGCAGTGTCTCGCTAATAGGGAGGGAAACATTTTATAACCTTCATTTGAAACGGAATTTTCTGATTTGGTACCAATTATTATATAGAAGCGGTCCTCATTTATTAAATTAAAGATAATAGAGATGTGAGACCATGGGTAAAATAACTTAAGTGCCCCTCACGATTTAAAATTTTAAGCACGAGGAAGAAAATATCGCAAATTAATTAAAATTTATCATCTAAAATATGATTATTTATTTCGCAGTGTTCGTTCACGATCTGCAAATGTGGACCTGTAATATAGTATTAAATATGTATATATATATAAATATATATATATCTTCGGCGTGCGGTGGACTTATCACTATCTCTATCGCACAACCTAATTTGGGTATGAGCAAGAAGGATACAAGAGCATGCGCCGCATGCCCTTGCATCTCGCTTGCACCTTCACTTTTCATGTGATTGAGCGAGAAAGAGATAAAACCACCGCACGCGCCTGATATATATATATAGCGAGGAATGGTTATGAATTAGAGTCGAGAGAGCAAAAAAATTCAAAGATTCTATCAATATCGTTTTACATTATAGAAAAGTCAGTCTCTGTGGTTTACTGGTAAAGGCTTTCCCCTAGTGATCAAGTGGTCCTGGGTTAAAGTCCTGACAAGGCCAATATCGTGTTTGTGGTGTGTTTTCTCCTCGAGTTGGTCGCAAGGGACTTTAAAAAGTTGTCATAGAGTTTATCTCGTATGACTTTCCAATTTTTCACAATATTTGGCGCATTGGCTGCATGCCAGATAGTTTTTCTTTTACGTATTTAGTATAGGGGTCAAGGTGCAGTGGTCGACGTCATTGACTACGGTTGCGAATCTCACGGGCTCTAATCCCGGAAAAGACAGATTCAAAATTTTGATTGATTGACTGATTTTTCAATCGATTTATAGATTTCTGTTCACAGGCATGTATATTTGTGATGTCTAAAAAATTCCTTCCTACCCATCCTATTCTAAAAACGGGGCGCAGCGAGAGCGATAAATCTTGTCCTAACGCTATCCTTCTATCTCTAATCTCTTTGAAAACGTAAGGTTGAGCAACTGAGTAATAAGCAGTTCTCGTAAAAAAACTTCTTTTGAGACACCTCTATAAGGTGTCATACTTCATATTGGGAGCGAACATGGTTAAAAAAAAGTTTTAGAATTAATATTATAATCCTTTTAAGATAGCATTGATAGAATAAATTTAAACGTTAGTTTATTGCACTTGTATATACCAATGATTTTTGTGATCATTTGAGATATTGTTAAGTGTCGAAACATCCTGTATTGGATTCATTATTAAAATGTTTATCACCTAAATGAGTTAGCGTTTCAATAGTTAACCAGATATTTCCATTTTACAAAAGTACATCTTATCTAAGAAAGCGAGTCGTTAATGGCTTATCAACTAAATAACTAAATGCAACTGTTGCGTCAGGTCATATAGATCAAAATCATAGGGTAACACACCCATGTGTATAATATAAGCTCATACAATGTGTTTTCCCCTATCACTTATTTTGTATAATCCTACCAAATAACATGCAAAATATTGTCTCTGCAATAAACATTATTCTCAATTGAATAAAACTATTTAATAAATAACGATTACTTTAATTTCCTTCATCACCTGCTCTACTGAACGAACTCCTGGTAATTAGCCTGACATAATTACCGAAATTCAATTAAGAAGTAAAAGTCTGTCGACTTTAATTCTTAATGGATAGCAAAACATCCAGCTATCAATTAATCCTGTTTTGACGACCTCCAACTTACCACCATACGTTGAGTTACAAAGCAATACATTTAAGGATTCTCAGGTGTAAAAATCAGAACCAACCGAAATTGAAAAGAGTCGAAAATAAATTACTTCCCTAAAATCAATTTGAAAAATCAAATTACTTTATGATTACTAAGCGTAGACCTTACAACTAGGCTACAGATTCGTACAATATTATTTGTCATTTTAACTCATTCGAATGTTGAACATACACACAGCCAAACCAGTATTAATCTTTGATTTAATTGTAGAGTTTGTAAAAGTGTGTATTTATTTCCAAAAACACTTACAAGATTTTTGATTAAATTCAACCGCGCTGTATTATGCGCTGGTTTCTCAACAGTATTTATCGTTATCAAAATATTGCGGATATTCAATTCAAATACAAACATAATTTTACCGAGCGAACTAAGCACCGTTCTGCGAATTTCTCATTAATCAGTTCATGTATTATATAATATTGTATTACATACATCGTAAACCATTGAAGGAAATATGTGATACTCCAATAAGTCTATTCATGCACCAAGACAACAACAAAACCGTTATCAGATATTATAATGGAGTTTACCGATATTTATTAAAGTCATCGAATCTGATGATGTAATACCATACGGGAGAGACGAGATACCCAAGAAACAATCTATGATAGTGATGAACTGCCATGGAAACGGAGGTTACAGGTATTATAATAAGGACAGAGGCGTTTAAGTAACACGATACGATGTAATACCTTTGACAGCCATGGCATGGAGTATGTTCGTCGACGGAAGCGTTGGATTATAGTCAGATTAAGATTTGTTTACACGTTGAAAGATCTTATCCGAATAAATAGTCATTATCGGTTGTTCCTTTACAATATTTTCATTTGAATTATAAGAAGTTCGTGAGATGGGTTTTTATTCGTACAGCGGTCACCAAACTACGGCTCGCGGACTGGATCCGGCGTTTCAAAAATACCCGTATATAAATTATTCATATAGAAAATATTAATTTTAATTTAAAATATTAGCTGAAGGTGCTTGATGGAATTTCAATTATTAATGGTAATTCAGGTATCAATGTAGGTCCTAGACTTGGTGATAATATTTAGTCGTTTTTAATCTTGTATATAAACTATTTATTGTATGTCAGTTCGAGTTGATTCGTGTGCACGAATTGCGAAACCCGGGTCGTAAGTGACGAAATACACGAAAATGTACAAAATTTAAACAATAGAAAATATAAATTTTATAAAATTAGATGATTTGGTTGTGAATTCACGAAAACTTTTTTTTTTAAATTCATCAGTTGGGATAAAACTATCAGATAGTGAAAATGAAACGTATTGTTGCAGGCTACCAGATATTCGCTTACTCGAAAATTTCTCGGATATTCTCATTTATTGAAATTGTAATAATGTAGTTCAGTGCTCCGCAACTGGTGTGCCGCGGCACAACGGTGCGCAGCGAGACGACCCCAGATGTCCCGCCATGCCCGAGCGTACAAAATTAGAAAAAATCTAGTATTTTTATAACCAAAAAAGTTGAAGCCATTCGGTTGCTAAAATCTCTGTTTAAATTATTCTCGTTGAAAAAAATAGAATATTATTTCGATATTCAATGGAATAAATGTACTAATGTTTGCACGGATAGTGCAACTGCAATGTTGGAGAATGAAAAAGGGGTTGTCTTGAGTCTAAAATAAAAAAATCCTACTGTAGAAATAACTCTTTGCTGCATATATTGGGAAGCATTTATGGCGAAAAATTTCCCAGTGAAATTATTACAAACAATGAACAAGTACATCAATATAATACACATTGTCAAATCTTCAAAAATAGCATTAAATGTGCATTTTTTGTGAAAAAAATATTAATCCCGATTGTATCACACGGAAATATGTTATTTGAACTTTGCTATGAGAGTATTTATTTTGTTACTTAACCAAAACATGTCACAAATCTATCAACTCTTTTAAAATAATCATTGGATTGACTTGATACATTGCTGATATCTTTTAGCATCCGAATGAATTAAACAGAAAATGAAAAGTTACTGACAATTTTATTTTTAAAATTTATTTAATAACATTTTGGCTACTATTACTAATTCATCAAATAAAAACAAATTAACAAATTGTAAGCTTTGTTTATATAATAAAATTTACATATTGTGGTGTGTCGCAAAATAATAATTATTGCTTAGATGTGCCGTGGTTGAGAAAAGGTTGCGGAACACTGATGTAGTGCATGCAAAATAGGACAATAGGAATGTTCAAATAATAATCCAGATTGAAAATATTCAGTACACATCGCTTGACTTTTGTGCTTAATATGTACATATAAAATAATATTCCTATAAGAATTCATTTGTAGTCCGGCCCCCGGATTCAGTAGCTGTCAATTCTTGCTGGAAAGAAATTTAATGTATACCTATTTTTAAAACACATTTGGGAGATTTTATTTACCACCTGTTTAACATAACGACTGTCCACTTGACAAACAGTGAAAAAATAAATTAAAGTAAAAAAATATCTCACATTTCTTTTGTGTTGAACAATTTTTTTGTGAGTCAATATGAAAATTGTTTGTACTGTAAACAAAAACAAACGAGGGAAACGTATCAATTTTATTTTTTATATTGCAGTAGTTTTTTAATACTGGCCGTTCACTTAACTGAGACCTCAACGCACTTGGGCGTTTGTCTTATGGTTGCAGTGCCCACGGGCTCGAATCTGGGCCCGGATAAAATTATAAATTAATAACAAGATCTAGTCTGCTGAGATCCTAAATTATGATTTATTATGCTCCACATTGGCAGCGACAAAGCTTAATTATTTTTAAATAAAGAAACCGTACGTGACTTATTGTCTCAAGTTTGAGACACATTGGATTGTATGTACACTAAATGGCACCATAAATTGCAACGAAACATCGAGATGAATTAATGAAACGTTCATGTCGAATGCATTTGGCGATCTGTTTGTAAATTAGTGTGCAGTGTTCAGAATACGACGTACAACCGAATAGTAATGGTGGAGGTCTCTTGTCTGAGTCCGACGCACATGATGCAGCGAGATTGCAATGCATTATAGAGAAGACATTGCAAGAGCTGTTGTTGCAGTACGTACTGCGATAGACACAATATCAAAGCAGCGTGTAGCTGCAATTTAATGCAACACCACGGTAATAATAAGTTAGCGTTATGAGATCAACAGCAATTAAACATGGCATATCACAGAAGTATTTGTGGGTGATTTTTTAAGTTATATTACTAAATATCTCATAATTATATTATTATATAACTGCTTAATAAAAGAGTGTTGAAAAACGACCTTATCGTCGATCGAACAAAACAATTTACATCTGTAGAGATTGGAACACGTTTACTCATTTAAATTATACTTCAAATACATTTTAACATTCGTTTAGAAGTGGCCTTTCGACAGTGCTCTTTTGTTGATGGTGTTGAGGTGAACGAAAAGGTTTATATTTTAATACAGCGATATCTATGAATGAGAAAAACTATTATTTGATTCTTTAACAAAAATATGTGTTATTGATAAAATCTTGCTAACAAGAATTAAAAAAAATCTCAGTTAGTTTTTAAAAGCATTCCTTATAATCCTTCACTAACAGGTAACTGTATAAAGCAAATAGGAGGCGCCAGTGCCCTGCTTAATCATTTACCTTTTTTCAGTATATTAATTTATCGTAACCAAAACGCATTATTGATTTTTGAAAAAAATGGCAAACATTTACGAAACAAAATAGACAAATTTCACATATATCATTAAGTAGATAAATACATACATATAAAATTACATAAAGTACTAATTTATTTGTTATTTCTATTGGTATTCTGCTTGAATACGGATAATATCTTGTTACCACTGAATCCTCAAATATCAAATCACACATACGAATTGAGCGGATTTACTTACCTTAATTAACTATTAACAGGTAATTAACCGTTTAAATTATCTTGTCTTAGTTGAAGCAGCTCAATGTATGTAGATGCACTTCAGCAATAATTAGAGTTCATGGATTGACTGACGGAATATTAAATCTGTAGTAAATTATAATGTTAACTGTATTAGTGAAATAATATTTGAAATGTTAAACGTACAATTTACAAATTACTACTATACTTGGGTGCACATGGTTAAAATTAATTAGTAACATTGCAAATCTAATCAATTAATAACCAAAAAATTTTATCAACGAACTGAAACTTAACACACATTGTCTAAAAGACGATATATATTCAAATTTAAAAGTAACGGACACATTGAAAAGATTTGTTTGGTAAATCATTGTTTACCCGCGGGCTACCTGGGGTACTTTTTTGTTGACACTAACTAAGGCATACATATTTTATTTAAGATATCGAATGAGGGTGCTTGATAGAATTTCAATATCAAAATCTCAATAATCCAAATTTGCATAAATAGATTAATACAATTGATTACATCTATGTTCGCTTGTTTCATGTCGTGAGTGAGTCCACAGAATGTTTAACGATCCAATAGCAATATAGATTATTTAGTTTTATTTTTAAATATAGTAAATTCAAATAAATATATTGAATCATAAAACATATTATTTCTCCACTCGTCCGCTGTATAAAGCAATATGGAAAATACTATTTTAAATTATTATTTGTTGATATTTTTTATAAACTTATTCCAAGAGTTGTAGTTTTTGTCAGCTGGGTTTTTTTGTGAAGAAAGAAATCATGAGCAAGATTATACGGAATACTGACTGGGAAGATTCAAGTAAAAAAACTGTTGTAGAAAATTGACAAAACAAAATTGTAGCGTTCTAACTGATGAAGGCTTCTTCTAAACTGTTCGAAACTTAATTGAGTGTGTGACTCTTAGTCAAGTAAGACTTCCTCTGGAAGTTCAAACACACGATAGTTTCACGAATTTCCCTTAAGGTTTTGTTGAAACTACGTTTAGTTTGTCGATACTGTTCACCAGTAGCCAATAACTCGGATCTCGCGGGCACTTGGATGCCATTTTTTAAGTGACCACCATTAATATTAATTAATGTTTTGGAACCGGTAAACATCAAATAAAATACGCACGACATTGTGGCAAATCTTCAGTGGACAGCTGTATGTAGATCGAGGCAAGCGGTGATGTTGTTTTTCTCTTTTGCAGAGTAAAACGACAGATTAGTGAATTGGTCACTCAAGGCTCATGGCAGCGCATAGTTGATTTCCCGCTCGATTTGTATGTGTTGTTATTAAGATTCTAGCTCTCTTATTCAGAAAACTTGTGACATAATGCTGTTTGTCATACGAAAGACCTTCGGAGTTAATTAATTGAAAATAAATACATTTGAAAGAAAATTGAGCATAAAATCTAACAATATCTATTTTTTCGAAATCAGATGTGATAAATTTAATAGTAATTTACAATATTACTCACAAATGTTCTGAATATATCAAATATTAAATCGATTTAAACATTATTTTGATTTTGACGTTTTGGAGACTTTGACCCAGAACCATCTCATCCGTAGGATTAAAATCATACTACTGGACACAGAAGGTGACCGTCTTAATTAAAAGGTTACTGACCACTACTGAACAAATATACAACTACATTGATAATGCCTATAATGCATTGTATAATTTACAATGAACACATATGCATTGTACAAATATACACATTTAATGACGTTTGTAGTTGTGTGTGGCCCCATAACGAAAGCCACTAAAATCACGCTTCAATGCTAATTAGCATATCGATTAAGCTTGCGTTGAAGTGATTGTCATATTGTGTACGTGTTGGTGTGTATATGCATCTATTGCTTTGTTTGATGGTGGTAGAATGTCAATATAAATACGTATTCAAACATAATTCCAAATTATGCATTACAAATGAAGAGCTGTGCGTGGTGGCGCGTAGGGTTACCAAAGTAATTAAGATTTTTTGTAGCATATTATTAAAAATATTTAATTCTTCAGATGAACAACTGTCAGGCCAGTCCTAAAGACTTAGTACAAGTTCTCTAACCAAGAGTGTATTATCTAAATAAAAGCAATTTATCGTAAACAGGCTATTTCCCTTTTTGTCCTATCTATTATATATTACCTACTGAAGCTATGAAAAGTTTTCGAAGCCGTCTCTCAGATTCCTGGTTATTTTTTTTCTAGTTTGGTGACAGGCTGAGTCTTTATATCCCTTTCCCGCACGTATTCTGACTAAGTAATGCATGTTGGCTAAAGTCTTTGAATGGAGAAAAAAAATAATGAAAAACCCATTATTAATATTGACTGTAGGTGTTCAGTGAACAGTATTCAATTTTTATCAAGATTTGTTCCTAATATAGTAAGCTTGAAGAGGTTTCTTTCACCTGACCAGTCACTAACGTACTTTCATGAATGAATGAAGAGTTACCAAATGGAACCTTTACCAACACATTGCGTTTATAATTTATTATTAAATTTGGTACAGCCCAGTTAGAATACACGGAAGAGGAACAGTGCGTAAGGAACTTGACAATGCTTTAGCGATCGTTTAAGAAGTCTTGATTTTGTCAGCGTTAGCAGAGAGTTAGCGCAACCCGAGACCCTTTGCCGAGTCCCTCTATGAATAAAGTTTGATGGAGACCGGTATATCGGTGTCTTTCTGCCAGGGACTGACATAATGCCCATGTGAGAGATAATTCAGCAATATTTATTTTCTGCAGGAGGAGGAGTTAAAGAGGTTTGTGGACAACATTGAGAAGGTCAAGCTTCATATTGTTCGTTATTGTGTTAGTGATTTTGTATAAGTCACCAATAGCCACGCGAGCGTTGCGTCTAGTTGTGGTTATATAAGTATTTTAGACGAACTTATCGTCGAGATATTCTCCAAGCTGATTGCGGTGATGTTCGCTTATGAATGGCTTTAGATATGACTATTGGTGACGAATCGGACGAAAGTTAAATGTTGGAGACAAGAAAACATATGAATGACAATGGTTTACAGTCAGCACAGCACCATATCGTGTTGACGAATAAATAAAAATGGATTCGATTTACATACTATTATAGCGGCGAAAAAGAATGTATCTAATATTATAACATATCCCAGTAGGGCAACCTTTGAACATACGAAGCAATTCAAGTGGACGTCGACGTATGGTCAATACGGTGGCGTTCTCTATTTGATATATTTGACTGAAAGTGTTTGCTGAAATTCACATTTGATTGAGTGCCAGAGCGAGCTAAAAGTTCGATATGTAAATTTATTCTTTCTGACCAAACCACTACGAATACAATCCACCTCCTGAATAAAGTAATATTTCATTGTGGCTATTCAAAGTAGCAATTTAAATTATACAACCCACTATGCAAATTCATTATTGTACGATTTTTTTCTAGTTCTGATATCACTTCTTTTAAAAATACCTAGACGGGAATAAATTTATTTATGTTGAGAATTTTACAGTCTGGCGAAACGCTTTTTTTACCGATTAAAATTATAAATTAATCACATATATATATATATATGGCAAAATGACCAATATCGTTAGTTTATTGTAGGAAGGTCTTAAATCTACAAATTGGAGAGAAATAGAGTTACATTTCGTAATTATTCTTTAAAGGACTGTAAAAAATAAAAGCATTATTTTTAGTAGTCATGTTTTAATAATTTGCTTGAAATTACTTTTTATATATTATGATACAGAAAAGCAAAATTCTCTTGATATTTTTAAACACGTACATGTCGTAATGCTAATTTTAAAGTTGTCCAAATTACTTTTTTTATTAAAATATGGTACGCAATAGAGCATTCTCAAACTTGACAGCCACTTCGTTTTAATTTCAAAATGGTTTCGGGAAATATTGCCATTTGTTTATAGAAAATGGCTTACACAGTTAAATGCACTTTTGTTTAGATCATACTCACACTTTGAAATCGATAGTTGCACGAAGCTATAATGAAATGTCACTTATTCTTATACCCTATATGAGGCCTCTTATATTGCCCTTTCTTCAGGCATTAGAATACATTACTCAAACCATACCAGACCAACCCTAACATAACCCACTTCAACTAAACTTACTTTGTTAAAAGAATCCGTGACTAAGTGGAAACTATTAAAATCAATGTTTGAGTGTACTAAATTTGTACTATCTAATCCGAAGTGAAAACTATCGAAATAAAAGTTCATACTATCTAGCACAAAATGCAATTAATTATAACCCATATAAAATTACATACCGATTAATGTAGTTATATTACAATGATTATAAAGCACGATATGAAATATACGAGTTGTAAAGCACGTTTAAAATATGATTTTAATAATACTGTTTTATTTGAATTTTCAAATATGTAATTTTATACAGGTATATTAAACCTTTCAGTAAGGGAACACGCTGGTTGCATCAAATGTCTGAATTATCGACGGCGTAAATTGATGCCTAATGACATTTGCCTGTGCGTGATTGCATTGTAATCGATGTATCAGTCTATCGTTATGTGTGAGGGTGCATTCACGAACACTGTTATAGTGTTTGATTGGATTTGCTATATGCGAGAAGTATAGTGGGAAACCTTACTTTGTCATTAGATATATTACATAAAATAATCAAACACGATATGGGGACAATTGGGTACGCTTGATTCTACGAAAAAAATACGGAATAACTTTGAAAATAGCAGACTTATTATCTAACTAAAATCATACGTATTTCGTTTTTGAATATTTTTTATTAAAATTGTAAGGGGTATATCGTTTTATAATACACCGTCATTGTTCTAGAAGAAAACTATAAGTCTAAAAAATGATATATTATTGAGTTAATTATACTGAAAAGTTTCTCATTTGAATGTCTACCGTATGGAAGAACACACTTATTGTTATAAATTATACTTTTAATTAAAAACAGTTTTGTACAATCAGACAATATGAAAAAGGTATAGCATGTCAAACATTTGACAAACATCAATGTCCAATTATTAGCATTGACCATGTTTTGGTTATTGGAGGCACTGTAGTCAACTTCACAATTTTGCGAGCGAATATGACTTTACAATATTTGATATTATACATAAGAATGTTATTAGTTAGTCGAAAGCTATTTCGGCTTAACTTTATCCTCAGAATTATGCTTAAACTCAATTAAGCTTAGTTATCAACTAACTAATAAAATTCTGTAGAACACAACACATTGTTATTTGAATCCTATTATAAATTAAATGCAAATTAAATCAATAAAATGCAGTGTTTTTAATGTTAAGCCCGATTTTTACAATACCATGACATCATCAACGGTTGAACTTGAATTGATTCCGACATGCCTATTCAGTACGCACTCAATTTGGAGAAAATTTTGGTCTAATAGATAGAGTCCCTTCATAAGTATTTTAAACGCAAAATTATGGTTAGACAATATTTGAACATCCATTCATACAGGTTGTAAAGACGACGGTTTTTAGTTATGACGAATGGTTGACGATCAATTTCATTTCATTTAGTTTTCATAAGTGAACGGGGAGATTAGGTTAAAAAATCAAATGTGATTTTCAATATAAGTCCAGATATTTATTTCAATTTCATAGTGCAGTGCTACTCAACTGGTGTGCCGCACGACGAACCCAGGTGTGCCATGGCACAATGAGTCTAAAATGAGTAAAAATCGAGTATTTTTACAGTAGAAAAAAAATAAAGCCATTCGGTTGTTCAGATCTTGGTTTAAATTATTCTCGTTCAAACAAATATTATATAACTTTGATATTTAATGGAACAATTATTGTATGAGTGATTGTTCGGATAGTGCAACTACAATGATGGCGAATAAAATGGGGGTTTGTGTCGTTTGTAAATTGAAAACAATCCTGTAGGAATTACATATTATTGGGTATCGTCGTTGTTTTCGAAGAAAGACACTAACTGAAAAATACAGGTTTTGAGTTATTGGAATTTTAAATTTTTTGAGTGATCAAAAGTCTATACCTTTTTCATTTAGTTTGTTTGCACAAAAATGTTTTTAAGTAAAAGTACAGTTTATAAAAGAAATTTGTTTTTCCATACGGCAGAGTTCGAAATAAGGAGTATTTTGGTATAACTAACTCAATATGTCATTTTTTCGATCTATTGTTTTTTTCCAGGACTGCGACGATTGGATTGCGAATCGCGCTTTATTGAAAAAAATATTAGCCACTATTTCTAATTCATCAAATAAAAACGAATTAATAAATTGTAAGTTTTGTTTATGAAATTTTCATATTTACGATTGTGGTATGCCGCGAAAAATTAATGAGTGCTTAGGTGTGCCGTGGGTGAGAAAAGGTTGAAGAGAACTGCCCTAGTGCACTGAACGTTGTGTCTGTCACCACACTCTACGGCCTCCCACTTTTTTTTACAGTATGGTATGAACCCAGGATTGTTTCGCGGAAGTCAAGACGATAGCCTCTGCCAGTAATACTACGTCATAATATTTTTTAAATAAGCTTTTTTCCCTCCAACATAACCACTTTAAACGACACTGGGTTATTCCAACAGATCTTTCGAGTTTCCATTTCACTGCGCTTGTCTTATCAATTGTTTTCGATTCAATGCGTTTCAGTAAGTAATAAAACGAAAACAATAACAGCGGTTTTGGTTTTGTATTGCAAATTTTCAATAATGATTTATTGGATTCTAAATAATTGAAAACAGTAATATATAAGATTTATTGTGGTGAATGAAATGTACAGAGAGCGAGTAAAAGCTTTTCCGGTCGAGTGAAAAGGTTCCGATTTCGAAACAGTGACATCTATTCATGAAAATGTTTTTTAATTTGAGTATAAATAAAAATAGTTGATTATGCCATAATTCTTAATACTATTCCACGAAGCATTTACTGTGTTGGATGAATAGTTTGCTAGTGACATACTTATGTACTGAGTTCTTATTTTTTTCGAGAAATAAAATATTTTTTGTCAATTTTTCGTATATTTTAAATAAATTAAGATAAAGATTTGGAGTCACTCGTAATTCACGGCACTGACTGGTAAAAAAATAATTTTTAATTTTTTATATTTTTTATTTTTTAGACGTCACTGTATCAAAATCACTTGACAAAATCAATTCTCCTCAACCATGCTTGGCAAAAGCTGTTAGGCTGAGGAATATGCAACACAAGAAGATTGTGAATACGTTACAGATGGTAGAAGGTACAACTCAACTTATTGTTAAATTTATCGCGAAAATATTTGATGCTTCTTCAATGAATTAATTATAAATCCCACATAAAGAAGCGATATTATGAGAATTTCATGTACAATAAAAATAAATATTGAATACTGAAATTAAATATAAATTATAATGGGTTCCTTCAATTTGGAGACCTCAAGCGGGTGCCTCATGCGCTTATGGGGTAATCTGCCACTAGGTTTGCATACAACTTACTGTGCACAAAGTTTTACTGTAAAGGTTCACGATAATTCTTTAAAGATAAAAAACCAACAGAGGCTTACTTCCATATGAATGTAACGTTAAATTTCAAAATACCATTGAGGTGTTCAAGGGTCCGATTCTCAGTTCAAACACTTTCTTGGATGACAGTACGGATTTGCGATCAAAAGCATGGATGTTATTTCGAAAATTGAAGACCTATTTTATTTTCCAAAAACTGATTATGTGATAAACATAAAATTATACAGGTGAATGTGAGGTTTTTTAATTGTATTTTTTGAGAATAAAATCATGCGTGTTTGTACCAAATGTCATAAAAAATGTAAAGGAAAGTTAGGCCTACCCTGACATAGCCAGTTTTCGGAAAAAACTTCAATTCTCTGAAGCTCATCTAATCCTAAAAAAGGGTCGTAGTGAGAGCTCTAACCATACTAGTAATACTGCCCTAGCCCAATTTTTTTCTTTTCCCTCTCTGAAAAAAGAAAATATGAGCGACTGATTAACAAGTAAACAATTTCTGTTCAAAAACGTGTATTAGAAGTCAATATGCTTCACATGGAGAACGGCAGTGGTAAGAAAAGAATAATGTTATATAGTTGATAGCTATTTCGGTATAATGCCATGGTCAGAATTATTATCAATTATCAAATATAATTATTAAGCAGTTGGATAAATTGATTATTGGATTAGTTTTTTGAAACATATTCATTCGGGGAATGACCGGGATGATTTTTAAATTCTGATAAGTTATTACTAATGCGACATCGTTCATCTTTGGATTTTCATCTCCAAGCACTAGTTATTAATTCTGTAATTAGTAGTAGGGTCATTTCGCCAGTGGTTGGCCAGTTAAGTGACAGGTGTACTTTCAAAAGGGATTTTGAGTCAATGAATAATAAATACATATTTTTTCGCTGTTATTCCATTCAACAGGGATTAAGTAATGTAATTAACTAAAAGTAAAATAGTTAATATTGTAACCAAGCATAAGTTAATAGAAGTTTACAAAAAAATGCCAATTCTCCCAGTGGTGGGACCCCAAAATTCAATAGTCGGCCTTTCGTTGCCCAGTGTTCGGCCATCACTATGAAACTTCATAAATATCGCGAACGAATTTACGGAGAGAAGACAGAACAATAAAAAACATAATGATGCAAAGCATGATAATGTCAAGTATATTTTGTTAGCGATCCCCATAAAACATGAATTTGTCGAAACTTGCGAAGTAAAAATGTCTTTTTTTAAAATTACGTATTCCATCATAAAGGTCAGTATAGTGCAGATATACATTGGAAAGTGGCAAGACTACCTACACGAATTAAAAAAAACAGTTTTTTTAAATGTATCCAATCCAATATTATTTTAGTTATAAGCTCAAAAGGCCGACCACTGGCGACGGCTGACTTTAGGAACACTCGCCCTACTATGGTAATTAATAGTATTATCGTTGGTGTCTAAGTTCCTTCCCACGTCCAGTAGAAAAAAATTATCTCATTTTTTAATTAAAAATTAGAATCTTAGAAATATATAACACTGCGATATAGTTAGTTCGAAGATGTTTTTTAATTAGTAATACTACCAGTGGAAGAACAAAGTTATCAATTTTAACTTTATGTTAATGATGAATTTCCACAAAGTAACCGTCCAATACATCGAAAATATTAAGTATGTACCTTTTTAACTGTATGAAAATTATCAAATATCTTTACCTTATCAATTTCAATATAATAATCAACGTATCTTCTATTAATAGTCTAAAATTGGTCTCAAACGACTTACAAACTGACGTTTGTCGTTGTGGAACGAAATCAGTGTGTATTCATTTTCCTCGTAGGTCTGAGTTAATGACACGTGTGTCAATCATGGCCGAGGGGGGATTGTGCACGTGCAAACGGTCTGGGTCTACTTAGCGCTAATTGTTTGAGGGAAGGTTATGGGTTCAAGTATCGATGTTCAGATGAGACATTTTGATTGGACGATACTGTCATACAGTCGGGTCAGAATAATTCAATATTGGTAGAGTAGTTACATTGCTAAGGGCTTGTATCGTATTTAATTAATGAAATTGTCACATGAACTTTGCATTACCAAAGATATATCTGCACCTATATATTAAATTGTATTAACTATTCAGGAAAAGTAAATTAATTAATTTTAATATGCCTCTATACACCATGACCTCGCGGTAAGAGCTTTTTCAAACACTGATGATCACTTGGTTCCAAATAGTATCTTGATATCAGAGATCTTGAGTAAAGGTTTTTTTAAGTAAAAGTTTTTTTTAAAAAAGGTTGTTACTAGTAATTTTTCTATAAAAATAAAAACATATATTTTTTTAAAATTCCAAATTCTTCGGAATGATCAGAAACTTAGCGAAACTGGTCCTGATTATTGTATAAAGCTTTGGAATTACTATAAGAAAAATTCGGTTCCGTGTTCAAGTGGTCTAACGTCGTTGGCCTAGGTGAAGGTGCTCACGGGCTCGAATTTCAGTAAGGACAGTTAATAAACTGATTTTTCAAATTTCCGAGAATGGCGTGGATGTCTGTGATGTCTAAAAATTCCCTCCCACCCATCCGATTCTAAAACAGGGCGCAGCGAGAGCGATTCGCTAACCACTAGTCCTGCCACTAGCTCTACTCTCTTAGAAAAAGAGAGTAACAAGCGGGTCTCGTGGAAAACTTCTGCTTTATCAAGAGTCAAATTGGTAGCGGACATGCATAAACACAATTAAAAAAAAAAGATTTTTTATATTAATTCCTCAATTTAATGTCAGACTGAGGTCCGGTTTATTTTCGGTGGAATTACTACACAAAATGTGTTATTTTTATAATGTCTTTCCACGAAAAATACTTATTACTGTTAACAAAGTAAAAGTTGTTATTAATTGTGTTATCACAATTTTTATATTCATTTACATTCATTTCATTGTGTTTTTTTGCTTAGCACGTTTTGAAGATGGAGGCTAGACCCGTGACATTATTTACATGCAAAAAGTTTTACGTAGAGTCTGGCTAATTAAATGTCATTCAATATGTTCGCAAGAAAGCTATCCTATTAACTGACAAGTGAAGTGTCTTGTGAATAGCTTCACCTGGGTCCTTTGAACTAGTTTGCGGCAACAACGTAAAAACGTTTCAATTAAAAAGTGTAGTGGTTTTTGTTATGGGTTGAAATGTGAACTATAATAAAGTGAAACTAAACTATATACATAGGTATTAATACAAAAATCTTTTGGCATTTGAATTATTAAATTCATTGAAACAAAAAATATGATGTACCACTTTTACGAAAGTAGTTAGTCCACTGGTTGTGTTACTAATTCGTCTCTTTTAGAAGCATCTTTAGACAAGATCAGCAGATGTAAGTTGCAAAAATCGGTAGCAGAATTGACCTCCGTAAAATTATGACAAAGTATGCGGACGCCCACCCTTCCTTGGCCGCCACTTGGAGTAATTTTCAAACGGTGAGGATGCGTGGGGAGTGTTTCGTCGCAATGTTTGAGATTCAAAAAAGACAACGGCACGCGGTGTTCCCATGCGGTCACCCATCCAAGTATTATCCGCGCCCAATGTTGTTTAATTTCGGTGATCGGACGAGAAGCGGTGCTTTCAACGTGGTATAGTCGTGGGCGAAGATAGCGATTTAGCCGCCCTACTGGTTGAACGCAATCCACAGATAGACGTTGCAGAAACTAGTATTGTTTGTGAATCGCCAATTAAACACTTCAGTAAATACTTTGATTTTAATCTATATATTTATGTATCGTTGTTAATACTACAAAATATAATATTATGTTAAATAATTTAAAATTATATATATATAATACTGATAAAATACTTATTATCTTCACAGCATAAGCAAGCAGTGTAAACATTTTATTTTTAATACAGTTTCATATAAACAATACTTAATGCGATGCGGAACCAAATAGTTACTTTTATCTTTTTATATACATATGAAACAATGCGATCCGAATAAAAATAATTTAGATAATGTTTGACACAAAATTATAATTAATCAATTATTAAATATACATGACACTACAGAATTACAAACATTATACTTGATATTATTTTTGTCGAATTGGCAAATAATACATCATTTATCAAATACAATAATTATAAACGTTAACGCACTTGAAAATGCAGTCAGCGAAATCAAGCGATGATAGAAATACGACGCCAATTCTGTGAACGCTCTGAAAAGGCAAGTCATGATGACTAAAGCAGAGCACGGACAACCAGCGACAGTACATATGAACAAAGAAGAAAGGATCGGATTCATTCTGTCATTGTACGTCAAACTGCCTAGCCCGTCCGCATCGCCCGTTGAACTGGATACATCTTCCCTGAACTGCATAATCGTCATTTCATCAATTACAGTTAAATATCTTCAAGCATACAACAATTGGAGTCATATTTCTAAACACGTTTATGCATATACCGGGAAAATTTTAAGTATTGGTTGAAATTCAGTAGGATCAAAAATTCAACACCATACATATTTTTTATAATAGTTCGTTTACATTTTTACAAAGTATGTATTCAGTCTTGAAATTCAAAGAAAATAATATTTATTGTGTAATCATTTAAATCGCCAAATAATATGCTTTCATTCAGTCCACATGAAAATTTAATCCTGCGGCATATTCAAAAAATCTGCGCCATAAAACACTTTGAATTCTCAGGCACGCTTTTTATTTGCAGAACTCTCGGATGCAAAAATTTGTTTCGCCATCCGCCTCGTGAGCATTGCAGGTTGCAACGCGCCATAAAGCCTCCGTTTCGTGAAATAGTGCATTTTTTGTGCAACTAATCCCCAAACAAGGGCGCAACATCGACGCGCGATGGTAAGAGCTTCCATTTTAATCCGGTATCAGCCCGGAGCAGCCTTCCACCCTCGATAGCCCAGCGCCATGTTTACTACTGAACTGCGCTAATTGCATATCGCCAGTAGGGTTACCAGCACAACAATCTTTTTTAATTTTTTTTTATTCTATGAACATGTTTGTATCACGCCGAAGATCATATCCCCTCAATGATATATTTAGTGCATATATTATGATAAACAGTGCCAATAAGGAATATTAATAATATAACAAGTGAGTAAATAAGTCATCAAACAACAGTTATAAAAAAAAAAAATTGTATAATAATGGAGCAGTATAGTAGGGAAGGTAAATGTTCAATACAAAGGAGACAGCATTTTTTTTTGAATTGATATAAGTTTTCTGAGGATGAAACCATATATAATAATTATCTACATATAAATGTACAAAATATTTTTTATTGAATAATTCTAACTTACAAACGCACCATTAAAGTTATACATCACTAATTCTAAGCGGCGGATAAAATTGATTTTTTAAATTTTGGTTATAAAATGGAATTTTTTTAAGTTATGACTAATCATAACAATGTATTTTCAAATAAAGTAATGAAAGAAGGTTGAAAATGGTTGATTATTTCATAACACTGCAAAAAATTATGTTTTTTATTTTTTTAAGCATAATGCCTTTCCACGTTGAACTGGCAGCAAATTTATTGAAAACTGTTGGGCAATGTAAGAATTTTTCAATGAATAAGGTATTTTTTAATTTCAATTACTTTTAATATGTAAGATTAATTCATAATAAAAAAATTTGCAATTACCAGTAATTTAAGAACCTTTCAACCGTAAGTAATGGTTCTTAGCGATATCTACCAAAGTCATTTTTGGGATTGTTTTGTAATATAAAAACACTGACTTAATATAAACTATAATATTTAGACGACATTAAGCCTATATAACTATTGTATATATCGTGTATAGATTATCTATATTTCATAACATACGCCAACCCTCGCAGATGCCTACGTTACCCGACAGGGGTGCGAGACGGGCGAACCGCGAACCAAATTACATTTGCGCCACAAGGGTTCACATTACCTTTGTCATTGGGTAATATGCAGTTAATAAATGCTTGACCTTTTACCGAATGAGCCGAGGGATAAAAGTAAGAGATACCTTTTGTATTATACTTCTAATATGATTATTTAATTAGATTATATGCTATTTATACCTATTATAAAAAAATTACCAAGCTACTGATTGTTACTTTAACAAGCTAGAATTAATTTAAGCTACTCAATTGAAAGCTATTCAATTGTTTGTTGAAAATAACGTTTTGACGTTTGATAGTCTGCCTGATTCATTATTATTGTAATATTACTCGAAAGCTCTTTAAGATGAAATGAAAATTTTTGATTCTATTTCTTGAGTATAGATATATTACATATCGATAGATGTTCAAGACATATTTAGGGCAACTTACTCTTGGATTAACTTGTGCGATGCTTTTAAATTGACATTGACCAATACTTAATGTGCTTTGTTCTAAATAACTAAAAACATATTTATGCCAACAAACGATACATCATATTATCGATGATGTTTTGGCCAATTGATGTAACCCTCGAAATTGAAATTGTTCAGGAGAGAAGAGAGTAAAAACTGTTTTTATCAAAAACATTGTATGTCAAGTTCTGTTATCAATCTTTGAAATGAATTCCTGTAAATTCTCATGTTTGCAGATATGGAAATTTAAGTAGAGAGTGTCGATATAATAATGGCTTACACCCAGTGACCGGGCCAGAATTTTTAAACCTAAAATCAACCTAAAATGATGTTTCCCTTCTAAAAAGCGGTCAATTTATTTTTCTAATTTACATCATTTACCCGAGACCTGCTCTGTCGTCTTTAAAATGAGATCTAATCATTAACTAATTTTTATCGAAACACCATCGAATAATACATATTATTATATAAAATTTCACGAATGTTAAAACTCCTGATTTTAATTATTGTTCGGAATGAAAATATCGTCGTTTGTTCGTTCGTTAGTGTGTACACCATATAGTGGGATACCCAGGCTAAGCCCTATTTCTCATTTCATCTGTTAGAATGTTGGTGTGATTGAGGTAGATCGATGCTTAGCGGTGAAGTCTTGATGGTGGTAACATTGATCGTTGATACAATAACCTCAAGCTGTATCATCGTAAAGATTTGGGCTTATATCTAATATAGGGTACAATAGAGGTGTTCAGTCGTAAGGTGGTCACAAGTCCAGATGTTAATTTTTTAGACACAGCGATAAGATTTGTCCTATTTTATTTTGTATATAATCGTTATAAGCTGTCCGTTTGAGTTAGTTTGAGTCCACTCGTGTGCTTGAATACCTGAAGATGCTGAAAGGCAAAACCCGGGTCGTTAGTGACAATATACATGGAAATGTACAAAATCTCAAACATTCAAATTTAATATTGAAATTCCATCAAGCACCCTTAGTCGATATATTAAATAATTTTTTTTGGATTGCAATTTGATGGAGCGTTAGTTCTTTCAGTCTCCTTAATCTCTGATGTTATTTTTTTTTCCACTTCCATCGTTGCAGATAGAAGGGCGTGATCGCTGTAGAGCTAAGCAATCCACAATGGAGCCAATTCACGTGGGCACCAATTGAATTTATATAAATATACCACCCCGCATACCGCACCCACACAGATATACACATATATATATATACAAACGCATACACACATACACATATGCACATGCAATACGCAAAGAAGCATCCAGAGAAAAGTCATTTTTATTACAAGGGGTCGTGTTTTAGACAAATTATGATCTATATTATATTTATTTTTAGTTTGAGTTCAAACATAAAGGGGAAATACATCACAAATACTCATTAATAAATTTCAAATGCTAAGCAACTTTTCTTTTTGAGCTTGTTATGACTATTTGATATTTTTCTATGATAATTGTAATCTCTGATAACTTGGCAAAGCTATATCGCTAAACTGTGGAAATTCATATAAGGTATAAGGTCACAATAATAAAGTGGTTTTTCTGTTGAAAGCATTTGATTTGATAAGTCTCTATTTTTTTACTACTTAATGAACACGCGGTAAGATTATGAAGCTTTCGTGCTAAGCGTTTCTTGAGAAACCAAGACTAAAATAACAATCTATGCCATAAGCTGGACTTAATGGAGAACATTCTAGGGATATGAAAATAGAAAAGAAATGAGCCCACTTCTGATCAATAATACACTAAAAATCCAATGTGCACTGAAATGTGTTTTTAAGATTCGACTTACCGGATTTCCAATCGACATGTTTTCCGGTCAAGTAGTTCCGGTAGAGCAGTTCCGGTAGAATCGGACGAGATACGAACTGCAACGTGTAGTTATTACTAACAGGAAGTGAGCTCCTCTTAAGGTTCTAATTAAAGGCTATATTGGAAATCGTATTTTTACTGAAAAAGCTTGTATTGGTATGAATCAGGATCTACGCCTCGTAAACGCTATATTTATCGCCGCTATTTTCATTCGTTACTATTTATATATCAACGCTGAGCTTGTAAGCTCTCCTATATTATATTTGATAGACAATTCTTTTTGTGAATACCGTAAAGAACTTTTAATATATTTTTAAATTACACTCGTCTCGATACTAAAGACGAGAATACGTTAAATTATATTATTAAAAACATTTTCTTTGCCACAATTTTAGCTTAATTTTTTTATGAACGTGCTCACCACATTTGGTGTGACATATTATACTTGCTGTATGATAGCGTTTAAACATGTTAAATAATAAATAAATTAAAATTCTATGCATAGGAAATTTGATTCATACCGTAGCTGAGTTCAATTGAAGAAGTTTAGTTTTCTTCTCATTTTAAAATCATATTTAGACACACGTTCGTATTGATGCTTATAAAAAATTTTATGAAATCTGTAAATATAAACAACTTGATTTTATCCATTATCTGATACTGTAGTTTTTATCGAGATTGATGATTAATAGATAGGACTTGTACAAAGTACACGAGCTCGGTTCTTTTGTAATTAAAGTAACTCTTAACAAATCGTTGCCTTGGTGTCAGTCAGGGTAGGATCGCTGAAGGGAAACTTTCATAAATATAATTTTCATTAGATTTTGACAGACTAATTTACTATTAATTTACCATCTTCACTTATCCTATTTGAAACTATAGGTTGAACGATTTTTCAATCATTTGTCGTAAAAAGAAGTATTTTTAAGATGCTTCATAAGTAGCCTATATCCCTCATATTGGTAGTGGATATGGTTATAAAATATAATATTTTTTTTTAATATGGAATCATAGATTAACCTGTAAGCATTTCTTTGCTACATATAATTTTACTAAGGTAATCTATGGCAAAGTATTTTGTTCCACAAGCATTACAATATAATTGTAGTCATTGTCAGAACAATCGGATATTTATAGATTCGATGATGGATGGCGTAATGTCACAATAGCTATCAAATATGTTTTAAAATTTCAATAGATCTACTTTTGCTATTTTTACCTGACTATACTGAAGGGTACCATGTTAATGCTAATTAAATGAATAAATATAATTCCAGTGATCGATATATCCATTTATTAAATATGTAAAAATGTTAATTTGAAATTAATATTGATAACTTTGTTATTCATAACAGAGTTATCAATTAAACATATCAATTAAAAGACAAGACTTTTAATTTTATATTATAAATGAACTTTCACAAAGTTATCGCCGAATCCATCGAAAATATAAAAATGTTGTTTGTATGCCGTTTGTTGCACTACAACCATCAAGTGGATATTGGCAGATAGTTCATTATAAACTTTTTAAAGTGACAATTATTTTCTCACTAATAACGAAAAACGTGCACATTTTTTAGACACTAAGAACCGATAAAGTACGGAGCAATAATAATTTATGACGTCAATGTTGAATATTTAATAACGATCAAGTTTTTCAATTCAACGTAGTATGAAGTGCACTCACGGGCTGGCACTAAAAATCATTATTTTTCAAGTGTCTTCATCGGAAGCGAGTCTGCAATGCAGCGTTTGTATTTTGTCTCTATTCACATTGTTACTGTTATTTGAATTTTAAATGCGATTTTGGAGATGGCTAAAAGGAGTGTTTCGATTCGGAAAGGCGTCAGAAAAATCTGTAACTCGTCTAGAACGTAACAGTTCAACGAGAAATAGTTTTAATTCAGTCTCTCAACTTTTCCTATCCGGATATGTTAAGGATAAGAAGAATGGGACTATTAATGAGGCAATCACAACCGCTACACTCCGTTCTTAGGATCAGATTAAGGAGAAGGAAAGTGAACGAACATCTATAATTGGAAAGAAAACTGTAGTAGTTATCTGTAGTGTTAAATCGTTAAAAATAATATTTTTAACATTTTAAATATGACCATGTTAACTTTTATTGCCAAAGCCGGATTTGGGATTCGCAGAGCTGTTGGTATCAAATTCAAAGCAAATCATGGAACGTTTGAAAAGTGCACTTGAGGCGTTTTGCAAGTTGCAGATTTATTTGTAAGATCCAAACGAAGCCCTCCAAGACGCCGGAATGCATTCCGCACTTAATGCGGTAACAATAGAAAATATTTCAAGTATTCAGGTTACAATCATAATATTATTTTGCAAACGTGCCTTTTATAATGATTGCCACACACAAAGCATTCAAATTTTGTACTCAAATAGAGTATTCAGTGCATACTTCAAAAATATTAAAAGAAAATTGGAAAATAGTTATATTTTGCGAAGGAGTTTTATTGAAAAATTCTCTATAAGTATGCTCTCGAACAATATCTTCTGACAATGTTGAAATCGTTTGAAATAAATTTACTTTCTTACAATTGTGTTCTGAGATGGATCTATCTGACGTCATTGTTATGCTTTAGAAAATTAGATACAATTCAACCAACTGTTTCATTCTAAATAGATTAACTGCACGTTGTATGTATTTAGATGTTGTGTGAATGATTTAAATTTTTGATTGAATTGGCGTTCATTCTGTAGAACTCTATGGGATAAAGTAAAAGTATCTATTTCTCCAAGAATTATTAAATACGTTTGATAATAATTAATTTGGCCATAGACAGCATAATGTGAAAAAGCTGTACAATATTTATTATAAAACTTAGTATTTATTTATTAAAGTATTTTGTGTAAAAAAATTTTATCAGTTAGCTATTTCAGCTTAAATATATCGGTAAAACTATGCCAATTCAATCAAAAAACCAAAGATGTTCCTCCGATTTTTCATAAGTCGTTGAGGATTGAATCTGCGAAAACTTACAAATGGACTAAGATATTTCTTCCACTTAGTCCACATGTAACATAATTTATATTGTTTTTAATAATACAGCAAAAACATTAACAAAAATTTAGTATTAAACACAAATTAGTACAAAACTAAAGTATTCATACGAGAATGTATTTGTGCACAAAAAAAAGCTTTGATTTATTTTCTGCGGTTATCTTACCATTAAAACTGTGATTCATATGGCATAATATTACAGCATATTGCTTTTCCTTAAGCTGCAGAGAGAGGTCTTTGAAAAATATACCTACAAAATAAAAGAATATACAATTAAAATATAATTATAAATCATACAATGTTTTAAAATTTAACTTTGTTGGAGTTTATATTATGTCTGGGATTGGCAGTATAAATAACGAACTGAAGTAAATATCAAATAACTTTGACGCCCCCAGGGGATTTCCACACTATTTTATATGTAAAATTTTACGAAAGAAGAAAATTTTCTTATAGTATGTAATTAAAAACTTTGATATTAATTCTTTGGAATAATTTGTTTCAAAAACTGAACAATAACCTTTCTACATGTATGTAATATTTATTAAGATGCCGAAAAAAGGCCGTGAAAATTGTCGAGATTAAAAACAAAATTAAAGCTCACATAAAAATATATATGCTTTTATATACTGGAAAGCGCTTACAGTTTACATACATGTAGTGCGGAAAAAGCTCATTTGTACGGGAGAATGTTTGCGTCTAGTGCAATAACGGGATGTTCATGGAAACATTATGAATTCGTTAACATTAGACATTTCGTAGTTTTATCCGGCAGTATTAACAACTTTTACTCCTCGCATCATGACGAGATGGTTCGAGTTTTATGACAAAAACAGAGTCAATATAAAATATTTTCGGTGGATCCGACGATAACTTGTGAAAATACATATTTAATATACAAATACAATTGATGAATCTGTTATTCCACTGGTTGAATAACTAATTGTGATACGTGTTTCGTCTCCTTGAGAAGCATCTTCAATATAGGAATTGATAACACTATCAGTGAAATAATTTTACATGAACCTATATAAATGTTCATTATTTCAATTTAGAATTTAATAATGTAATTTCTTCTCGTTATAATCTAAAAATGAATTTGAAATATTAGGTTTATTATAATTATTTTTTAAACTAATATTGAACCTTGACTCAAATTTTTAAATGACTGATTCATTCAATTATGCAACAGTACTTTTAAGGTGTTAACTGTCATTTACTGTCATTACTGGCGGAAACGCATTATTTTTATACAGAAAATAAACATTATCTGTAATGATCCCACAATTTTATCTAAAGCTGAGATTGTTTCACTCATTGCGAGCATGAATGCATTAGCCGAAAATTTTCACAATGAGCAAATCAGGTAGTATAAAGAATTCTACTATATTTGTATAGATATAGCACGTTCGACATTGTTCGTTTTATCAATATCATTTACAGTAGAGATATAAACTATAATGAATTTTTGTTCACACGAATTAATTAATTTGTATTCAAATGTATGTCGTTCACCTTTATCTTCCATGTAATATATATATACCATCAGGTGTATAGAGCACTAACATTTGTTTTCCCCTAACTTCATCCTCCTATGACTAATCACTCTATTAATAGGGATTTGAACTAGATAACTACTGATATGACAAATTCTAAATTAACAGCATATCCTCCAAATGGAAAGCAGATATTGTATATTTAAATACATAAGTTTGAAACAGCTTTTGTTATTTTTACGTTCATGTTTCATTATTCAGAGTTTAAGACGAAAATAAGTTTCTTTCTCTTCCGTTGAGAAGTCAAAAATCTTAGAGATGTCATTTGAAGATATGATGTCAGAAAGAAAAATGCTGAGATGCCTTTTGACTTATGATGTATATTTTCTTTGGTATTTTTTTTGAATATTCGTATTTCTTTTTGTGAGTAAAGTTTTATTATTTTTGAGAAGTGCTCTTTCATCTTTTGTTCTTGTAAAGATATGCGATTTGCGTAGGAGTTGATACCTAGTAAGTAATTTGATAAAGTATTTTTTACGTTTACTTTCTATACAATTATTATGTTAACAAAATAACGTTCAAAGCTTGTAGTTATCTGAAATTGCAGAATTGCTCTATTCCATTCATACATCTATGATGTAAAATTACAAAATAAACAGAATAAGGGGATAACACACATGAAACAAAGGCTTAACCACAACTTGTTAAATTAAGAAAAGCATTTAATAAGAATTAAATTTCACCATTATCACAAAAATATTGTCATTATATCGGTTAAGTATTTTCACTTTAGAATTAAAGCAACAAAGATTGTATCCAATTGATATTAAACTGATTGCACTCAGTAAATCCCTCATACATTTTATAAGACAAAGCTTGTAGTTATTAATTTTATTACCTTCTTTCAATGTATTGGCATTTTTATAATAAAAATCTACAAATCAATTCTTAATAGCAACTATTGCTGACAAGCTTACATAACTTAAAGTTTTATTTAGAAATCCGCTAGTTATTAGTAGAAAACGGATAGTCTGTTTAAACAAAGAACGTGGATTATTTTTCCTCGAGGTAACAGTAAACAATATCAAATAATATTGAGAAAATAGCGGTCTGTTGAATAATTTCACTAAAATGAAAAGTTTATAGTAGTGTAATTTTGACATTGTTGATTTTATCCGTTTACTCCGATAGCCCATTGTTTTCATCATTCTCCTGACTAGGTAACATCAGTTTTCCACACTGCCAACTTTGATGCGGTTGTTTTTCAAAAAATAAACTAAATTTAAAACAGCTCAACTACAATTACTAATGAATTTACTTGACTGCCAAATTCGAGAAGATACAAAAGCGTGGTTTGGTGGTAAGAGCTTCGCCCTGGCTATTAGGCAGGTCTCGATTTTTAGTACCGGTAACATTAATATATAATTCAGATTTTTTCATTTTAAATTTGTGATCATGGGTATGGGTGTTTGTGATGTCTCTTCTCCTAGAGTTAATCTCGATTGACTTATAAAAATTCTCATTGAATACATCTCGTATGATTTTCCAATTTCAAAATATTTTAGGCATTAGCTGTTAGCTGAAATGCCAGATATTTAAGAAAAATATTAAATTAAATTTATTGTTAACAAATATGCTGTTACAATATTTATGTATTGGATATATATATTATATTTAACAGAAAAAAAGAATAAATAAAAACGACGATCTAAATTTTAATATAAAAACTCCCACACCGAAATTCCGTATCAAATGTTAGATAAAAGGAGTTGCAGTTTCATCGAGACTGTTTTGAAATTGTCATACGTGACTTTTCCGAAAAATTACATTTCGTTATATGAATTAATGGGCATTTATTTCCGTACCAAAGTCGAAATAAAATTTGGAAATAATACTTTTCCTGTTAGCATAGGATACAACGAATTTTTTTGAAGGATATTTCGAATAAAATGTATCAACAATTTTTGAAAGCAGAAAACAAAAAATAATTTTGTTTTTTACCATGTCTGTTAATAATGTGGTGTATATGTATATCTCATAGAAATTAAGTCAACAGTAGTTGTTCTGTGAAAACTGGTTTTTACTCAGTCGTGAAACCTCTCTTAGATTATATGAAAAATATTATGGAAGCATATCGCTAGCACAGGATTAGTTGTTAGATAATCGTTGTATTTATTTTCAACCCGTGTCTCCGTTCGCATGTCTTCAAACACAAATCCATACATCGATTGAAAAAATATATTTTTTTGAAACTGTTCGTATTAGGATTTGTTCTTCTGAATTCTGCAACCAAAGTGAACGACATTCACCGATATTGATAGTGAATCTTTAAAATATTGCGATATTTGAAAATTAATGTATTAAATAAATATTACAACAAATTCTCGTAAAGACTGTGATGAATTATTAGAAGTCCATATTAGGGATTCGAACTCGAATATTCGAATATTCGGTATCCGAATATATTCAGCCCTTTTTTAACTATTCAACTTTCGAATATTTGGGCAACTATTGGAAAAGTATTCGCAATAATTTTTCAATGAAATATTTTATAGAACCCTTTCATAAAAATAGTTTTCACTTATAACAAATACACTCCACAAAAAATAAATTCTTTTACTAAAAATAAAGTGATCCCACGTAATAAAATATATTACACTTACGAAAAAATATTTTCATATAGATGAAATAGTTTTCACTCAATATAAATACACACACTTTGATATCTATAGTTGAACGAAGCTGTAATGAAATGTCACTTATTCTTCAACCCTATATTAGGCCGCCTATATTGTCTTTGCTCCACAAATTGGAATACATTACAGAAACCAAATCAGACTAACCCTAAACATAACCTACTACAATTTAACTCACTTTGTTAAAAGAATCCGTGACTAAGTGAAAACTAATAAAATCGAAGTGTGAGTCTACCAAGCTTACCTTTATATAATGGTATGTTATTAATAATTCAAATTTTTAATAGTGTTTTCATACTTCGGAAACTAATCGAATATCCTAATATATTCGAATAGTTTCAGTTTTACGATATTCCAATAGTTGATAATGACGAATGGTTGGAATCCCTAGTTCATATGCACCATATTAATAGCGGACAATTTTTACTAAATGCTTTGTAAATGTGTTACCCTCCATACTATCGATCAAGCCACAATATTAGAATAAATTTTTAAATTTATCATCGGAATAAATGAGTAAAGTTTGATTTTATATGCCTTTGATAAAGTGAAAAGCAATTATTCATTGTGGAAAGAAATCAATATATCCGAAAGGCAACAGTTTATAATTGATTTTTTGGCCATCGATTACACATTTCTTTATATTAAATATTTCGCCTGTACTTTCTAATCGTCTTTTAATGGTGGGCGAAATAAATTTCATTACGCGACTCGGTGTGAGTGTGCAAGAATATATAATGTACATAACAGTGTATGTATGTGTATGGTAATTGAGAAATAATTCGTGGGTTTCATTATATGGCTTGATTTATGGATGGGCGAGTGTAAAGTAATCCAAAACGCCTGGACCGTCGAATCTAAAGCTTTCCATATTTTGTTTACCGAGGGTGACAGTAAGTGCAAGTAGTTTTCTATTTTTTATATTGCAATTTCAATATAGGTATTCAGGAAATGAATTGCGAAGTCTCACATACAATAGTTAACTCTGATAATAATATTTGTTAAACTTCTTGCTAATGTATTGCATGCCCACAGTATCACATACAACTTTGCTCCTGACTGTTTTTCCAATGTGTATAAGTTTGAAATTTTTGATTTGATGAATACAAAATTATTTAAGTTACATTTTTTTCATACACAGTCATTATCTATTATTGTGCATAACGATGTAATTTGTCACGCTGTGATATACAAAATAATATTCACAACACTTTCGATAGTAGTATATTAATTAAAATGTTCGTTGCTATTTGAACTAGAGGCATATTAGTGTTGCACTAAAATAAAAAAAAACCCATCACGGTGGAGAACAGTTCTGTGCTGAGAGTTTACAGGACACAACGCTCAACTGTTTCGTCAAGTAGCAATTGCTTCAGGAGATTTTATGCGCCAATCTTGATATATGCGCTTTACGTTGTGGGAATGCTGTAAGACGAGTAGGTGTGTCGGATAAAATATGAGTCACCATTTTTGCATTTGTTGACGTCATTGTGTGCATAATTAATTGCCATTTACTATGTTTACAGTGTTTTGGTGACAGTAAACATTTGGTTTGTCAAAGAGACGTCACATATTTTACAAAAACATCGTCGATTTCAATTTTATATTAAATCTGAATTTCTGCAAAGTTACGGATGAATCCATCAAAAAGATTTTACTTAACCTTGAATGTTTTGTTAATATGTTGGTGTATCTTAAATAAGTAGGTAACTAAACTGTTCAACGCCGTTATGTAAACATTTTTTTGTATGGTAAAACGGTGAGGCTATAGGAATATTTGTTACGAGTTCATGACGTTGCAATTTTTGAGCTAGGCACTGGTCACCCTAAATTCTGAGCTTTTGAAAGTTTCGATATTTCAGGCTGTAACGTATGCGCAACTGTAATGATACGTTCACAAAAAGGGTAGCATTTTGAAAAATCGACTTTTAAATACGATATAATGCGGTTTGCGTGATAAGAAAAAGTTTTTATTAGTTTTTGTTGCGAGGATCACGTCAAAATTGCCTTACGTGTTCATAGGAATGTATCGGCTGAGAAATCGTTTAATAATTCGAAATTAGTGAGCAACCTCTTTCAATACATTAAATCAGACAGACTTTGTGGTTTACATGGGTTTACTCTAAGGAAATATCGTAGCATTAAAAACGAATACGTAATTTAATTTATATTTTTAGAGAAACTCTAGGTCAAGGACTTGATATCAAGTTATGGATTTTTGAGAAAAAGCTTCTTGAAGCGTTTACCGAAAAAAAATTTAATTTACGTTCAAAACTTAAATTTGAATAATCAAGAGAATAATAAATTTAAGCTGGAAAATAAAATTATTATCTTTAGAAATTTAGAGCTCATAAAAAATCAGTGGAAAAAAGAGTCAGTGGGTAATTTTCAGTTGCTTATAAAGCTCGCATATAAAATATAAATGTCAGTCTGGTGGGGACGTTGTGAGACTTTAATGAACCACTCGTTAATATTATCAACATTCTCGAGCACATTATAAAAATTAGATACATCCGATTACAATTTAAGCTATTTTAAATAATTCCGTTAGTTAATTAATGTAATTCAAATCAACAACAAATGTATATTTTACATTAATCAGGCTTAAAATAATAACAATAAAGCATAAGTTTTCCTCAAGCACACATTTGTTAGTTTTGTTACTTTGTTTGGGACATTTGTTGAAAAAATTTTGGTTGAACTTTCTGATGTACTCAACTAGTGAACATGATAATGCATGTGTGCAAGAAATCGACTTGATGTTTTTGATACAACGTTTCCTTTCAATCGTTACGTGTAATAGATAATATCTTGAAAAAACTTAAACTAGTTTTCTTTAATAATAATAATATCAACACACAAAATATTTAGACAACGAAGAATTGATTATAAGAAGTAAAACAGAAATATCTAAGATCTATCAGAATGAATTTACTGATAAGGCAGTCTGAGGAAGTTGATATATTCAAAAACATTCAGTGGGTTGTTATTGTTAAAAAATTACATTAACTTTTGTATTTATTGACATTTTCGTAGGACGACAAAAACCGCAAAAACAACATGACCAAATTGAGTTTTGTCGAAAAACTTAAACTATCAATCAAAAGCACTTGTCCATTTAATAAAATTTGATAAACACTATGATTAGATTATCTTTTGCGTTGTTGTTTTCAATATTGGGTCACAGATTTTATTGTTTGGTATTTATCGTGATAGTGAGAAAAATTCTTGAGAAAACGTTTTAATTTGATGCCAGTAAAATATAACAAACACGCTTAACTGTGAATTATACGAAATGTACCATTTAAAGTACAAATGCAAGACGGGAATATTCATCATGGAGAATAAATTATCATTGCACAAAATGCTTTAGGGCAAATGTATAAAGATTATATCAAAAATACGAAGTTTTACTCATTCTAAGGACTTCAATTTCTTGGAACAAAAGTTTCTTCCATTGTTCCTTCAGAATAATAATAATTGTACAAAAATTCATAACCACAAAACGCCAATTAAAATACACTCTAAAGTTTGGTAGAAATTTGAGCGTTTAGCAGAGATAATTGCCGAGAATATAGAAATTATTATTGGCGCAGTGGGTACTTAAAACTTTTGTGTCAGCAGAAAAATGTGCGTTTAATAATTTGAATATAAATTGAAAAATTAAAACTGTATATTTGTCGACATTGATTTCGGAAAGTGATTAAAACGAA
Source organism: Himalopsyche phryganea (assembly GCA_022494535.1). Lineage (NCBI taxonomy): Eukaryota > Metazoa > Arthropoda > Insecta > Trichoptera > Rhyacophilidae > Himalopsyche > Himalopsyche phryganea. The sequence continues at coordinate 13,501,380 of JAGVSL010000013.1, read as the reverse complement.
GTTTTTTTATTAATTCTATTAGTAATCTTTATATTTTTCTATTTAAAACGAGATTATTAAGTGAACGTCGTATATTTCTTAAATTACTTGAATTATTTGGTATAAATTGTTTCAAAACTTTTTGTAATATGTGTTATTTGGAATAAAACTTGAATGAGTATTATATATTATATTGTCGGCATAGTCGCAGAAAGCGATAAGTCGATTGAGATTTGAATGCAGTACGATAGATTTAAAAACGGTGTATCGTCTAAAAAAAACAAACTCAGCCATAATTCATTATGTTTCAATTAATTTAAAGAAATCAATATGATTTAAGTCAATTTTTTTCATAGTTGTTAGAGGCAAAATGCTATAATTAATATCACTATAAAAATTAACTATAAATGAATGAATCGAATTCGTAAGTTATTTACGAACCTTACAAAGTGGTCAGTTTAATAAATAATGATTAATATTTGTAAATATTTTAGAAAACTTAAATTCTATGATTTTCTTTAAAGTCAATTATCTCAAAACAAGATTTTAGACATAACGCCTTCTGCCACTATACCAACGATATATTAAAGTTCATTTTAGAGACACAGGTAAATTAATAAAAATACAGTTTTTTATTCACAAACCTGATTTATTATACAAGCTTAGTACAATCAAAATTTGTGAAAAAAACACTTTTCTTTTTGCAATAGTAATTATATTTCTTACTGTTAACAATTCGTGGAAAGACTTTAAATGGTGTAATCAAAATTATCATGGAGTTTCACAACGATATTGGTTTCATTATTGTGTTGAAAATTAGAATCATTTTTTACCTCAAAAATAAATAAGTTGAATGAAGTTAGTCTGAAGATGATTCATAAAGAAGCAAAACACGTGTCACATTTAATAACACAGCAAATGGAATAACTATGTTACCAAGTTTTTTTTAAATAATTATTTTCGTTATATTGGCTTTTTAAGTCCTTTTTAAGTCTCCAGGTAATGAATTGCAAAGTCTCACATATAATGATAATAATATTTTTTAAATTCCTTCCTAATGTATTGCACGCCCCATATACAACTTTAAGCTCCTGACTGTTTTTTCATTGTGAGTTTGACGTTTGCGATTTTAGTTTGTTTTCTCTCCCTGTAAGATTTTTCAAATGTGACTTGCGATAGTTTACATCTGAGTCACATAAATTTTATCATTAATTACCTTTTTTGACTTATGTACTTAATGTAGCAATCATTGCTTTTTCTGTATCTTTCTGTTATTTTTAATTGATTGTTAATTAGCACTGCTACCTATATATCCATCAGTTGGTAATGCTAACTTACTGGTTAAAACCATTCCTGGTCATAAAAATAAAATCGAGAAATGAATTCTGCAACTATGGTTTCATTTTGTCGGCGTCCGTAGTGCAGTTGGCAACGTAACGACGTTACGAATGTCTCGGGCTCAAGTTCCGATGCGGACTGTTTCATAAATTTATCTTAAAAGATCAATTTATCGATTTTCGTTCGTAGTCATGAATGTTTGCGATGTCTAAAACTCCCTCCCACCCATCCCATCCTCAAAAACGAGGCGTAGCTCGAGCGATTAGCTAACTACTAGTCCTGTCTTAGCCCTATCCTTCTATCTCTGCTCTCTTCGAAAAAGTGAGGTTTTGCAACTGAATAACAAGCAGTTCTCATAGAAAAACTTCTATTTTAAAAAATAAAACACAATTCATTTGTACTACTTTCACATATTTATAATGATCAGGACCGGTTTCGCTCATCACGATCATTATCAACTGATGTCTTTCCACCAAGAATTGACAGTTAACACCTTAAAAGTGATTAGAAAAACTTCTGTTGAGATACCGCCACCAGGAGGCCATATGCTCCACGTTGGGAGCGGACATGGTAAAAAAAAGTTTCATTTTTTAAACGTATTTTAACCACCAATAATTATTGTTAGTTAGCCTAGTTAAACCAATAAATGCTGGTTTTAAATTTATTTGTTCAATATAAATTGTACACCAGCTAAATAACATTGTTTTCATTTTGGTGTAGAACTAGCGTTTTAACTTCTAAATATTTTGAATTTAATGCTATTTTATAAGAAATAGCAGCACATTATTATATCAAGATTCAAAATATCATTTGATGGTATATTTCACATAAAACCGATTTGATTTTGTGCATAAAAAATGTGGATTATGCATTGTATATAGTCGGGTCCGTGGTGAACGTTGTTGGCTTCACATACGAATATCTCGGGTTCAAATCCTGGTATGGACAGTTTCATAAACAGATTTTAAAAACGATTTCTGTCCAGATATACATTGATATTTGCAATGTCTATAATTCCCTCCCACCCATCCAATCCTAAAAAAACGGGGCATTGCGAGAGCTAACCATTAGTCCTGTCCTAGCCATATCCTTCTCCCTTCTCTCTTCTTCATAAAAAGAGGTTGATCAACTGAGTAATAAGCAGTTCCCGTAGACAATTTTCTATTATGATACCTCTCCATTAAACTTTCATATGCTGGGATCGAACATGGTAAAAAAAATAGTTATTTCATTATATTTTGAAAATAATTGTTTATAAAGTATTAAATGCCAAAATGATAGAATATTTTCTTGTAAATTAAACTCACCATTCAATTAAAACTGTACTGCGAATGCCCGTGATACAAAAGCGCTGAAAAGCAATTCGTTATCAACAATAGAAACTTCATCTCAACAGCAAACTGTGCGAATACTATACAAGTTGGATGTTATTATTCAGAATATGAAATGTATACTCTCAGATTTTAGATATCAAGAGTGGAATTTCTACTAGAATTGCAGTAGATGGATAACAACGTTAATTCTTAACATACAATGCAACATGTCTCGAATTACACTGATAGTTTGTAAGCCCGACGCATAAATCATTAAGATTTACATTGAGAACCCAAATACTGGAGCAGGTTGAGCTTAGATTAACAGGTAGAATGATTTTAACAAATATTGCAGTTTAATTGGATATATTATCTTATCGAGTTACTGTAAGTTTGTCGTTATATTTTCGTTCCATGAAGAGTTTGAATCCGAGAATGAAAATGGGCATTTTAACATCACTTTTTTGCACTTTGTTACACGCTTTTTTGTACTTTCTCAGTGTCATTCCGTTTTTTTTCTGTTCTTTAAATCCTGGTTTTAGAAAAAAAGTTGTTATCATATGTCATTAACTATCTACTAAAAGATGATCAAAACGTTATGTAAATATCAGGCGCGTGCGGTGGTTTTATCTCTTTCTCGCTCAATCCCATGAAAAGTGAAGGTGCAAGCAAGATGCAAGGGCATGCAGCCCAAACCTTCTTGTTAAAACTCAAATTAGGTTGTGGGATAGAGATAATGATAAGTCCACCGCACGCCGATGGTAAGTATGTAGGATATTAATAGCGTCTCTTGCGATTACAACTTCTTACAAGAGTAGATAATATTTTTTTCTGCCAAGCAACATATATATATATACTATATCACTACTGTAGTAGATGTAGATGCAATATATATCTATATCTCTACTATGTAGTAGAAAATACATCTGTAAATCTGTCTCAAGAACTCCTCCCACATGGTTTACAGTAGCGATAATATTATAATAACACAATCTACTGCTGAGTTTCAAATTTATTTTATTTTATGATCAACAAAAAACACTATTTTATTCGAATATAACAAAAAATCGCCAGTTGTTTTGAAATTATTTTAATCGATTCTGTTAAAAATATTTAAAAAAATGAAGCCCTGATATCGAGTTTTTGATGCCTAGTTTTTCAACGGTCAATATGACATCCCTAGCTAATTTGCACACAAAGTGATAATTTTACACCATATACCAAACCCATTTATTTATTTCATAAAATTAATTATACACATAACGCATAATTTTCCACAGTATTTCAGACAAGTATTATACTAAAGATATCTTAGATTATATGTCATTCATATTTTCTTGGTTAGGTTGATTTGGTATAGTTACGTGTAGGGCTTCCAAACCGGTTAACCGGTTTACAGCGTGTTTTGGAAAAACCGAAACCCGGCTTATTTCACGCGGTTAAACCAGTTTTTTTTTAAATATGTATTCTTTACTTTTTTTATTTATACCGTTTTTAAAAATCATCACGTTTTACAGGCAAAAATGTACATATTGTTGACGTCTGTCACAAAGTTGTTGAAATTATTGACAGAAATAATTTTATAAGATAAATAATTACACGAAAAGATCTAAAGATAAAAAGATTCTTAATCTATTCATGTATGACAAATAAGGCTCATGTTACGCAATAGCTATTATGGTGAATGTAAAAAAATCCTTGAGTAGAATATTATTTGTAATATTACAAAAGTAAGCAATTTTAAGATTTATACCAAAAAATTCGTTAAATATTTTCATGTCTTTGTGTGCTAGTTATTTTATGGATATTTCCTTTACTTGCTTGTAGGAATAAAATTATATTCTTGATCAAAAATAATCAACAATACGATGAGTCGCTGCTTTTAAGTGATAATTTAAAAGATATGTTGTTTAACATTATAGTAATATAAATTTTAAAACTTCAGAAGGATTTTTTTGAAAATAATTAAATGAGGTAGATATTTTGGTCTAAGCCGGTTTTTTTGTCAAAAAATCACTGAAAACCGGTTAATTATTATTTCCGGTTGATTGCATGCCCTTGTTACGTGTAATAATTTAATGATCCTGTTATTATTGACTTTGTCAATGTGATTGCTATTTAATTATAGTCTCAGCGAATACTCTACATAATAAGGAAATTATTCGAAAATTATCTATAATTTAAATAATAGTTAGTTGAGTTTGTCAGCGGTAAATTACGAAGAGAAAATAACATGTTGTCTATTCTCGAACTGAGTGATGATTGGAGAAAATTATACAAGTCTGCCGTGAAAATATTCTTCAATATAATAAATAACCCATGTGGTTGAAATGAAAAGACAATTTTAAATGTAACAAGGAAATAAAATTCTCGACATTCAGAAGATTTTAGGTTAGGGCCTTGACATGTTTAATATTATGTTGCTTAACAGTGGAGATAAAGAGCATGGGTGTTTGAAATGTCATTTCTTCTCATCAACTAGAGTGATCTTTGAGTATTTATAATATGTCACTTTTAAAGTTTTAACTGTCAATTCATGGTGGAAAGGCATTATATTACACTTCACACGTTTCAATCATCACGAGCATCATCAGTTGATAATCGAATCCGGTTCTGATCATTATAAAAATGTGGAAGTATGTTTAATTTTAAAGTATGTATCCTGTGATTATATCGATCGTGCAGTCTATTAGTAAGTTAGATATGCAGTAATATGTAAAATTTTGCGCGCTATCTGATTCAGACTATCTGATCAGATAACTTAAAAATGCCACCAAGAAATGCTTTTAAAGAATTAAACAAATAGTCGATCTTTCTGGGCCAGCAAAAGGAAATTTCTTAATATCCTTTGAAACGACCAAATCGAAAAGAGGCGAATGTTTGATTATCAACGTCCGGGAGGTCTGGGATCTCAAGCAAACACCATTCCAAATCCAGTTGATCTCTTATTTAATTAACGAAGATGCAGTGGCTTATTACACAACATATCAGTAACACATAAAATTGAGTCTACATTTACATTTACTTAACACATGGACTTACCTTTAAGTTATAATGCAATTGACACAACAAACGATATTAAATTTAAATTAAGTCCAATTTCAAAACAAACAAAAACAATTTATAATTACCTGCGAAGCCAGCCGGTTCTTTAGCCGAAGGCCTCGGAGAACCGACTGTCCGCCAAAATTAAAATTAAACCTCAAACCACTGTAGGTTTCTCCCCTTGTTGTCAGTAATAGACCCGTCCGCTGGACGTTTTCTAATTTTTAGCTATAGCCCTAAGGAAACCGATTGCTTTTAACGACAATAACTCGGTTTGACTACCAGAATCATTTCCATTAAAGCGGTGCGCTGTCAGTCATGGAACCTGATAAAACAAACTTAACAAACAAAACCAGGGTGTGTCACCTTTTACTGACTATACTCTGAAAGTACATAACTGTTAAACACCTGTTCATAAAATGTATACAACTCGGCTGCAAATCAATAATATTTGATTTACGTTGACCGTTTAAATGATGCTTTTCCCATTATCTCAATATGGAATATTTGGAGATGTCTGAGTAATGAACTGGATGATCGACATCAGCACGATTAGCCTGAAATCATATCGTCAATGCCGTCGGTTTCGGTTGCGGTGTTATGGGTTCGATTTCGACCACGTCCAGTTATTTATCAATAAGTTTTCAAAAGCAAGGATGTTTGTGATATCTTAACTCATTTCTACTCATCTGATTCTAAAAACGAGGAATATGTTAACCACAAGCCCTGTTTTAGCCATATCCTTCTATTCTTTTCACGCAGTTCTCGTAGAACGACTTCTGTTTCTTCTTCTCTATCGCACAACTTCACTTGGGTATGAGCAAGTAGAATACTAGAGCATGCCCTTGTATGTCGCTCGCACCCTTCACTTTAAATATGATTGAGCGAGAAAGAGAGAAATTTATGGTATGCGCCTGCTGTATACTATGTGATTTGAAATCTCTATCACAGGAGCGGAGAACCTTTTCCTGTCGGAAGGGCGCAATCATTTATTTTAAAATCAAATTAGGCCGCATTGGGACTATTTTGTAAATAAAAGAATAAAGTTAAATGTTTTTATTTATGTATTTGCTTATTTCAGACGAAAGGCTGCACTTAAGAAACTAAAATGCTACAGGTTCGTCACCCCTGCTCTAGCTTATCAGTTATTTTTGGTATTTGTAAATGTGAATATTTTTTATACGAAAAGTACAGTATTGTAATAATTAGTCCTACAAACTATTGCATTTGTTTTTATTTAAAGTACGTCTTCATTTTTTACACTTTATTATGTGATAGTCCTTATTTTTTTCATAGAATCTTAATAAAAAATATGATTTTATTCTTAAATTTGACTATCGATATGTTTAAATGAATAATAAAATTTACAAAAATATACCAATAACCTATTTTGAATATCAGTTTGAAAATGCTTAAAACGTCCTCAGAATCTTTATAGAGACAATCCAATTTTACGGAGAGTGGCTGAATTTTCATTTCATGTATTTTATCGCATCAACGAAGTTTCAAAATACCAAAAAGAATATTCATATTTTTACAATCGTAGACAAAAATAAACGCTTCAAACCAAAATACGAATGGATGCCTTTCAAATAAATTGTAAACGAAGTATCTTATTATGTCTGCTTCGCAAGAGGTGTCTCCCACTTATGCATCCTTCCAATTTATGACAAAGTAACTTAATTGGAAGATGACAATATTCAGGCTTCAAATTCTTTACACATATTCAAACCAAATCCACTGCTACTTTTTATTATAGCCGATTTAATAGGTGGCATACTCCACAATCTAAACAAATTATTAGCCTTAAGTGTGCCTTAATTATAATGAGCAAAAAGTGACTAAGTATTTCTTATAATACCTTGTCTAATAATAAAAGGACATCCATCAAAAAACGACTAGTAAATAATCAACTCTCCTCGCGAGCAGGAAATACGGTTGAAACTCTGTATTCTAATAATAGAGATTCAAATTTTCCAAAGAGCCATGTTATATTTTTGAAGTTTAGATAAAGCACGATTAAATAAAAGAAAAACAGAGCACTGTCGGTAATAAAAGTTATTATTAGCCAAACATCTTGTTTTAAATGGTTTAAATACATTTTCCGCCACGAATACTTTTATTAAAGATTTATAAGAGTTGGTTTCAGAAAATATTAATAGTCGTTATACCACAGTACTATAAAAAAAACGATTTTTTGTGAAATTTAAATAGTGAAGTCTTTGTGTTGATAGAAGTTTTTTTTGACTATTCAGTAGTGAATAAAAACTTTCATAGACTAAGATGTTTGTATGCCCTCCAACTCATCTCATAAGAAAAATTGAATATAACGACATTACATACAAACACGTCACTTCCAAGACCAAAAAAAATCCCAAAATATAATAGAAGTTGTGGACTAATAGACAAAGGCTTTTTAGTTATAACTAACTATTTTCCGAGCTCTTTGTAATCCGGCAGGTATCCAAGCTTTAACGAAAACTTTCTAGCTATAGCTTATCCTCGGCTTAGAACAACAATCAACAAAATTCACTCAGTTTAGTGAGAGAGCTTTGATTGCTGTAATAGTGGCGCTAGTAAAAAGCTCAAACTCTCAGCTAAGAAAGCTCACTAGTTTAAGAGTAGAGCGCAGAAATGACGGCGTGGGTCAGAGCTGGTGCGGAGGCAGAGGTCAGAAGGGTGAAGGGGCTCTTGTGGTTTTATGTCCCGATAACTCGCAGTACTTGCCAGCAGTGCGGGGCTTATCAGCAAATTGCCAATTTTATTATGACCAATCAAAAGAACAAAGTTGGAAATAGAGTGGAAAAACAAGACTGCAAAGGGGAAAGTTTACCCCGAGTTCAAACGTAACCGGAGATATGAATCGCCGCCTGTGTGGTAAACATATTTTTTATGCGTACTCAATTCGGCATTAATTTGAAGTGAACGAGGCGTATTTGCTGTTATTACGGTTTCGTTGACATGAAATCAGATTGCAAGAAAAGAAATATGTGTTTTGACGTTTATTTCGTAATCAAATTGACAAATTTTCGTACTTCATTATTCCTTATTAGTGGAAAAAAAAGCATTTTAATGTGTAATTTTTTCTTTGACGTATTTAACCATTTAGTAAGAGTTTTTATGTGTTTTTTCGACGTTTTTTAAAGGATGGGCTTAGAAAAGACGAACAATATTTTTCACTCTACACCCCATTTTATAGTATAGCATAGGACAGTGTCTGCCAAACTTTTTTACTTCACGGTACTCTGGGTGGGAGAGATTCGTTTCAGGGTACATTAAAATGTGTAAATTGATATTTATTACAATTGAACAGCTTAGTACAGGAAACAAAACATATTTTTTTATCAAAATATACACAAGTTTTTTTAAAAATAAAAAAAAACAATTTGTTTGTACTACTTCCACATGTTTATAATGATCAGGACCGGTTTCGCTCATCACGAGAATTACCAACTGATATGTCGCGACGAGCATGATTAGTTAATAATACTCGTGATGAACAAAACCGGTCCTGAACATGTGAAAGTATTACAAACAACTTGTGTTTTATTTTGAAAATATAATGCCTTTGTACTAAGAATTTACAGTTAACGCCTTAAAAGTGATATACACAAGTAGTAATACTTATTAGTGACACATTGATTTTTAGAATAAATTATGTCGAAACATGGTTCTATATTTGATAAACACATATTTCTTCATTTACCATCTATAACCGCTCTCTTTTTTTTCCATTTTCATGAACCCTGGAAAACCAAATTCGTGAAGATTAGAAGATCCAAACAAAAGAGACTTAATTGCTGTGTTAGCCAAAGCCAATTGAAGATAATGACTGCAAAGTGAAATAAAAAACGATATAAATTCTAGCTCAGAAAACCAGGTGTTGTGCCCAGGGTTGTTCTTTAGATTTATGACAATTCACTCCCACGTTAATAATGCCAGGTGTGTACCGACGACCATTGCGACAGAATTTATGACCCACTGGTAAATTTGCTAATAGAGTGACGAAAAATAATGAGAAAGTTATGAAGGAAGGATTTCTGATTTCATTTGAAATTTTTGCAAAACTGAAAAAAAAAATATTATTTAAAATAAATAATTATGAGACTTCTTCTTTCACACAGTTCGGCAGACACTGGTATAGGAGGTGAGCGGGAAGGAATTTAAGTAGCACAGACATTTATACATTATCTCGTATAATACTAGATTAACATATTTAAATTTATAAAATAATAATAACCATGAATTTCTAGGTATAATTTTATATTCATATATAAATATGTGTGTAATGCAAAAAATAGAATCTAGAAGTAATTAATTAAGTGGCTTATTTTTTTACCATTCAATGAGCAGGTAGAATTTTTATTTAGTCACCTAGTCCTGTCCACGCTCGAAAATTATTGGCTTGTTCCTAAGCATTTGCACGTTATGCCTACCGTTTACATGGCTAAATATGTATTTTTATTCGCTTTTAAGGGGTCAACTGTCAAATCTTGGTAGCTTCAAGGCATTCTATTTTTTAATTATATCATTTAATAATAAAAACAATTGTTTTATTTTTAAAATATAATACTTGTTCACTAAGAATTGACAGTTTATACCTTAAAATTAATGAAGCGTGTACGGTGAAACATAATGTCTTGTATAAACAATGTTTTTTTATGGTATGAAGTTTGCTGCGTTAATTACTGGTTATCAATACATTTTTTACAGGAAAAATATATGAGAATACAGAACTGTTTTTCCAACAATTTTTTCTTTGTGTTATTTATCCTTTGTATGTTCCTCGTGCATGAAAATTGTCAACCTATTGGAGTGCAGATATCTTTTGACAAACAATGACTTACCTGCGATGTGATCAAATTGTAAATGAAGTCTACACCGTCCTGATTTTACTTAGTCACTTTTGCTTCTACTTGGTTAATAAAGCATGCTTATACTTAATGCCTGCTTTGACATCTAAGAATAACCAAGTGCTTCAAAATCTCTGGTTTATTATGTTTTAATTTTTTTATCCCTTATAATAAATTATAATGAAATTAAACCTTTACTTGAGAAGCATACTGATGCAAATTCAAAAAATGGAATGCTTAGGAGAGCTAAACAACTTTCAGCTTTACTATAAGGAGTTATGGTTTGACACCGCCCCGTACTTATGGGGCGGATAAAGGTCTTCAAAACCCGTCTGCAGACTCTGTCTATTCATGCAAATTTAATATGTAATATCTCTCCTAAGGCGTTCAAAAATAATTTGTCATATTTGTTTGTTTACCGTTAGAAGTAAACAAAAAGCGAGCGATGCTTAGGAAAGGAAGGCAGTTGTCCCTCGGCCGAGGGGCTTGGCCGTTAGTAGCCGACACAGCCGCGCAGCGTGGGTCAAAGATATTTACGACCCTTTCATAAAACCTCTTGCTGTGTTTTTAAATTGAAATTGTGTATTTTAAATCTGTTTGTGTTTGTGTAACTGTCTTCGAGGAATTTATAAGAATAAACTAACTGCAATTAAAGAGAAAGTATACTGAATACGATCGGGAGTTATCCTTGTCGCCACGCCGGACTCGGGGCTGTCGAAGGGTGTTGACGCATCCACCCCCCCCTCGAGTAGTAGCGAAATCTACCTGATATTCATTTATTCTTTTGTGATAATGATTTAATTTATCTACCACTTATAAACATGATCATTTACTAAACTTTGGCATCGTTTACTCTTTTCTTTGAATTTTGAACTTGCATCAGTATGCCTCTCAGATACAGATATACAGAAAGCGCTTAAGTAGGACTTTTAAAGGGTTATAAACAATTGCACTTTGTGTTAGATAGTATTCACTTGATACACTTGTACTTGTATTTCGATAGTTTGCACTTTGGATTAGACAGTATCAGCTTGGTACACTCAAACTTTGATTTTAATAGTTTCCAGTTAGTCACGGATTCTTTTAAAAAAGTGAGTTAAGTTGTAGTAGGTTATGTTAGGGTTGGTCTGTTTTATTTTCTTTCATTATTAGTGTGAGTATTTATATTTAGTGAAAACTGTTTTATCTATGTGAAAATATTTTTTCGTTAGTGTAATGTTAAAATATATTTTATTATGTGGGATAACTTTATATTTAGTGAAAGAATTTGTATTTTGTGCAATTTATTTGTTATAAGTGAAAACTATTTTTATGAAAGTGAATATGATCTAAAGAAAAGTGCATTTGATTGTAAAACATTTTTAAACAATACATACATCCAATCAAAAAAAAGAAAGGTTTAGTATTAATTTGTAAAATAATATTTTACTGAAAATCCATTTTATTAAAAACCTTGAACTTAAATCCTGAAAAGTTTCAACCCTTTGTGTAATATATATTTCGTTGGATTTGCTTAATTTGTAGAGGTAAAGAGGATTTATTATATTTTGCTTGCGAAACTAATTTTAATTAGATCGAGATGTTCACTCTTTGTCAGCAATAACAAAGACGTAATATCATTAAAAGATTAAATCTGAGAGATTGTGTGTACGCAGAATACAATAGAACTGGCTCCGGAGAGATAACTCTGCAATAGAACGGGAGAGTCCTAACCAAACAGATTCTGAATGTTTGTCAGCAATATCAAAAGTAATATGCCATTTTAGAAATGTTATTTACTTTAACATTATGAACATTTTAAATAAGTTCAAATTAGAATTTTCCTTTTCCATTCTTTCAACAAAAAATAAAAAAAAAGCACATCCTTATATTATGTAAACTAATTTTATAACTTTGATTCAATTCCATTTTTTTTAATAAGGACGTATTTTTAACTGGCATTAAGAAAAGCTTCAATCAACAATATAACGTTTATTATTGGCAAATCATTTTCAATATAATATACTTTTGTCACTATCGTCAAGTTGACTTTACCATTCTACATTTATTACACATTAAACAGATGGATATATTTTCATCTCACTTAAAAGTGTATTGATTATTTTCTATAAGATATATGAACATACAATCATTCATGTGATATTTGAAGGAAATACAGGTTGAATTTTAAAACAGCAGTAAGCATTGTCAAATGACAAAGAAAAATTCAAACAAGGCAACTAATTATTTGGTCAGTAATAAATGCATAAAAAGGTAAGTAGAAAAATAAAAATTGTAAGTAAATATTAAGGATACGGTCAGTGATTGTTAATAGTAAGGTTAGGTTAGGTTAAATGAGTAAAAAAGCTAATAAATAAATTAGGTTTAATTTTATTAACTGACCACGTGTATTCTGACCATTTATCGAATTAGTTACAGACCTTTTATGATTAATTACTGTCCTAATAAATACAGGCTGTATTTATATTATATAAGGTATATTAAATATTAATTAGAAGTGTAAATCTCATATTCAACTTATCAACGAATATTTGACGTAAAAATTGAGTCGTACATGTTTTTCTAATCACACACAATATTTAATTATTTCACTCTATTAAGGGCTAGGCGTACACAACATTTAATTGTTCGATGTAGTTTTTAATTTGTTTATTTTTGTTACTTATGAAAAACTTTAGCTGCCAAGATAGAAGTTTTGCAGACTTATATTATTGGGCTAACCACAGGCTGTTTTTACTGGGGTATAGGTTTCGTATATATAGACGAAACTTTGTTAACAGTCATACATAATATAGCTATAAATGTTTACCTGCGTAAACACTTATTACTCTTACTATAATAATTAATGCTCATACTTTAATATAGTGACTGAATATTTAAATTCTAAGTAATTTATTCAGGTGTTGTAAAAAAATATATACTTAAGTATATCTTATTATATCCGATAAAGATTCGTTTGCTCTCGTTAACCCGACAATGTATTAAGGATGTGAAGCATTAATTTTGTTCTCTATTGACCTTCAACATCGTGATGATATCGTATTAATAAAATATATGGTATATTATCATGATTATTTCATTTAAAGATATTTAAATAAATAGCAAGCAATACATAAAATTACACGAGAGGTCCAAAGACTAAGAGTGGCGCAACGCGGCATGGAAAAGGCATAACGTGGCATAACGCGTAAGGACCGCAAAAGAAACCAATGGATAAGGAAGCAAACAAAAAGGAGAGGTGTGATAGAGGTCACCAAAGTGATGAAATGGCAGTCGGCCGGACATGTCGCACGGCAAACGGACAACCGCTGGACAGATGCAGTCATTCAGTGGTACCCGAGGGGCGTCCCAAAACCCGCTGGATTGACGAACTTGTCAGGTTCGGTGGAAGTACGTGGCAGCGTAAAGCTAGGAACCGAGAAGAGTGAAGGGTGCTGGGGGAGGCTTTCATCCAGTAGTGGGTCGACCCGGCTGTAAATGATGAATGACATAAAATTCAAATCATTTTTCTTTACTTCGAACTTTAAAAAGTTATGTGATTAATCTCTAAATTGGTCAATTTCTTGAAAAAGTTATAATTTGAATATATTTACTCTATAAAAGCTATTTAAAAGAAATGAAAAATATTTATTTTGTCCTCTGTTAGTATCCGTTTTTTATTCATGTTAACAGTAAACTGATTTTTAAATCCAGATTATATTTACCCTAACGAATTAAGTTACATTTGAAAACTGTCAATGACATGTTAATCATAAGTAGTTTATATATTATAGTATAATAAAACTTAAGCCATTTTAAAACTTTATTTTGTCTAACAATTGTAATAATCGGAATGTATTGTCTTTGTAATAATCGGAATACTTTTAATCTGACATTTCTAGATGGCAGTGAAGGATCGTTTTGGCACAAGTTTTTTGCTCAAAGACGTCTTGCCATGGACAGGTAATTATTTTTTGGCATACATATTGATAAGCTATCTTCCATCTCTACATTTTCTGAGTAACTGACTCAAAATTAGTTTTTCATAAATCTAATGAGACAATAGATTAGGAATCCATTATATGCTCTACTCTGAAAGTAACAAGATTAAAAAAAATTAAATCTAGCTATAGATATTTTATATCTGACGTGTTTTTGAAATAGCTTTGCATTAAAAATGATAAAATCTTGACATTTCGTTCAAATTGTACTGCTAAGACATACAATCACAGCAAAAGCTCGATTTGAAAGCCCGCCAAGGAGTGTGTAAAGTGCGCGAGTGAGCTTTTCGTTGATGTGAAAATCAGAGGGAGTCAGAGAGAACCAGAGCGAGCAAGAAAAGAAAGCAATTTGTATGGCTCTTTGGCTGAATTAAGCGCAAATAAATAACGTCATCTCAGAAGAAGGAAAAAATAATGTCGTCAAGAGTGATATCTTGATTGGAGCTGAGAATGGGATTGTTCTGGAATGGAAAGAGAGAAAGAGGATACGCTTGTGATGGTATTGCCGTTTCATAATACTGCGTCGACAGAATTTGTTATTCATGAAAAATAATCGAACAAAAGCTGATTGTTTATTAATTCCAATGTATTTCAAATCAATATGAAATATTTAAAAATTACACGTTTTGAATGAAACATTGTTATTCGGATGAAAAATATTGATAGTTTTTCTTCCAAATTCCGTATCGTAAGTCTAATGTAGCCTTACATGATATTGTTTGTCCTGCGGCAGTTTTAGTATTTATTATAAAAAGTCCATAGATATATTTGTTTGTCAATTGGCAATGTATGCGATAGTTTTCTCTTCTATTTCAGTATATTAATAGTGTTATTCTGTAATTGCGTTTCGTAGATGTCCCTGTTTTTTTAGTATTCAAGTGTGTCTTTTACATATACAAAGGTATGCCTGTTTACTTAAACTTTTACCCTTTACCTCTCACTGTTTACACTGTATCTGAGTATAAAATACTAAAAAACATATCAGCCTTTTAAATAATGTTTAATGTTTACGGCAGTTGTTTGTTTGCAAACTAATTTTTTTAAATGTTTATTGATTGGATACTTTTGTATAGTAAATATTCCCAATTTTTATTTAAGTAATAGTAACAATTTCTTTCAAATGCTGATGATTTTCAAGTGATAAATTTATATATACAGTAATGGGAAGAATATTAGTTCTTACTTTATCTTACCCTTTATGAGAAAGAAGGGTGGTCTTGCTACTGATTTACAGCTGGTTATAATGAGATGTAAAAAAGCTTCTGTATTGAATTAAATCTTCCATAACAGAGTAAACAACACTTCACTTTCTCCCAAAAGAAGATTGTTAATAATAAAATAAATATTTGATAAAATAATACTATATTCTACCAAACCGATTAACTCGTCGATTCATTCTATGGCATCGTAATCATTTTATAGCAATATTTTTTAAAAGCAAACATATTTTCTTTAACGACCATTTCGTTTTTAATTTCCTGTTTCTTTTAGTTTTGGGCACATAGAGTAACAAACCATTCAAGGAAACCTGGTACTTCAGCTTTCTATTTCCCCTCCATTATTTTGAAATCATCCGTAAACCTCTACTGTAATCTTCCTTATACTACTTAAGTTTGTTAAGGGGTTCATATCTAAAAAGCATCACCCCTATTGTCCATTTAACTAATGCTTTATGTCGTCTCTAGAATCTAACTTCAAAATTTTTATGTTTCTAATAGACAACTTATTAATCAACGTTATTAATGATCCATTGTTTTTTATTTATTCAGAATTAAATAAGAAAACGGTATAAATGCTTTGGATCCAAACTCATTCATCAATTAAGTACTTACATTTGGATTATTGAGATTTTGTGCACTTACATGTATTTCCAAATTTAATATTGAAATTCCATCAAGCACCCTCAGTCGATGTCTTAAATTAAGTACTTACAGTTTTTATTTCATGATGAAAAAAATTAAATTTCTATATTTTTTTTCATATTATTTGAAATACAAGCAGAAAAAAATTGTTAGCAGAATTCATGAAATCAAAAACATTTGCGAAGAACTCGACGGCTACAGAAATTTTATTATTCACTTCACATCTATACGTACTAATAAGACTATGAACAAACTTATTCTTAATAACATACATTTTAAGACAGTTGATTTCATTTCAAAAGGCGTGTGGTATAGTGTACTAATTAATATAAAGTAATATAGCTGTTTCAAAATGACTGTTTTTTTATATTAACATTTCATATTGTACACGAAAGGAAGCCTGCGATCTTCTAGGTCTGCAATCGTGGCTTTTTGACTACTTAAAAAATTTACTGATCAGATTGCAAATGAAGCAACATACATATATATATATATATATATATGTTATATATTTAGCAGAAAAAAACGGCATTCAACGATGAAAAAATATGTAAGAATGAATAAATCAAAGTCGTGGGATACTTGTAAACGCTGATAAAGTTTCATTTTTACGTATTTTCAATTATATATCGCCTTATTTAATCACAGATAATTGAATGTGTCCTTCCAAGATATAATAATTCTCCAACCCTGATGCAGAACATCTTACCTAAGATTGATTTGGTATTAGTTTTTATTAGTATTTTAATTCATCAGCGCATGAGTCTAACTATATAATAAGCCTTGAACGGCCGTCGGAGACTTCTGATAAAATCTACATTAAAACTTATTTCGGAGTAAGAGCGGCCATAATATTTCTAGAAATCGGATCGTATACAAGCCATCGGCCTTTTTACGCTGCCCGTTCGTTTGGCAATCGCTTGTTTATTATGTCGCTTAGATCTGTTTTATCTTACTTACTTCTTCTCGAAGTGTATTAAGTTTGGCCAAATGAGAAGGATAGACGCATGAAGCGAATTTATGGCTTTTTATTCCGTCGATCTTCAATTCATCATATACTGCCAAATCAACACATATAAAACAAAAGTTTATTGCGTTTGTCTCATATCTTATACAGGAAGAAACGAAAAAGGGTTTCATTTTATTGAATCTTACTGGGTATATTAAGTATCGTTTCTTTTAATAAACTGAACTTAATGAAAAGATATATAAAATATTTTATTTCATTTTTTCGATGGAGTTATTATATTAGCAATAAATGGTGTAAGAATTTGTAGTAACTGTCAATTAATGCATTATATTAAATAAACTTTTGCACAACTAACTATCAAAATAGTATTCCAATTTGAATTGTTGAGATGTTGTACATTTACATGTATTTCGTCTTCAAAATACTATTCCTTTTTATGCACGCAAAGCCTGAAAACTTACAAAGCTTCACTATATTCTTATATAGGTATTAAATAAATTAACATTAATTTATCATTATAGTAAGCAACGGTTTTTAAATTTTACTGAACAAGTATTTAATTCATTGCTGTGAATTGTCATAGTTCTATTTTTGGTTGTTCTTTTTTGTCACTGTTATGTTTCATAATAGAACCGATTTTACAGAACTTATTTTTTAAAGTTTTGATGATGTGGGATATAACAATTTATTTTTTCACAACCTGTATTAAATATACGAACAAAAGTCTCATGACAAAATGAGCAATTCTTCCTAATTGGAAGTTTGGCAGTGAGTTTACAATGTCAATACACCACAGATAAATATATTCCCTTTTTATGTCGGACAAACAGGTAGAAGCTTTAATATTATAGCTAAATAACATATAAGATGTCTGAAAAGTAATAACTTTTCAGAGTTTGCGAATCATTTAATTGAAAATGATCATAATTTTAATACAAATAATTACGTAGAAATACAATAAATACAATAAATAAAAAAGGTATTAAAATGAATAGTATTTTTTTAGAAATTAATGAAACCTTTAACAGTAATAGAGAATTAGTAAATCATATTTTAAATCGAACAGGTGGCTCACCATTATTAAATGTTTTTCACATCCAAGTACCAGTAATTGATTTGTAATTAGTCGATCAGTGTTTATTTACCTTCCCACGTCCAGTAGAATGGAATAAAACCCACCCCACTCTTTATTTTTAATGTGAGAATTAGAATCATTGTTTACCTTAGAAATAAATAACTTTGCAATATGCTTAGTCTGAAGATGATTCTTAAAGAGACGAAACGCGTCACGTTTGTGATAAACTAAGTGGAATAACTAAGTTATCAATTTTAATTTTAAATTTTATATCAAACTAGTGAGTATGCTATGCCACTCAAAGAAAGAAATTGTTTGTGCTTTATTTCTGTTTATTGAAGTGCTTTTGGTCACACAATATTTTTGTTTTATTTCTGACGGGTACACGAATAAATCTGAAAGTTTTCCGAGATGTCACTATTTGTACGAATTTGATTCGTTATTTTAGATTTTTTTTAGATCTTAGATATATCTGGATAGTGAGATTGATTTTTATGTATTGGATAAGACCTACTGTGAGTTAAAAATTAAAACATTGAGAGTCGGGCTCGGGCCGGGCCGTGCCAATGCCTATAGTCATTGCGCAAGTGCAAGCAATAACTTGACAAAGTTTTATGGGAATCGGATGAACAGTATGGCAGCGCATGAGATACGAACAAACCCACATTGATTTTTATATATTAGATATGTTCCCTCTCGTCTATGCGAAATCGTGAAAACGGTGCGTAGAGAGAGCGATTAGTTAACTCATAGTATTGCTTCACCCTTTACCCTCATTGAAAAAGTATAGGTCGAGCAACTGCATAAAAGAAAGTTGTCCTACAATCACTTCTGTTTAGATATGCCCCATTACGAGTTCATAGGTTTTATTTTAAAATTTGGTGTGTGTAAAATAATATTTCCTGATCAGTAATGCTTAATTTTTACGTAAAAATGCTTATAAAGATGGTGGTTAAATTTGTTGTTGAAAAGTTATGTTACCACTAGCCTCCTTCCTGTGTTAAAATACAGGCTATGTCTTTAGTACTAACCTAATAAAATAAATATGTATAAAGCAAACACAAAAATCGTTACGTTTGCCGTCAAAGTGTTGAGCATAACTGAATGGACTGATATGTATAGCATACTCTTCACGATAGAAGCGGACATGGAAAATATATATCTATCATAATATGGCACACCTGATATTTGGTTGCGTCTTCTACGAATCCGAATTCCTGACTTCTACATTCATTTTATGGATTTGTGCTTTAATGCATGGATGTCTGTGACATTCAAACTCCTTCCCACTCACTCAATCGTAAAAATAGAACGTAGCTTAAAATATATCTTAACACTCTCCGAAAAAAAAACATTCAGCGCATTATAAGTAGAAATATATATATAAATACATCATAATTTATATTGCACATGATTATATATGACAATTATTATACTGGTATAATGCCTGGTTTATTATGTTATAAGGAAACAATTCGTCAGTAGATATTGTGTAATCTTTTTAAGAATGCTTACTTGTAAAACTATAAAGAATTTTGACAAAATTAAGGAACTTGATATCGTTTTAATACTAATATGTTGAATATGCTGTAAAATTTGAAATCGCTAATATTACTTAAAATAATGCCATTTTACGTAGCTCAAATGGTTATGATATAAAAATATTACGTCGTTTATTACGAAAATGGATTGAAAATTCACGTCAAGTAGACTTTCTCACATCTTCAAAAGCGCGATGAGGTATAAAAATCACATTCGATGTTATTACAAATACATTTATTCGTGAATCTTCTTTCAGATCATTACCCAGGCGAGGCCGTTATCTCGAAAGCCCCACGTATTTAAGAATGCAGACTCTAAGAGTAGCGCCTATAATCTGGATAAAAGAACAAAGTAAAAAGTTTCCTGTCGTAGCCTATAACCGTAGATGTTATTGAAGAGGGCCGGTAGGCGCTACGCCGTAGCCAGATCTAAAATGAAATCTCTCTGCTAAGCGTAGCGAATGGTTATTGGTGTGTACTTTGTAAATAGGGTTAGCATGGGATTTATTTATTTAAATTTGTCCTGCACTCTTTTGGCAGTTCAATTATTTTTGGAAATAATCAAAAGGCATCTTGGATTTGGTTGGAGATAGGATTTGAAAGAAGAATACACACGAAAAGTATAAAAAAAAATTACCACTACGAATTGAAAGTGGAAAAAGAAAAGAATATTAAAAAAAACTATAAATTCAACGGCTTACGTAATCATCATTGAAAAATATTTTTAAACTGTTGTCCCATAATAAATAAAAAAACTTTTGTGAATTCAGTAAATTTAAAAAATCACCACAATTGATGGCTGTTTATTCTGTTGTACTACGTGCTGACTTTAAAAACTCATAAATTATTAACTCCAATCTAATATTTTTTTGATGGTATTTGTGGGTACTAACCAAGACGAGATGGCAATACTGAAAAAGAAGCAGAAAGACGAAAAGAAGGCGCACTACCTCACGCAAGAAAGGGCGATAATACTTTTTCACTGGCCGTCGATCGCACAGTCAATCCGTGCTTCCGCTCAGGTTGACGGCCACTATATTCTAGAATTAAATCTCTGTAATAATACATGTTAGAAACACGATTTATAAATATTTATTCACCATAAACTTTCTGTATCACGCATAAAAATGAATTTACCATATTAAAAGTGTTAAATCTGATGTTAGGTCAAAACGTTTATTTCTGGTAATGGTTGTAGTATTAGAAAATCAACGTTCCAGACCCATAATTTGACACCAGATAGATCTTTTTTGTTTGTAAAAAAAAAAAAATTAAATCAAACATTAGAAATTGTTTAACTTTTTCCCACTTTCGAAAAATATTTCCTATATATAATTTGATATAATGTGCTAAGCTTCTGTTATTCATTGAAAAATAAATATTTACATGAACTATCACAGTATTATTTTAATTTTTTTATATGGTTTACATGCTCATTATTTTTTCAAAAAAAAACACATTTCAGGAATTCACGACACTTTAATTTTATCGGCAAATTTTTCGTTTTTTAAAAAGATACAATTTCATGAAAATTTGCAAATCGATTTCAGATGCAGATAAATTACAACTTTTGTTTTATGTATTCTAAGACATGGTGAAAATTTTTATCTTTTCTTAAATTAATTTTATGTTTTAATACAATACTTTTGTCTAATGATAATTCACTATAGTTTATGTACAACCATATTATTATTTAAGTTTCTTAAATACTGAAGTGTTGTCATTTTATCACATAAGACTTTATGTTTCGAATTATTCTAAGGAACACGGAATAAACAGTGATGGTAAAAACCGCTGCGTGTTATATGACTGAATTTTATGAGATACACTGCTTATTTATTAAAGCAATCAACTCTAACGAGTATTTTTGGAATATTAAAATACAGTCATGCTGACAAGTGGTTCTATATAATTGGACAGTGAATAGTAATCAATCAATGTAACGATGAAAGAATAAAACACAGTTAATGTGTGCTGTACACAAATAATTCCTCAAACACGCGATGGAAAATATATGTGATTTAATATAATAGGAAAAAAACCTTTTCTTTATGTGTTGTTCATAAAAAACCTATAAGGCTTTTTATTTGGTATTCATACGCTTTATGAAACGTGAATTTCGCTATTGATATTTAATATGAATAAAAAACTAATTATTTTAATGTATGCCGAAAAGTTGACATTTCTCAAATGATAAAAATAAATTTGATGGAGAAGTTCTCGCTGTGATATGATATACAGGTAGATCGATCGTCCAGTTCATTAGTTGACAGCTTTGAGTTAAATATGTAGTTATATGTAGAATTTTGCGATCTGATTCAGTAAGCCAATACAGATAACCTTCTAGAGCAGTGTTGTTCAATTTTTCAAAATTTTCACCAGACTACACCGCTACACGATTTGGGGAATTCCTACTGTTGCAACTAACTCCATATAAAACAAAAACACTGGACGGACTCTGGCAGCACTTATTTGTAGACATGTGCACGGCCAACGAATGCTAGTACTGCGTCAGTTCGCCTATCGACAACACTTATTTTATCGCGCTCGTGCGTATTTTTTTTTTAATATTGTGTTGTTCAAATGAAGATCCACGTAGAGGTTATCTCGGGATCAATAATTCTTTTCGGATGATATAAAATCATACTCACTTAATTCTTGTGAAAAAGAAAAGCTGATCAAATTTGCTTACAAAAAAGCAGCAACAGATGTTGCACTTCGAGAAATGACTGTATGTATATATGTTTATATGGTTGACACCGGTACGCGAAATATTTTTCCCATTTTCATCGGGCCACGGGTGTTAAAAGGTTGAAGAACACTGTTCTAGAGAATTAAACTAAATTTTAATATTTCTAGGTCAATAAAAAGATACTTCTGATATAAAATGAGTAAGACTCGAGTACAAATCTACAATATTTGATTTATGGTGACCATTTGAATATTCCTTGTCTCATTATCTCATTAAGGTTTAGCTATAATTATCTCTATATTTGAAGATTTCAATATGAAAAATATCCACATAGCTAGAAAAAATCAACTAAGATTCTGTATGTCCATATTTTATGATCCTCATTAGGATAGGACAGGGTTGATAAAATAGAATTAAAGAACACAAATTATTTGAAACAGCACTAAAGATAGTAGTTCGATATAACACTAGTAAAAGTTATTAGATATATAAATATAGTTGAAATTAATTAATATAACTATCGATGTATGGTCAGGATGGAAACGATTATTGTGCATATTATTTGGTGTTGTATGGAGAAACATGTGAGAGTAACTAAGAAAGACATCAAAATGGGAATCTTTTCACCACATTACTAATATGTCAACTATCAAAAAAAATGACTTGAGAAACGTCAAAAAATAAGATAAGAAACGAATTATTGATATTAATTTGATGTTTAAAAACATTTTATAGAGTCAAACTAAATGAAATCGTTCATAGATGATATTTCTATCCGTTAATTTATAATAAATACGTTGTTTTATTTTTGTTAATTCGATGTCTATACAACAAATATAAACAGTTAACAGCGTTATAAAAATAAAACGATCGTTCTCGGTTGCGCTCATTGCGAGTATTTGCAACTCAAGTTTCAGATTTCAATTGATCATTCAGATGAAAATTCTAGGAATGAGCAAAACCGGAACTGATTATTATGTCAATTTGTGGAATGAAAACATAAAACAACAATTTAAAATTATAAAACACAATTCATTTGTACTACTTCCATATATTTATAATAATCAGGACCAGTTTCGCTCATCACGAGCATTATCAACTGAAACATTATCAATGCTCGTGATGAGCGAAACCGGTCCTGATCATTATAAATATGTGGAAGTAGTACAAATGAATTGTGTTTTATTTTTTAAAATATAATGTCTTTCCACCAAGAATTGACAGTTAACACCTTAAAAGTGATAAAACAACTACTTATAAATGAAATGCCTTTCCACCAAGAATTGATAGTTACCACCGTAGGATAAAGCGTACATTTTTTAGCTATAAGTTCAAGCTATGGATCACTAAAGCATTGCCGATGGACCAAGATCAATAAATGAATGATAAAAATATTATATATAAAATAAATATTTAAAAATCAGTCACATCCCTGTTTAAAAATAAAGGTAAATTTATTATTCACAAATGCGTGGCAGCCCTGTAAATGTGGGGCGTTTATTGAGAACGTTTATCCTAATGGCATTTTCTTTCAGCCTTCCATCAAAGTAATGTCATTGTATCGTATTGATTTCAATGTAATAAAGAGCACCATGTTTTATAAATACGAATTAACGGTTCTTCTATCTGCCTTTTATTTTATCCAGATCAAATAATAAATTACGCTAGGTTTATATGTCGACAGTGCGTACTAAAATAAATATTCATTTGCGCGCAAGATTAATAGCGCCGTATAAAGGTTTTGCTTAATGGATATCGATATGCTTTTCAAAATAAATACACACCAATTTGTCTATATTGTATCGAGGTATGAGATTAATGCTGTATAATTTGCCGATCAATGTGGAGACAGCGTAACTGCTTTTGTTTTTGAAAGAATTTTCCTGAAAATACCATCAATCTTTTTATAAATATATCATCACATTGAACGTCAATTCGTTATATGATATGAAATTGTGTCAAACTTTGAAAGACGAATTTATTATGTACACATGATCATAAAATATACGCATAAATTCATATTATTTTTTCCATGTCCGTTCCAAATGTGGAGATTTGTCTTAAATAACTGATTTTAAATATATACATAGAAAGATGTATTTCAATGATTTTTCGGATGCGTAACATATTTCTCATAGGCGTGAGTGAGTACAAGTATTGCATATTTTGAATTTGAATTTGTGTGGTTGACTTCCTTGCCAATCTCTATTTTTATCACATGTCATATTGCAAAAGTAATAATTTAATATTTTGTAATTTTGTGTATTTGTAAATTTAACAAATACATTGAAAGTTAGTCACTCTATCTGTCTCTTCGAAAAGTTAATAGAGAAGGATGCAATTAGAGAAATACCAGAAATATATAATTAAAATTGATAACTGTATTATTTCACTGGCTGTGTCACTAAATGGGCAGACCCAGAGGAATAACAAAGTTATTATTTTAATTTTATATAGTAGAAATAAGCTGATCGCTTGTTCGACATTGCGTTTCCCAGACAGGGAAAAGGTTGTGGGAAGGTACAAAAACATCACAGGTATCCATATCTATGAATGGAAATACACTAATCTTTTGCAGAATTAAATATTGAATGTTTCCATTTCACTTTTCGATTACCATTTCAGCAATCGAGTGGACTCAACAACTTGACGGAAAAATTACATTGAAAAAAAAATACCTCGATTATTACTAAAACTTAAAATATTTGTGTTTTCTAAAGTTTCACATCGATTGAGATTAATTTAATGTGAATAAAAGAATTAAAGTCTTTTAAAATTAATACTACATACTCCTTGGACAGCGGAACTTTTTTTGTAAAATAACCAGTAATAAAATGATTACGATATCTTTAAAAATTAAGTAAGAAGCCTTAAAGCTTAATTACCGAATGTATTTTACCTGATAATTTATTTATAAGGTTAACACTGAAAGAAGGAACAATTTCATTTCAGCATAAAACTCTACATAGGTAAGTTAGTAAGTTTTGATATTATATGGAAAAATAAAAACAAGTTTCGAAATGTTTTGACATAACAAAAACTTGCGTCTAATTTATCAAGGTTATTTCATTTTATTACCACTGTTTAAGTAGCATTTATTTTCTTGTAACGACTATTAAACTTTCACGACTGATAAAAGCAGAACACATGAACAACTACCAACATAATAATATGCCCGGGTGGAAGAGATAAGATTCTGTTTCGTTGTATTAAATTTAATATAGGTTTCTGACTGACAAAAAATTAGTAAGACTCATGTTAGTTTCTACACTGAAAAATGATTCAGATATAATTGTAAATGCTACTTACATATATTTAATAATGTATTTATTGTTTACGACGCAACTAGACTACCTAAAGCAATACACTTCGGATACTGGTTTTATTTAATTTAAACGATTGTCAATAGTCTTTTCGTAATTTAACTGCTTTTGATAAACCCTCGTCACACATCAATGACTGCAACATAAGTACGCAACTGAAGAATTTTTTAGGGCTTACAGATAAAAACAGAGAATTTTGTATCTTTTATACCAAAAGACGCTAAAGAATATTGGCAACATCATAATTAATTTAAAAAATAATTTTGGATTAGGCATTATATTAAAAAATGAAGGTATTGTATTTAAAAAATAAAACATAATTTGTTTTATACAACTTTTACATTTGAAAAATGATTGAGACTTGTTTCGTTCGTAACGGTAATTATCAACTAAAAAAATGTAAGCGTTAACTGGGCGTGAAAAGGGGGCTAGACACAGATAAGACTAATGGGTACAAAGAAGAATTAAAATGTGTAATTTAGTGTTCCTTAAAATGAGTGCAATTATCAGTTATCAATTAGTAAATAACATTTTAAGTCGGACAGGAAGCTTACCACTGATAATTTTTTTCCCTTCAAACATTAGTCATTGATTTTAAAATTAGTTCGTCTTCGCCTTTCCATATTCGCTCTCTATGTGGACCAAATGGTTACAACTCGGCGTTTCCATCAATCACTGTTATTCACCAATCGCTTTGCTTCCTCCCACGACATGCCAGAGTCCCTCAACACCGCCGAGTACATCCTATGGATAGTACCCGATGGTCTTCCAGGACGCCGGAATTCCACAGGTTGGAAGAAAAGGCAAGCAGGATTGAGGCTTTTCGGAGGCATCTGCAGCACGTGACCCAGCCAGCTTCAACATCTCTCCATAACGCAGGGCATTTCCCGGTCCGTTTCTTAATCTCCGAACTCCTCACGAAGTCAAATCACTTCACCCGCACCTTCTGTAATTAGTAGTGTTATGGTAATTATAACTACTATCATATTTAGCACAACACAGACTATATCTGTATGACTTTGACTAGTGATATTGTCATCTAATATTTATATTTATAGTGTTTTTTTATAATATTGTTTTCGTAAAAAAATGTAAAATACGAGAATAAAATTAGTCTCGCCACTTTAAACGTAGCAGCAACTATTTCATATGTACGCATTATTCCTCAAACTCTAGGTGTAAAAGTTCTCAAACGTGCAATAATCAAGAAGTTTGACTCATTCAATTCGCATGGCAATATCACACTGTTCGCCGACGATATTGCCTCCGCGTTATCTCGATTGTCGAAATTATCACATCGTTCTGTTCCATCAGCCACAGCTACAATGAGCTTGACATGCGCGAACGTCCATTGTGCCCACAGATATATAAGAAACGCTTCAACGTAGAATAAATCAGTGTGTATCAACCTTTTTGCAGCCATGGAGTACTGAAAATGTTCTAGTTTTAACGCATTACGCATAGGTAATCAATAACACTTAAAATGGACAATAATTTCGATATAGAAGTCATTATACTTATTAAAATATCCGATTTTGTTTTATGGAATATGGAAACTTGTACTCAATTCATTTCACCAAGAATATACATATACACCCATCCCTTACTTAACATGGTAATAGCTTAACACGACTTCAGTTTAACACGGTTTTCATTTTGGAGATTTTTTTATTAAATCTTGCATTGTAGTGTTTTGCATTTTTTAACTTACGTAATCTACGCACGTAATCTCAAGCACGAAGAGTCGAGGACTACCTGTAATTAAAGTTTCGTTTAGAATTTTCATATTTCCGAAATTTTATTATAGCAAAAATTAAGTTGATTGAAAAATACATTTAATTTCCTTTAGGCTGTTATGACAAAGCAAAAATTAGACTGTAAAAGTAATTTCTCTGGAGATATAAAAGAACCTATTCCGTCTTTTCCATACATTTGTTAGTCTTGCTTTATACGGTTTCGTTCAACACGGTGATCTAGCAGAACCTATCTTCCCTGATAAGCTAGGGTTGGGTGTGTTTATGTATTATCTATGTTTCTTCCTAATAATGAGCATAATCGACGGTGTTTTGGCCAATTGATGTAACCCTCAAAAATAAGAAAAAAAAATAATAATGGATCTCATTTTAAAGACGACAGAGCAGGTCTCAGCCAAATGATGTAAATTAAAAAAATAAATTGACCACCTTTTAGGAGGGAAACATCATTTTACATTGGTTTTAGGTTTAAAAATTCTGGCCTGGCCACTATAATATCGACACTTCCTATGTATAATTCCGTATCTGTAAACATGAGAATTCACAGGACTGAATTTTAAAAAATCATAATGCAACTCACCATATAATGTTTTCGATAAGAATAGTTTTTACACTCTCCTCAACAATTTCAATTTTGAGGGTTATCAATTAATTGCCCAAAACAACCTCGATGCGAACTACAAATAATGAAGCTTATCTTAACAGAAATTTTTCTCTTTTAATATGCTAACTGTCAATTCTTGGTGGAAAGGCGTTAAATTTTAAAAATAAATTACGATTCGTTTTGTATTACTTTCTCATTGTACAATGATTAGGACCGCTTTTTCTCATCGTTAGAACTATCAACTGATAAAATATAATTTTTAAAAAAGCTGCTTAGAAGTTAGGCTAGAAGTTTTTCTATTGGCAGGGTTTTTATCATTTGCTTAACCACTCTTTTTCGAAGAGAGTGGGGATAGAAGGATACACACTAGTGGTTAACGAATTACTCTTGTTACTCCCCGTTTTTTCGAGACAAGTACTTAAAAAAATAAAGAAGATTTTGCCGGAACTTATAGTTTTTTTTTTATAAATACACACTTTACAAAAGTATACAAGTATATTAAATTTTAATGCTTGAACATATTGTAATTTATTTTCAAATTTGTTTTTGTATCAATGAATTGAATTTGGAAATTACCGTAATATATATTATATATTCCACAGCATACCAATTGAGAACCACTGTATTACCCGGTATCCGATGCCTCTGTCTTCGCGTAATGTTTCTCAGTTTGATAATAAAATAGTGGACTGTATGACCGGGCTTTGTATCGGCTTAAAGATAAACAGAACAAATAGCTTGTTCTATCACAAAATATACTTGGCCATTTTAGAATTGTAAAACCTTTAAAACATTCCGAAATAAGATTATTTCGTTTTATCTAAGTAATTTAAAACCCCGATTTATGCTTTTGAGTTTATTTTAAATAAAAAAAAATCAACTAAGATACATGTTGGTATTTTACGAAATGTTGTTTTGAAAAGCAAAATAAAATAAGATTAAAAAAATTGGTTCGATTGTTAATTATAATTGATAATTTCTTTGGTTTGTTTATATAAACTTTCTAATCAGTACAAGAAAACTATTTAATTATTATCATATATAACGACAATTATATATGAAAATAAGTGAACAGATAAAAAGAGTTTTTTTAATGAGCTATGTCATATATATATATAAATATCTATAATTAAAGAAAAATAAACGTACTTGTGTCTTCTGCATAGACGGTAAACGAACGGTAAATTCTGTCGTCGAATCATCAGCTTATGCCCGGCTAACGTATAATATTTTAAAAAATAAAACACAATTCATTTGTACTACTTCCACATATTTATAATGATCAATACTGATCAATATAAAAATGTGGAAGTAGTGTCTTTAAGTTTAAATAGTGAATAATGTCTTTCCACCAAGAATTGACAGTTAACACCTTAAAAGTAATGTATAATAGATGTATGTGATTCTTTCAGCTTGCAATGTCCTTCCTCTCCCAGGCTAAAATTTGAAAGTTACAAATTATGAATCTAAATTCATGACGATATTGTTTAGCAAAGTTGTTGGAGTTAATGCTATTAATAATATTATCTTTCTCTCACCAGTAATATTGTTAGTTAACAACGTCCAAAGGAAACAAATTGATTCTTATAATTCGAAAGCAAGAATTAAAAAATATATTATATCCATTACGTCAATGCCTTTTATGTAGAAGTTTTTAAAAGAGTAGGAAAAAAAAAGCATCTCTTTTCTACCCTCATCATAAAGATAAGGGATGCGTAAAGTAGATCGACAGTGTTAGTCCTTATTAGATGTTGATTTTTGATCCCCGAAACTGTAATATTTAATAAATTGATGGATCGCAAAACGAAGTTGATAAATGTTTATTTTATTTAAATGAACAATATGTTGAAAATTACAGCTTTAGTCAATAAACTATTGCAAAAACCGCAAGATTAAGCAATATTGTACTGAAATATTAATGGTTCAGTATTAGATAGATAGTACAATTAAAATAATATGAAGAACGTATACATGGTTTGAAATCTAAAAGAGACAAGTTGAAGTCTAAAAGGTACCCTATATATTTTTTATTACGAGTAATAAAACATGGATTTAAAAATAAAGCCTCGTTTGTTTTTATGGTGTTTCTTGTATTGGCACCCTCTGAAAATATTTTCCATGTCAAATTTACACAAAGAACATTTTCCGGTAGTAGAATAGCCTTTTATCTGGTTGAGACAAACAAGAACTATATTTTTCTTGGTCACACATTACGCGTAAATATTTTCCGTCGCTTTTGCTGATAATGGAGAGCTTTTTGTAGATGCGCGATCGTTTCCAGATAGACGTGTTGCGCGTGATGGGATGTACAACGAAATATTTCTGGAAAACACTTTATGGCGAAATATTTTTATGCGGGAGGTCTTCGTTTTGGCTAACATTTTGTTTATTAGAAATATAGCATAATGATGGGTATTTTATGCTACAATAATTGCTTTTATAACCTTAAATTCATAAGTAGTATATGCATCTTATTAATTTCCGATTCGGTTTATGATTTTTTCTACATAGATTACATAAGAAATCTGTTAGTAATATGGATTAGAGATAAATTGTAAAATGGAGTATCTTTATAATAACTGTACAGTTTTAACCTATTGTTGCGATGTTTAACCCATATAAAATTTAATTATAATTCATATATGAATACTTTAAATTAAAATATAAATATTTGCAGATAAATTGCATGGCCTATTTCTGCTCAGTAAAATTAAAGCAAGTTGGGTCTTTGTCGGGCACATGGTGCAATGATAAACTTCGTTGGCTTAGGTTACGGATGTCACGGTTTCAAATCCCGGTACTTACAGATTTTTCAAAAGATTTATGAATTTCTGTTAGTATACGTGAATGTTTGTGGTGTCAAATATGTGCCCACTCATCCGATTTAAAAAATGGGGCGTAGCGAGAGCGATAATATAATCACTAGTTATATCCTTTCTCTCTACTAAAAAGACAGGTTGAGAAACTGAGTAACAAACAGTTCTTCTAGAAAAACTTGTGTTGAGATACCTCCATCAGAAGTCCATATATTTCACATCAGGAGCGGACATCATAGAAAAGCTTATCAGTATATTTGTTTAACAAATTGTAATGAAAAGCGTGAACTGTCGAAGTTTCTCAACATTTGAGGATTTTCAAGTCATATAAAAATATTAATTCAGAGAATGATGTATTTTTTGAGTAATAATAATTAAAGATAGTGAGAAGACACAAAGAAAACATAAAATTATCCACATTTTATGTAATCAGCTCTGATTTCTAACGTAAATGTCTTTAAACAAAACGACGGAAAAACATTTTTTTGTACATTACATTATGTCTTGTATATTAACACAAAAAATTTTCTCTGAAAGTAAGCCTCTAGTATTTTAACGAAAATAAAGATAATAGAATAGACGAAATAAATAATATAAAGGACACTCTTATTGATAACATTACGATAATAACATTAAAACAAAAACGTATTCGAGAATCTATAACAGGGAGAAAATAGACAATAATGGCTGTGATTTTTGTATCACCCGATTCTGAATCGATTCGCAATACGGTATTTGCAAATAATATTTCCTTAGATATTGCTCATTTCCCCGCCGTCTCGAAAAAGTAATCAAGATTGTCTATATCTCCGGCACCGACTACTTAATATTTATGCTCCTTTTCCAATACAACTCTAAATGAAAACTTCGGATGAATGAAACCCTTGATAAAAATGACGACAAAGATAATACGCAAGATTGAAAATCTTCACGAACAGAAAAAATATTCATATTTTTACTTGTAACCAGAAATAATGTACTGATTTTTTTCAGTGGATGTATATTGTGAGTAATCTTTCATTCGTTTTAAGAAATACAAAAACAACCAAAATATTTTATCCTCCATAACTTTAAGACATTGCTTAGCGACGTCGAATTGTTTTTCCATAAATTAATAACGTCATTTTTAGAACCACGGCGTATAGTAATTTCATGCAGTTATAAAAAATAAATGTGAGGTCTAACACACTTAAAAATAAGTACATTAATGAAATATTTAAAGAAAAATGTTAATAACTATAAATGAGCATCGATAATGTGATTAAATTGAAATCAGGTAGCTAATAGATTTCATAGTTTTGTCAGGTATTAATTAAACAGAGGAATGGAAAATGTTTTAATTTACATATTAATTAATTAACTTAATTAGCTGTTCACTTCATCCAGTATTTAATAAAATTATACTATGAGATCTCTTACCGCTATGTATGAATATAAAAATTGTTGTGGACGGTCGACAAGTAAAATAATTACCTGCAAAATGAAAAAATATTGTCATTTATTCTTATAGTACTAGGAATCTCAATTAGAGTATAACCGATGTCTGGTGCTGGATCAAGGCTGGATCAAAGAAGTATAGTCTATACTTATCTTTATTATTTATACTGTATAGATAATAGAGATAATGAAAAATGAATACGTATAAAAAGTAAATAATATGGCAAGCACGATGAACACATAATTTTTTCATAAAATTAGAATGAAATATTGCACGTAGCACGTTTCAACTCCTATTTTGTCAACTTAAATGTTTGCTAATTTTCATTTGGTCACTTAATTTTTCCGGTCATTGTAGCCAAGTGGTAGCTCTCTAAGGTTTTGTTTATTATTAAGTTGAGTTGTCACAGGTTTGAATCCAAACATAATTACCATTGTTTTAAGTAGAGCGTAATGAGAACGACAAGATTATAATTATGTAATTTAAGACATCGACTGAGGGTGCTTGATGGAATTTCAATATCAAATGTAAAATTTACTATTATGGACTTGACAGAAACCCAACATGTTATTTGAATAAGAGGTGGAGTGACTAAAAACAAACCAGTTTTCGGTTCAAATACCCTAATACCCTAATGCTCCAAACCTTCTCACGAAAGAAGCATATAGACTGATAATATTTTTATTTTAAAGTTTAATCATGCATTTACTGCATTTTGATATGGGTGCTTTGAGATATTATATAACATAAAAAAAACATTTGAATATATGGTTCAAAGAATTACTTATGAAAATTAGGGAGCTTTCTCAAAACAAGGTTAATGCTTCTTAGCTATGCTTCTTTTACTTTGAACGCGGTAAATGGTTTCCACAGGAGAAGAAAATTTAGAAAACAGCAGTTTTCAAATTGCTTGTGACATAATTTCACAATACGCTTGTTTCATACAATCGGCGAACGTTGGCAGAGATAGAGATGGAGAATATGTTTGTTACATTTGCAGTCTGTTGTACTCTTCAGATTTAATCTTACAATTGCAAGTCTCAAATAAAACGAAAATTCGAATAACATCGCCTGAGGCCTTCTACAAACTTTTGTACGTCATATGAAAAAGATTTCGCGGGCAACCAGGGTACTGTATTTTCCTCTCTTTGGAGAGATTGCATTAAAGGAAATTGTATTTCTCGAAAATGTCCCCAGTATTGTTTTGTCGGCTTGTACATCCTTATTTTTTTTTATGTCAAATGCATACTTTTTCTGTCGACTCTGTTTAATTTAAGGAAACCTAATATTTATGTAACAATAAAAAGAATTCAAATGAGGCCGCGGAATTAGATGTAACAAATAACAGAAATTTCATTCGACATTAAATGTGCTTGAACTTAAAATGGAGTATGTTGACTACCAAGAAAAATATTGAAAATATAATTTCAGTGAAATATTTAAAAAAAACTTGTTAAATCTATTAGGTTGAAAATATACGAAATCAAAACATTTTCAGATAAATTCAACTTCAATGAATTGTTACAATGTCACTCAAGATCTCACTAAAATGAATAGCTACAATAATTCATATTATGATAGTAATTGAAAAATAAAAAAAAATCACGTTATCGATGAATTCGGCGGTAACTTTGTTTAAATTAGTTTTTAATATAAAATTTACAAAAAACAACAATAAGACCTTGCCAGGACTTGAAAATATCAAATTATTAAAATATGAATCTAAGATAAAACAAATAATTAAACTTTATAAACATTTTGAATCCAAATAACATCAACATTAGGTTAAAATATTCAAAAATTGTAAGAATATTTGTGGAAAATTAATCACTTAGTATTAAACATGAATTTATTATGATACCAAACAATCGATTTTCAATTTTTAAAAGCGTTTTACTTTTACTTTTAATAACAAAATTCGTTTTTGAATAAAAGAATATGTCTCACTTATATTTCTAATTGATATTGTTGGGTGAATATAAAATATAATTTGCTAATCAAATCGGTGGGTAAATGTGACAGAAATTGATAGAAAGCGATACTAAAAAATGCAGTAAAAGTATAATATAGGTTGATGATTTAGGTTAACAGCATTCTCTTTATTTGAAAGTAGAGAACACATTTATGAAAAAAACTATTAAAGACCAATTAAAATAAGCCTTATTGTATGTCTGCCGTTACCGTAAAAAAAATTAAAAATAAATAAACTCAAAACTCGTGGCCAGTTTGTACCTATCTTTCCGTCAGACATAAAAATTTCCTGCATGGAACCTTTTAAAATTAGAATAAAAGCTCTTTATTTTGTGCGTGCTTTCTTTTTATTTTATTTTTGTGAAATTTGCTTATTCTGAAAATAATGGTAAGTAATACGATACCGGAGAAAATGTACCAAACGAGTCTGCGAGAACTGTGAGAATTTTCTAGCGTGAATTTGTACGTACAATAATATTGTGTAAAAAAAACGTAGCAAAGTTTGTAAGTATATATGATGAAAACTATGCATATTCTACGATGCTCTACGAATCTGGCGTAGCTATGAAGAGTACGTGACCGTCGTAGCAAATGTTTAGTGTGGATGTGTGAGTGACAGAATAAATATAAACATGTTTAAATTCGTTCTTTTGAACATTTATCTAAGGCGGTTTTTTCTCCGTCCTACAATTATTTTTACTGTTGATATATAATAGACGAGAAACAATAACTAGATAACTTTTAGAGTTTAACTGTCAATTCTTAATATAACTGAAAAAAATTATATTTTAAAAATAAAACACACTTTGTTTTGTTATATCACTTGATAATGTTCGTGATGAGCGAAATCAGTCCTGATCGATATGACAACATGGAATTGGTATGATAAATTTATCTATCTATATATTTAAAAATGAAGATTTTTTGTCTGTTTGTCCTCCATGCATTCCTTTACTATTCATCCGATTTCGATGAAACTTTGGCGAGGTGTTGTACGCAAAACCATGAAGGTTTCTGTGTAAAAATTAAAATCTAAAAAAAACAAAACTAAAAACATGTATCAAATACGTACAACTAGCGACATCTCTGAACCAGACGGAGAAAAAAACTACCCAAAATAGAGGTCTGCACCGACCTGGGCTCGGGCGGCTGAAGAAAATTCAGATTCGGGCTTGGGCCGGGCCCGGGTAAGGAAAAATATTTCGTACTATATTCGGGTCATGAGCCAACCATAAGGAAATAGTTTTCATAACGCAAATAATTTATTCAACATGCACTGTGAATATCGTTGGAAATATGAAAACAATAACAAGTATTGTTTGAAAAGCATAAACGAATTACTGTATTAAAAAATAAATCGGGTTATTTTGGGACTGAGAAAAATAAATCTGGGGTACGCGTCGGGTTCGGGTTACAATTGCGATATTGAGACTTGGGCTCGGGCCGGGTAATTTTATGCAATTTCAGCCCGTGCAAACCTCTAGTTCATAAGCACTCCAATAAACAGAATGAAAACACAAACCCTTTCATTCTTTGAGTGGCATTGCAACGCATGCCGGATACTCACTAACTTAAAATAAAAACAGTGACGCGAAAATAACATATTTCAAATTTAATGTATGGTATTTATTTGATTTCAAAAATACTGTTTAAAAATTAGAAAATTCAATTGTTTCAATTCGGAAAAATCAAAATTTGAGACAGCTTCCTCTGGAATGGCCTGGGTATTTTATAATAAAACAAAAATAGTAAAAAAAATCAAAACTATTATTTCATAAAATAAAATATAAACACATCGATAGTAACAAGATTAAAATAACAAATATGATAATCGGGGCTATTTTTCGTCGACAGAGAGGCTAAAAATTACTTTATACGTTCATATATTTTATTTGCAAGACAGTTTTAGTAACGATGTATAAATAAGTTCTTAAAAAGAAAGATTGCGCATTTTTGGACACTAATATCAACTCCATCCGAATATTACAATATCAACTCTTCCCATAGTATTGAATATCAGACCATCGCATTGTGTGGAGAAACCAATTTGATGGCAGTTAATGAATTCGTTATTCGTTATAGAACAGGCCCAGCCGAATGAAATTTATAAGCATTTTAAAGTTTCGACATTCTTTACTTTAACTTTGACGCCTGCAGATTGTTTTCATTCGCTATACAACCAGTCTTTGCAGAGACGTCTCAGATAAGAAATAATGTGGGTCTTGCTGAAATAGGTAATTTTAGTGTAACTAACCGTCTAAAGAAATAAAACATTACTTTTCAGATATTTTCAGCACAGTACGTGAGACTGCAGTATGTTATGACTTCATTTTGTGTTTGCTACTTTTGTCTGTAAATATATACATGTTTAATTTAAAATTATAAGTAACTACTTCAACTTGGTAAATTTATTGTATTCATTTCTCATCTCTTTTCTTTGTTTTATTTCGACAATTACATTTATAAATTAATTTGAGTATATTTTTTATAAATTATTTTTTTTAAATTACTATTTGTTTATGAATTAATTTTATAATAATAAACCAATTTATGGTATTCACTGTCAATTCTAGGTGGAAAGGCATTATATTTCCTTCACTTTTTTCCCTTCACCCGGTTTCCTTCGTCGGGAAAATCATCAACTGATCAAAATCGGTCCTGATCATTAAAAAAATATAAAAAAATAATACTTATATCTTATTTTTCAAATAATAAAACAATTGCTTAAATGAGGTCGCTAAACAAACCCCCGAAGGTTTTTGGAGTTTTAAGTAAATCACAAAAAACTGTTATGGTTAGTTATATGATAGTGTTAAGTATAATTTAAGCTATTTCCTTCCAGTGTGTAACGAAAAATGAAGTATTAAATGAGGATTGAGATCGTGTAAAAAAACGATATTTGAACGACACAAAGTTTGGACAATTTGGAGTTTAAGGTGACAGAATAGGTAGAAATTTCAGACTTGCAACTGGAAAAATTGATAGATCTGTCGATAGGGCAAAACTTATTTTGTAAAAATCGCCAGGAACGTGCTTAGTGACTTAGAGACTGAAATCTTCTTTTTATAAAGTTATTTATAATTTGTATACACGGATTAACGGAATCGATCCTTAATATAATATAAAACTGTTGTGGAAAAAATATTTCATAATTATGCTTTATTTTCTTAAAAAAGGCAAAATTTATTGTTCACAAAGAAAAGTACGGTTACCTCAGATTAATGCGCATGCCGATTCTGCGAGTGTTCGAAACCGGGCAAACTTTGTTGCAAAGTAAACACCCTTTTCCGGCGACCGGAAGTTAATTTGCGACACCTAGCGGCCGTCGTGAAAACTTCCGCGGTGGGATACCGCGCCAGAGTTGGTAAATAAATGTCCACCCCTTTGGGAAATCTTTCGCGGTAGTCCGTGATTCAAGTGAGAGGGTGTTCTGTGTTGAGGTTGGCGAGTAAGCACACAACGCGGCAAAGACATCTTTTTCTTCTGACGAAGCCTCAAACGTGTAAAAGAGAATATATTTACAGCATGTACCTACTATAGACTGTTTATTGTGAATGAAAAAATAAACATATAATTAATAGAAAAAATAAATTTCTATTAACATAAAACCTACTTAGACATACAGATTGATAATATTGTACTAATTGTTGATGGTGGGTGATAATGATAGTCGTTCCCAGAAAAATTTGAACTAAAGTTATCACAAAAAATAAATTATCACTTTTAAGGCGTTAACTGTCAATTCATGGTGGAAAGGTTTTACAAAAAATACGTTTTATACTACTTCCTCAATTTTTATATAGATCCATCCATATCGACAGTTGATAATGTTTGAGAAGAGCGAAAACAGTCCTGATATATATAAAAAATGTGAAAATAGAACAACACAAATATTTTAATTTTATTTTATTTCAACAAAGCAATTATATTTAATTTAAGACATCGACTGAGGGTGCTTGATGGAATTTCAATATTAAATTTGGATTATTGAGATTTTGTACACTTCCATGTATTTTGTCACTAACGACCCGGGTTTCGCCTTTCGGCATCTTCAGGCATTCGAGCACACGAATGGACTCAGTTCGAGTCCATTCGTGTGCTCGAATGCCTGAAGATGCCGAAAGGCGAAACCCGGGTCGTTAGTGACAAAATACATGGAAGTGTACAAAATCTCAATAATCCAAATTTAATTATATTTAAATCAAAACTGTATATTCAAAAGTACGCAAACTGATATTTTGTCTATTTCATTAATGTTTGTATACAATATTGGCAAAAAAGGCCCGTTCTGACGATGGCGTGGTACAGAAACAGAAATCAACTATATTATAATATAATTCTTTTTGCTATTTTACAACATTATAATGGTAATCTACCAAGTAAATACGTATTCATCAATACAACATTTTTTTGTTAAGCGAAAGAAATTATTAAGACTGCCCTAAAAATTCACATTATTAAATTAATTCAGTTCATATAATGTCAAAACTATAATAAATATATGGTCAGGGAGTGACTATAGTTTATGTCTTTCAATGTTGTAATATTTCGATACAGCAGTTTTTCTTGAAAATATACTTTAAGTTTCTTAAAAAAGAGACACATTTTATGCGTTTATTTATAAAAAGGAAATCAATGTTTCACAATCTATAATATGAAACAGAAAATAAATGTGCCATTCTGTCACAAGAACTCCTCCCAAACGGAGACGTAGCAATTGGACATTTGCGTGTGTCATTCCGGCTGCCATTTATAGGTCAAATGTGCTATTTTCCATTTTCAACATTTATATTAACCAAGGGACTATATTTTGTGGGTGTTAAATGAGGTACGATTCA
Organism: Himalopsyche phryganea; assembly: GCA_022494535.1. Classification (NCBI taxonomy): domain Eukaryota; kingdom Metazoa; phylum Arthropoda; class Insecta; order Trichoptera; family Rhyacophilidae; genus Himalopsyche; species Himalopsyche phryganea. Next base: position 13,461,988 of record JAGVSL010000013.1, on the reverse strand, counting down.
CGGTGACATTTTCAACTTTCATCTTCCAACATTCATATACATCAAAATATCGCCATAATAATGCAATAGTTTAAATTACATAATGTTGGCACCCTTAATCCCGGGAGAAGTCGGATAGTAAATAGAAGTATACAATTATATTAAAGCTCTATTCACCATATATTATAATGTCATAGAACTCCATGATACCACTTGAAAAAAGTTTGTCACGTTGAAAACATTAAAATTTATTTCTGTATTTTTTTGTTTTTTTTTGAAAATTATCAAGGGTGAGATTCGAATAAAAAATTTGGATTGAGATATTTTTTTTTGTGGTATTGGATTGTTATTTTGCTTGACATATTAACTTGATTTGTAGAGTTGTACTGGTAGAACATTCATATTTTGAAATTTGAAACAAACCATATTTAATTAAGATTTTAAAGCATTACATTTCTCACAAACTAAATCCAAAAAGTAATATCGTGATATTACCAATTGATCGACCCCAGAATGAACAAACAGTGCTTGTCAATATAAGTGTGAAAAATTCCGAATGTGTCAAATTATAAAGTTTTCCTTGATAGAGGTCCGATTTGAGGGTAAGTTTGAGAAACCTAATCCTTGAGGAAACTTTTGAATGGTTGCAACCGTGAGGGAAAACCGCCATCGTCCACCAAAAAGTGTCATTTTCAGAGAAATTTTAGAATCCCTTAAAAAGGTAAAAATACAGTAAAATATTTTTCGTCATCTAACATTGGATTTTTTTACTTGCCGTTTTTTTTGAGTGATTTTAAATATATCAACCAAATTACTTGCACCAATGTGACCACGTTTTGTTAATAGTATTTAAATAAAATTAAGAAATATTATATTATATATATGGCTGCTCCCAGAGTGTGGTATATGGGCTCCTAGAGCTCACCTTAATTACAGTTTTTCTATGATAACTGCTTGATACTCAGTTGTCCACTGTTACTTCCATCGAGGACCTCGTTGAAGCTAACGACGTTAACTAGTCAATCAGAGATAAAGGAACCAAAATAGATTTATTCTAGTTCTGACGGTGGCGTGATGTCAAAATAGCTATGCTTTGATAATTACTATGGAACTGAATACTTTTACCTATATTAACAATTATGATTATTATAAATACTGAAAATAAGCATTGATTTTCAACATATTGTGATGTTTTCATACATTTCTATGCTTTTTATCTATACTATCTGAACCTGAAAGCGGGGTGAAAGAATAAGTGATTAGCTAGCTACAAAATGTTCCTTTTTTACACAATCTTAAATGAGTGCTACGGTCTTACAATTAACACATACTCGTCAGACCCATTATTTCGAAATTGCCTATTCGGAGTTCATATACGTAACCTCAGTTCCAAAGTGTGTCAAATCGAAAATCTGCAGTGTTGAGTTAAGTATGAAAAAATGCTTAGGATACTGATTCTAAAATGTGGCAAGCGGTAATTTGTGGTTGTATTAGAATGACAGTCAAGTGGTTATTATTAAATTAGATCAAAACTGTAATTACGAAAATCTTGTGAAATCTTTGAAATAGGACGTACGTACATTAGATTACATTTAAATCTGCTCAAAACTTTGTTTCTTAATTATTTCAGAACTATGTTTTTTGAGTTGTTACACTTAAGAACTGAGTCATTGCGGGAGAACATCTATGGAGATATAATAAATGAAATTACAACAAAAATACACAGTATAATTTCAAGGTCAAAAAAAATATGGTTGAAGTTACCTTCCAATTAATCAACTAATTTATAGAGCTATCTTAAATTAGAAACCAAGGAAATAAACAAAAACACTCGTTATTAGTTCCTTTTCATGATTTTTATGTAAAAATGTATTCAAAACTTGTTATATTTGCCGCAGAACGCTTCAATTTGTCCTTGAGATGGGACATATCCATAAAAGTAAAATAAGCAACATCATAACGTAATATGAGACACGCCATATAGGCCGAAACGCCCTCTTCATGCCAAAAAGGCATACATCTCTCGAAATCCAATCTCGGAGATGACATAAAAGTGCAGTTTGCGAGCAATTTTTTTGGCGTTCCTCGCAGATTGGCTCTCCTATACAAACAAACGGCGGGAAAGTCTTCGGTATGAGATGCCTGAATGAATGGATATAATATGGACGTATTCCCATGAAGTGTGACCATTGAGCGGCTATGATAAAGTTTAACACAATTTAGCGAAGTTACTATGGAAATGTATTTTTAACAAGATTTTCGCATTTGAAAAGTGTCACATTTCGACATTACTAAAGGGAATTTTAAGCGACGTAAATCTTATAGATATAATGCGACATTAGAAAATGCTTCCAAAGAAAGTAAAGAATACATTCCGTACATAACCTATTAATAGATCTTATCTTCAGAAATTGTCAAAAGTCACTTGCAAATTAGTCAATTTAAAGTAAACTCTTGCATATGACGAATAGTTTCTGATAAGGAATAAACTCTCTTTTTTATTAAACGGTCAATCACTATTCGTAAAGGGTTCTTTTAAATTACTTCTCTTCATACATAGACTTAATCTGTCAGATACTTTGATAAGATAGTGTTTAGTTAGAATTCATGCGGGAAACGGAAAGAAACACATAGGCTGTAATCAACTTAGCAATAAATAAGACAGGAGGTTAAGAGCCCCATATAGCCGCTGGGTCTAAAAAGTTTCCGATGAAATACAAAGGTCACATAAAATCCATTTAATACTCAAACCAAAATCTTCTTACTAAGTTTCTTTACTGATACTATAATACTGTTATAAGTTATAAGTAAAATTACCATAATACTTACCTTACATATTACAGCCCAGACCACTCTGTACACTTTTATTAATATCACATATCAAATGTAGGTATGAAATTTTCTCATGACCTAAGCGTTCGCTGTGTAAACAATGCACACACAGTTCCAGCGTACTAGCTACTTTAGACATTCAGTAGTTCAATTTCAATACCGTCATCCATGACGGGTACGGTTACTAGAAGTGTCAAAAGAAATATTCCAAATTGTTATTTTTTTCACGTTAATATCATGAAGAGAACCAATCAATAAAATTGGATTCATTGTAACTAATGTGACGGATGTCCCACCTCATCTCTAGGTTTCCCTTACCGGCCTTAAATTCCTCACTGCAAAAAATTCAAAAGATTCCCTTGTACAGTGTTAATCCACTCAATTCAGCTCGGTGGATGGGCCGTAGTTAATAATTATAATTTATGACAATTTATCGTTACGTGATCATGATACGACACGCAACACGATGCAACATACTGCTACACGTAAAGCATTACTAATCGCTCACGGCGATTGGTATTTAAGCAATACTTTCATTATTCTTTTGTTAATTTAAAAGCAGTAAAATATCTATCTATATATAAAAATGATGATTTGTTTGTTTGTTTGTCCTCTATACGTTCCTTTACTATTCATTCGATTTCGATGAAACTTAGGTGAATTGTTGTATAAACAACCGTAAATGTTTCTGAAGAAAGAAAATTTAAATCTAAAATCTAAAAAAAATCTTAAAAAATGAATCATATACGTACGAACAGCGACATCTCTGAAAAACCTTCTGATTTATTTTATTACTATGAGTCAGCCATAGGGCAATTCATAAAATGAATAATTTATTTCACATGCGCTATGAATATCGCTGTAAATATGAAAACAAAAACATGTTGTTTGAAAAGTATAAATCAATTACTATATTTAAAAAATCGGTCTTTTTTCGGGCTGTGAAAAATAATTCTGGGCTTCAGGTCGGATTTGGGTAACAAGGGTGATATTGAGACTCGGGCTTGGGCCGAGTCTGAAGATAACGGGCTCGGACCGGGTAATTTTAGAAAAATTCGGCCCTTGCAGACCTCTAGTCCAAATGCACTTCAATAAACAGAATGAAAACACAAAACCCTTTCTTTCTTTGAGTGGCATTGCAACGCATACCGGGTTTATTATAAAATTGATAACTTTGTTATTCCATATTATGTTGGTTTTGTTTCAAATTATGACACGGGATTTTTCTCTTTGAGAACCATCTATAGGTTAACTCCATCATAAGACTATTTATAAATATCCTTCAATTATTAAATTAAAAATGAAGTATCTGTGTATATGTTTCATTTTTATAAAATCTATTACTGACAACGTATTTTACCATGCCACTGAGGATTTTACTTTGTGAAAAAAAGCTGGAATTATGGTTACTTGACGTATAACTCGTTTTATGTGAAGCTCGCGGTTACGCCCGGTCACATTGAAGGCATCAAATTTATGTTTGCGCTGTTTGGCCATCGCTTTTTGTCCGTGTTCATTATTTTTTATGTGGGTGTTCGAAAATGTATCCAACACCGGAATGTGAGAGCCCCTGAAAGGTTCATGTAGGAAAATTTGGAATATGGAGCCTTTGTTGTATTCACTTTTATGGCCAATACTAACTGGGAACATTGTATCTGTGTTCATAAATTCCATTATGGTAACATTGCGCATATCTACATTTTTTTCCAACATTTTTTGGTGGGAAGTATGTTCAGTTTGCCATATCATTTATTTTATAGCAGCGAGGTTCAACTTTATTTTAAGTAGGTCGTACTGAACAGTTCGTTGTATCAAATCAAGCCGGCCATGTATTGAAAAATATAGTCAATACACATTTTATATATTTGAAAAAGAGAGTTATATTTTATTTATTTAATACTAGTAACCGTACCCGTCATAGATGATGGTATCGTAATTGAAATACTGAATGTCTAAAGTAGCGCGTACGTTGGAACTGTGTGTGCATTGCATAACATTTTATTTTATTTACAGCGTGAACGCTTACGTCATGAGAAAATTTCATACCTGCATGTGATATGTGATGATAATAAAACGTCTACAGAATGGTCTGGGCTATTATATTTTGCCGGGTCCGTGGTGCAGTGGTCAACGTTGTTGGCTACAGTTGTGGATGACTCGGGCTTATTTTCCAGTACGGAAAGTTTCATAAATTAATTTTTCAATAAATTTATGGATATGATTTAAGACATCGACTGAGGGTGCTTGATGGAATTTCAATATCAAATTTGGATTAGTGAGATTTTGTATACTTCCATGTATTTTGTCACTAACGACCCGGGTTTCGCCTTTCGGCATATTCAGGCATTCGAGCGCTCGAGTCCATTCGTGAGCTCGAACGCCTGAAGATGCCGAAAGGCGGAACCCGGGTCGTTAGTGACAAAATACATGGAAGTGTACAAAATCTCAATAATACAAATTTAAATTTATGGATTTTTGCTCATAGGTATGGATGTTTGTGATGTCTTGTGATCTTTTTGTCTCTACTCTCTTCAAAAGAGAGAGGTTGAACAACTGAGTAACATGCAGATAATGCCTACGAATAGAGATCCATAAATCAATTGAAAAATCCGTTTACGAAACTGTCCGTACTGCGATTCCAGCCCTTGAGATCTTTAACAGAAGCCAATGACGTTGACCACTGCACCTCTTGTTATGATAATATTCATTTTTGCTGCTGTTTATCTTACGTATGTACCCTAAACTTATCAATGGGGAGATATAATCTTCGGTATGATACATACAATTATATCGGAGAAAAAGGGGTTTGAAATTATTATAGGTAGGGAGAGAAATGAGATGAAAATTGTACTTTGGTAGTCGAGAAAAGCGTGTATCAACAACAAACAACAGTTGCGGTGGGAATGTGGTAGCTCATCTATTTTGCTTAGTCACAATAAATAACATACCCGCTCGCTATTGGTTTTAAAGCAAAAGCAATACACTGCCTGTGATATGACTTCTTCAACGTAACTTGTTTACGTCTTCAAGTATTGACATTAAATATTTGAGAAGGGACGACTCAAAGTGGACGTGCTATACACCTTATACATGGTCTTCAAAAGTAAGAATCACGATTTTATATTAATTTGTTATATTTTATTCCGATAAAAAAGTTCGGTGGGAAAACGGTAATGAAACATTGCTCAATGTATTGGGCTGAAACCCCTGTATATGCAATACGCATCATTGTCAAATACCTAAAAGCTTATAGTCAACTTTACTTTCAACGAAACTTTGATTACATGAATCAAACACAATAGCAATTTTATAACGTTACAAGCTTACTAGCACTTAATTCTATAAACACCACAATTCGACGGTCTTTTGGCTAATCGATGTAACCCTCTAAATAAAATACGGAAATGAATTAATGATTGCATCTCATTTTAAAGACGACAGAGTAGGTTTGGGCCAAGCGATGTAAATTAAAAAAATAAATTGACCACTTTTTGGATGGGAAACAGCATTTTACATTGGTTTTAGGTTTACAAATCCTGACCCGGCCACTTGAAGTAAGCCATTATTATATCGATACTCTCTACGCATAATCCCGCATGAGAATTCACTGGAGTCTATTTCATAGACTCATAACGCAACTCACAATACAATGTTTTCGATAAAAAGAGTTTTTAATCTCTCCTGAACAATTTCGGTTTTGAGGGTTACATCAATTGGCTAAAACACCGTCGCCATATACTATGTATTACTTTATTACACAAATGAAGTACCATATTTGACATACAAATATCTTCATACTCATGTAAAGAAAATTCCCTTTATCTCTGAAATAAATTCTAGCTGTCATCGATAAAAATATTAAAATAAATGAGCCCTTGAAAGCAAAAGAATTTATTTAAAAAGTAAAAGAAGATTAGAGAAAAAGAAGAGTACGTTTAAAATAAAACACAGTTTGTTTTGTACTACTTCTGTATTTTTATGATGATCGGGATCGGTTTCGCTCATCATAAAAATGCGAAAGTAGTAAAAAACGAATTGTATTTTATTTTTAAAATTTAATGTGTTTGCATCAAAAATTAGCAATACAATGCTAAAATTAACAGTATGTTGGGGATAAAAAATGTCTTCTCTCTTAACTGTTTACATTTTGAAGTCCTACTGACATGCAGTCTTTTTCGTAAAACAAAGAACTGAAATGATAGTATGAATAGAGTTCAAAGTGTAACATGGGAGAAATAAAAACAGCTTTATATTAGTTAAATGACGGTAAGAATCATAATTCGATTTATTAAAAATATTTAATCATGTAAAACTTTTGACATGTCATGTATGTGTTGAATTTGAATAGAGCACAAAGCTATCCATTGCTTTGATGCTGAAATTTATAGTACTCAATCTACATATTGACAGTTGGCGAAGGTACTACAAACGATGGATTTTTATCAAAAATTGTTCTTGAAATGTGTTCTTAGAATATCTTTATTAATTGTTTACTTGAAGCAGTACTACATTATTTGTTGAACCATGTTGCGATTTTGGTAAAGTTAAGATTGAAAATATTAAAGTATTTAGATCTAAGAGAGTTATATCGCCGTATTGTTCTATAAGAAAACACTCAATCGAACGAAATTACATATTTAGTTAGTTATAACAAAACATTCCTTATTTTGGACTCTACCGTATGAAAAAACACACTTTTTTATAAATTATACTTTTCCTTCAAACAATTTTGTACAAACAAACTAAATGAAAAGGGTATAGTAGTTCAAGCATTTCAGAGACTTTAAAGGCCAATTACTCAAAACTAGTATTTTTCAGTTAGTGTTTTCTTCCAGAACATCGACAATATGAATTGATTGATAGCTGTTTTGGCTTCACGCCATCGTCAAAACTATTAAAGATTAACTATAATATGAGTCGCTGATCACGCTCCTGGAGATTTTTCAATAAATAAGTTTTTAATGTACGTATATGGTCTATCGATAGATCTATCAAATTTTCCTGTTGCCAGTCAAAAATTTCTTCCGTTTGAAATGCAAAAATTTTTGCAATCTTAAAAAGGTCATTTTTTACACAATCTCGATCCTCGTAGTACACGGTCGACGCTCTCCGAAAAAATGACTGTGTAAAGAAATATTTTACTTTTCCCTATGCATCGGAAGACACAAAATAAATCTATAAATCAAATTATAACTAAAACTATCATACTGCCCATAACAGTTTTTCGTGATTTACTCAAATTAGTAAAATTAGTTTAAACATAGTTCTGAAGATGGTGTGAAGTTGAAATAGTTACTAGCCAGTTCGTATAATTCTTATAGAATTCAATAGTTTTATAGTTCTACCGTTTTATATTGGAATTCTACCAAGTAATTTAAAATTCAAACCAATAAATTTTCCACTATGTTCTTATGTCATATACATCGTGTTGTGTACTGATAACAAACCTTGAGGATAAAATAAACATTGTGAATTCTTAAAATAATATTTTTATTCATTTTTCTGTTTTCAGTTTTCTTATAAAAATAAAATATTTTCCCAAAGCAAGATATAAATTTATTGCAGTAAGTATTGTCTCGTGTTTTTTCAGGAAAGAATTCCAATAACTTTATCGTGACTTATACTGATATAAAAAAAAAGAAAATGATTGATAACACAAAAAGGAAAATGTTTGTCACTTTCGTAATGTGGAAATATTAGAATAACAAACTTGCGACAAAATGGTTATTGGAGAAGAGAAGAAAAAAAAATGAATTTCATCAATCATTAAGCCAGCGGCAAAGATTGATTGTCATCCCCTTAAAAGTTTTTAAAAATTCAATAGGAAATGTGACGCCCGCGCCATCTAGCCGACAAAAAAGTTAGACTGCTTTCAGCCAGGAAAATTAGTGAACAAAATAAACACTGCGCGAAATATTGAAAAATTGATTTCTTGTTTGTAGACTTTCGGAGAGTTTCGTTATAATAATGGAAGTTAGCTTAATATTTATTGTTGTGTGCTTATAGTATCTATATCAGAATGGCTTGTTTCTCATGTTTGTTTTATGCTACGCATGGCTTGAATCTCAACACTGGCTTAAAAATTAAAAAGACTTCACAGTATAAAACATAGAACTAAGAAGATACGAGGTGACAAGAAACTGTTTCTGAAAACTAAAGATAACACGTTAGATAAGAGGCGAGCTTTCTGGAAGTTGACTATCGAACCTAACATACTCATACAAAATCAGTGGATACGTACGCGGCGCAAGAATATTTTAACGTGTAATCAAGAAGCAGTCGCAAATTCTAATGAAAAACGAGTAAAATCAGTAACCGTGTTATCGAGGGGTCTACTTTATCATAAAATTTGATACCAATGAGAAAACTTTCAAGACATTATTGAAAGAATATGAACAATATCGTTCGAGAAAAAGAAAGATGTTGATTTAATTGGCATTTACTTGCTAGAACTCCATTATAACAGGATACAATATCAAATTATTTAGTTATATAATTAACTGTCTAGTTCTGACTATGGTGTCAAGCCGAAATAACTATTAACTAACTAATAAAAAATTTGAAGACATCGACTGAGTGTGCTTGATAGAATTTCAATATCAAATTTGAATTGTTGAGATTTTGAGCATTTTTGGCATTCGTGCTCGAGTGCCTGAAGATGTCGAAAGCCGAAATCCAGGCCGTTAGTGACAAAATCCCAACAATTCAATTTCAAACTTAATAAAATTTTGTAGAACTAAATACTTTGATATTTTATCCTATAATAAGAAAAGGTATCGATTTATATCTCTCCCAAATTTCGCAAAACATGAGTGCTATTTCATGTAATTATTAAAGAATTGTTTTACGCACTAATACAAATTGAAGCATACTATGAATTGTTTTTAAAGCTAAATTGCATTTATAACTGTTTGTTTTTCAAAAGCCTTCATCATGTGTGAAATTTTGAGGATTACTATTTTGCTATTTTAATTATGTAAACAACAGCAACATCAACTATATATTGCATCGACCAGATATTATATCTGAATCAGTATAATAAATTTGATTCAGTGTTCACTTGAATATCAACCCAACGTTATGGTATCCTAGTTAAATCGCATACCACTGTTCAGCATCGAGACAATTTTCTCTTTAACATACAACGTGCAATTTTGTTTTGAATATTGTAAAGAATATTCGATTTTCACTAAAAAAAATAAAAGACTAAAAGACCTGCGATATGTCTCTTCTGCGTCATAGTAAACGAAGTGACACTTAACCAGTCAACTGCCATGAGTGAATATATACGCTTTACAATTCCGTGCGCGGAAGGTCGGCTATAGAAAATAAGCGTATATATTTGCTCTATTTGACACTCACTATAATTTAAATATATTGTACATACAGTGACATCTCTTAAGAGCATGGTGTAATAATTACAATTAACTTATTTTGTTAACATACATAAATATTAGAGTTTAATTTTTCAAAGAAATTCACGACCCTCCGTGTACGGCCACACTAAAATCTCCCGTTGTATAGATTGTTAAGAAATAGTTTCAATTTATTTAATGAATCTCAATAATGGTTTCCTAATCAGGAAAATTATCCTTCAAAGAATGGACGCGTTTTGTTTCGTTTCTTGTAACACCCATCGCAACTTTTCAAAGAATCAAATATTATTATGAATTGTTAAATTTCTTACATTCTCATGGTATGGATAGGTAATATTATTAGCTATAGGTACACATTTGGTATCACCGCCTAATTTTACATCAATATTGCATGGTTACCATCTTTAATATAAAATAAACATTGGTAGCTGTGACTTTGAGGCTCAAAGTGAATAGCCTTTTACATGGTCACTGGGCTTTATGACCGACCATGGCAAGTTCAAAGATAAACTATTTGGGCCTGGCAAGTTGGTTGAAAGATCGGATTGCACTTACGAACGAAAATAACATTGTGTGATAATAACCCGAACAAGCAGAGCTGTTTGCTGTGGTTCGTCCTCATACGGGCCCAATAGGCCAAGGTAACTTGATCCCAACCAATATCAACTTTGAGGAATTCGATAAATTTGCAAAATCATATGGGGGTTGGGATATTTTTGATTACACTGTAGATTCAACGCAAAGTTGATTAAGCTCTATAGCTACGGCAGATTGTCAGTATACAGATACACAGGAGTATCACTTAAACTAAGTGACTGAGCATATAACATTTTCTTTTTTCTATCACTTCTTTTCTTAAAGTGCATAGTTAAAAGATTGGTCCCTTGCAGCTCTCTATTAAACCAATACCATGAGGGGTAACTGTGTTTTTTTTCTTGATAGTTATCAAAGATGACCGTGAAATAGCGAACGCATACACATGATGGGTGGAAGGTGGAAGTGGGGGAAAATAACTCTAAATACTTTACTGTATCATCAAGTTTTTCTCTAATCTGATTTATATCATAAATATATAAGCTTATTTACCAGAGTTGATAACTTAAATCAAATAGATGTATGATTAATATCGCGGATAAACAGATTACGCGGAAACAAACAATCTCGCAGCCATAAAATACCTATTGGCCGAAGAACAGTAAGTTAAATATTATTACCTTTTGTTATCTTTAGGGCGATTGGTTCGCCTCGCATCCTGTTTGAAAAGGATTCATTCCAAGCGTGAATTTATTTCGACGCTTTTAACGAAATTCTTCACGAAACCCCGTGTTGCCATATCAAAGAATATTTCAGAATAAATGTTTGCACATGGTCATTGAATTTTAATTGGGATATCTAAAGCGTGTTCTTAAATTACATAGCTCTGGGCGAGTCCAGGGAAGTCACCGAGTGAGGAGCAGTATGTAATTCTGATAGAAAATAAAAACAAACTTAACACAGGATCATCGCAGTATTATTACGTAAAGAAAATTAATTAAACACATTGAACAAGCATTTTTCTGAAAACTTATGTCCATAGGTGTTAGGTGAACTTCGTTGGCTACTGCGTTGGTTCGAATCCAAGTATGGACAGTTTCATAAATTTATTTTTCAATCGATTTATGAATTTGTGTTTGCAGCCATGTTTTTTTCTGTAAAAAGGTGGTATCCAAACTCAATAAAGATGTGAGCTACTTATACATATTCCTTCTATAAAGATTTTTATCATCGTCCTTTATCGTACCACACATAACATTCTTATATTACTTAAAATAAATTAAAACATCGGAATTCCAGTAAAACATATAATGCGTACTTTAATTATTTATTTATAAACAAAATAATAATTGAAAAATATCTTGAAATAAGTGTGAGTAAAAATAATTAGTGCAAAGAATGGCATTCACTTTCCTCCAAATTTTTTTCAATTCTCGGTAAGTACTTTGTCATTCCCATCTGAATGCAATTATCAAGATGTACATTTGTGAGTTTGTTTTCATATTTACTTTTAACCACCTTCATAGTTCAAAACGTTGATTCACATAAGTAGGTAGAACAAAACAATGCCTTCATTTTGAAATTTAGTTTGAGAAATATTTCATTTCGGAGTCCAATAATAAAAATTGAAAGACAAATTTATCAATATGATAAAATATCTTACGCGAGCTACCGAAAATGCTGCCACTCGAGAGCCACCGTTTGACGATCACTGGTGAAAAGTTGTGGTACAAATACATATGTATAATACAACATCTGTGTGCGGTGGATGTATCTCTTTTTTTATCACACAAGCTAACATATGTATAAGTATAATTTAAGACATCGACCGAGGGTGCTTGATGGAATTTCAATATCAAACCTGGATCATTGAGATTTTGTACACTTCCATGTATTTTGTCACTAACGACCCGGGTTTCGCCTTTCGGCATCTTCAGGCATTCGAGCACACGAATGGACTCGAACTGAGTTCTCTGAGTGAACTCAGTTCGAGTCCATTCGAATGCCTGAAGATGCCGAAAGGCGAAACCCGGGTCGTTAGTGACAAAATACATGGAAGTGTACAAAATCTCAATGATCCAGGTTTGATATGTATAAGTATTTTTGCCACTAAAAACTGTGAATGAAATTGACATATTGATTTCTTCAAATTGCGTAAAAAATACATGGGATATCGCTGAGACAATAGACCTCGTAAGTCTATCACTCTGAATTCTTAATTTAAAACAGCCAATTATCGACTTACCACCTTCTATCACAATGCCAACAATATTATGTAAGCATCATATGTCTTTCTCTATCACACAAGCTTACTTACGAATAGCATGTAGGATAAAAGAGCAAACGCTAGGATCCCTTTATATCTCGCTTGCCCACTTCACTTAACATTAATATTTGACTGAGCGACAAAGAGAAAAATTCACTACACTTGCCTGATGTAAATATATATATATATATAAAAGAAAAGTGATGATGTATTAAAATTAACGGTTTTTAGATTTTATAATTAAATAATTATAGTTATAGAAAAACAAGAAAAAATGGTGCCAGAAATGTACATCATTATTATGATATTTCTGGAGTAATTTAATTTATTATTCCTGGAAATGTATAATGATAAATTTGTTTGATTAAGCTATTGCACTGCACTGCAAGTGAGCAAAAGGACCCCAGTTTCCATCAGTAGGTTTTTGTGGTTTAAATTGTTCCACTTCAGTATTTCGTTAAATGAAAATGGAGAACCCGATAATACAGAGTGGCCCATTTAAAACGCTGTTCATCTGTAATTTATAGGTAGTAAGTTGAACGTTAGGGCACTCTCCAACGATTTTTCAATTCACAATTTAGACCATCAAAGAAATTTATGATTTAAAATCTTATTACGTTTGTTCCGATTCCCTTTCAATCTTTACCCCGAGGGTTTTATTATAAGCTTATATATACTGCTCTAATAAGCACAGCCATGTTATCTGACCAAGTATTTTTATTTTCTGAATTTCGAGATTAAAACAAATGTGAAAGATCTTATAATATATCTTAAATTTCTCTTATTTGTCTCTTTTGGTGCTACAGTCCAGGGTGAACCTTGGCCGCTTCAATTACTGCACTCGGTTTGATCCTCCATCTTCCTACGCTCATCTCTGACTTGCACTCTGTGACATGTAATGTGTAGTCTATCTATAGTCTATTTTCATAATTAGTTACTAAAAATGTTATTGAAAAATGAAATATCGGTACCGATATATGTGTCACTTAGAATAGTAATGGTGTAACTTCAAAATTACGAAAAATGAGTTTATACCTCAAGCACGTTCAAAAGATGTTATTCATTCTATTAGTTTAATAATAGTACACCTCCATATATACTTCTAATTTCTTTAAAAAACCTGTTTTTTGTTTTTATATTGTCATATTTAAAAATATTTTTCAGAATAATAGTGAAGCACCTGCAATATCAGAATATGAGTGAAGTGTCCGGACAGACTTCACTACTACACTAACGTTGAAGTTCTTCAGTTGATTGACAAACAGTTATTAATGGTTGTTATTTGATCCTAAGAACATTTTACAAAACCTTGATTTTCTCAAAACTTCAAAACTGGAGCTACACCATTACTATTCTAAGTGACACATATATAAAATCCCGGAAAGCAAGAACACATGACTGCCGTACTAAAACGTAGTCAAACGGCTCGGTGACAAAAAAAGAACAATGACAATTCAGAACATATAAGAACATATAAAATGTCATTTCCAGAGTTTGCAGATCACTTATTGACAATTAAAATAATTTTAATAAAAATAATTACGTAGAAATCCTCCATTATTATTTAAAAAATGAATTAAAATGAATGATTTAGAGATTTTTGAAATTAATGAAATCATTGACAGTAAGCGATTATTATTAAATAGCATTTTAAATAGGATAGGGTACCCACCTCTATCAAATTAAATTGATTTGGGATTTTCTCTTCCAAACACTTCCAAAGTAGTGTAATGGTAATTTTAAACTATTTTCGTTTGTGTATTATCCCAACCCCACGTCCAGTAGAAGGTAAAAAAACCCACCCCACCGTTAATTTTTATATAGAGAATTAGAATCATTGTTTACCTTAGAAATAAGTAGCCTTGCGATATAGTTAGTCTGAAGAAGCTTCCTAAAGAAGCGGAACACGTGTCACATTTAGTAACACAGCCAGTGGAATTACTAAGTTATCATTTAAGACATCGACTGAGGGTGATTGATGTAATTTCAATATCAAATTTGAGTTCGAGCGCACGAATCGCACAACGAGCGTCAGTTCGAGTTCATTTGTGCGCTCGAATGCCTGAAGATGACGAAAGGCGAAACCCGGGTCGTTAGTGACAAAATACATGGAAGTGTACAAAATCTCAATAACTCAAATTTGACTAAGTTATCAATTTTAATTTTATATTGAACTGATATTATATTTTGGTTTCGGTAATATCTAAAATGAAATTACTGTTTTTCTCTAGCTTGATTGAACGGTTAACATAATGTTATAATTGCAGCAAATTTTTCTATGGATTCATTCCGTCATAAAAAGAATAATGCTCTATTAAATGAATATAAGATTCCCTACGATTTATCACGGTTAGGGTATTGAAAATATTAGAGTGTCTTCTTTTTATAAGCAGATACAATAAAACACAGAGTAGATCACCTATAATAATGTGAAAGGGACAATTGACGCTTACAGCACGAGCCGTTTTCGCACGAATTTATTTTCAGTCAATTGATCTGTTAAAACAGCACTATGGCTTAAAGTAGATCAATTTCAAGAGTAAAAATTGAGAATTATGTGAAATACATCAAGAAATAACCTAAACTCGGCGTATTGTCGCTAAAATAAATCGAAGAAAATGAAGAAGCTGAAAAATATTCAATCTACGGTTTTGCAAACAAAATGGC
The DNA here is from genome assembly GCA_022494535.1 of Himalopsyche phryganea. NCBI lineage: Eukaryota > Metazoa > Arthropoda > Insecta > Trichoptera > Rhyacophilidae > Himalopsyche > Himalopsyche phryganea. Next base: position 13,446,334 of record JAGVSL010000013.1, on the reverse strand, counting down.
AGCCAGATAGTTTTCATGTATACCGCCGACACGCACACAAGCAAGCACGTAGCCGCATAAGTATTTGTAATACATAGGGCTGAAGATTAACGCTGCGTATCGGCAGTTCAAAGCTGAAATTCGAAAGACTGAATATCAAGAGCTCTTTTCAAAAATATATTTCATTGTTATAATTTAATTTAAGTATAATTTAAGACATCGACTGAGGGTGCTTGATGGAATTTCAATATTAAATTTGGATTATTGAGATTTTGTACACTTCCATGTATTTTGTCACTAACGACCCGGGTTTCGCCTTTCGGCATCTTCAGGCATTCGAGCACACGAATGGACTCGAACTGAGAGACAGTAAACAGTTTCTAACGCTTATATAGAAGATACAAATGCGACAAATATCATTTACGAGGCAATACATTATACGTCTGAGAGCCACACCGATACCTGACGTTTGCGTTTGCGTTGACCAGAACTATTTTCAATTTGATAATAGATTCTATGAACAAACCGAAGGCCTTGCAATGGGAAGTTGTTTGTCACCACTATTAGCAGAATTTTACATGAACCATTTAGAAAACCTTATTTTCAGCAATAAAACAAGTTAGAAACGTAGTTTATTGGTTCCGTTACGTAGATGACATCCTTTGTCTATTCAATGGAACTGAGAGACAAGTTTCTAACCTTCATAATTTTCTTAACTCACTAGATGATAAAATTCAATTCACTTTAGAAGTAGGGGGCAAGAATATAAATTTCCTTGACCTTAATATTGATATTAAAAACTCCATTCATGAATTTAAAATTTACCGAAAACAGACGTTTTCAGAAGCCACGATCCATTTTAAGTCAGACCATCCTTTCTCATATAAATTGGCTGCTTTCCATTCTCAGGTTCACAAATTAGTCACTATACCTCTAAATAAATTTAATTTTGAAAACGAACTAAACATTATTAAACAAATTGCCATTAATAATGGCTATGAGGCGTCTCTTATAGATAGTCTTGTATCAAAAAAACAACGTAAATTAGCAGAAAAGATGCTATATTTCGGGAACTTGTCTAAAGACATAGACCGCCCTAGAATCTGGCATAGAATAAGTTATTTAGGTTGCACAAGCTTTAAAATTAAAAAACAACTCGCTGATAGTGTTAGACCGGCGTTCTATTGCAAAAACTCTCTAGGCAAATTACTTATTAACAATAAAGATAGAGTAAACTTTAAGAACAAATCTGGTATTTATAAATTACAATGCAATGATTGCCAACATTTCTATGTGGGTAAAACCACACGTACATTAGATATAAGGGTATCAGAACATTTAGCTGCCTTTAGATTAAAAAAGAAACTTCGACATTCGCAAATCACTTGCTAATGGAGAACCATACGTTTAATGCGGATGATGGGGTTAAACTGTTGCATAAAAACATGGGGGATCATAAATTATTTTATCAGGAAATTTTAGAAATTAATAGAGGCCAGTTATACTCCTTACCAATCTTGAATGAGCAGCTGAACCTTCCTAATTCTCCGCTATTATATCCGATACGTTGAAACACCTAACAGATTTCACTAAATGTGGAATGATTGTATATATTTACCCATTCGTCGAATTACATCCCGTCAAAACCCACAATACTATTATAATTGTAAAATCACTGGTATTTCTAAAAGAAGTTGAAAAGCGGCAATCGCCTTCGGCAATCGCCACTCTGGTAATATGGTGTTTACAAAATAAGGATTAGGACGATTTCCGAAATTTTAACTCAGGTATCGGTGTGGCTCTCAGACGTATAATGTATTGCCTCGTAAATGATATTTGTCGCATTTGTATCTTCTATATAAGCGTTAGAAACTGTTTACTGTCTCTCAGTTCGAGTCCATTCGTGTGCTCGAATGCCTGAAGATGCCGAAAGGCGAAACCCGGGTCGTTAGTGACAAAATACATGGAAGTGTACAAAATCTCAATAATCCAAATTTAATATTTCATTGTGTTTAACATTTTCATGATTTGTTGCCTAGTTTCTCTATCTGAGGGTATAAACTATTTTTAAAGGATATATTCACAAGTGTTTCCTTCTAGTTCGGCTGAAAATACAAGATAAAGTCTTGGACATGTAAACATGTCCAGCGCGTTCATCGGGTTAAGATTACTTCGAAGCAAAAAACATCACAAAAACGTCAATTGTATCTCAAATACAATTCTTAAATAAAGCGACAGCATTTGAAATATTTCCTTTTTTACGTGACGTTTCTTATTTTTCAAGGGAATATTTCCAGTAATGTAAAATGATACTTCCATTCTTATTCCTTTGTTTGGAAGTTCAAGGTCTTGCATGTTTCAAATCTGTAAAGGCGAACGCTGTTGAAATGATTAGTAATTATTCGTTATACTATACTAAGAAGTGAACATAATAATACCGCTGTCATTGAAGTGGGCCAGCGTGCGTGCGGTGCGTCCGTTCGGTATAATTTGAATAGACATAAGTTGTTCCACTAAACTGTCTTCAGGCAAGGCTTATCGCGTAGCTATATTAAGAGATATTTATTAAACTTTGAGAACCTCTGATTGAGTATATCCGTGATTATGCATCATCCTTTAAAAAATAGTAGACCAACTTTAATTCAATTAACTAAGCATATTTATATTACCCTTTTACATAAAATTCTAATTAGTCGTACGTTGAGGGTATAACAATTTCCCTAGTGGTAATAAGTTATATCATTTTCTCGAAGCTGAAAACTCAAAGTAAACAGAGCGTCTAAATTAGCGAGAACCGAGACGTAATTTACAAAAAAAACTCACAAATTAGAAATAATATCCTCGGGTTTGCGTCCCCGCTGGGCTGAGCAGTAGCATTAAATCACACTTAGCTGGGAATCCTACCTGTGAGAGGGATAGCGATGAGTTGTAGGTGTTTGCGCCATCTCTGATATCCCATCCGAAGTGTCGGTGTAGGGGTTAATACGTATACGTAAGCTTTTCTGCGGATAATGTTTAAAAACTTAAAGGTGTTTATGATTATAAACTTTAATCAATTTTCATCTTGTCGTTTATGACAGCGTATTGGTAAAAAACCCTATTTTAATATACTATTCTTTATTCATAATTCGATAAAATATTAGATTTTAGAATAATAATCTTTTGCATCTGAAAATTTAATGTACCATAAAATGTAATTTTGTGTTGACATAGTGCTATGATTGGGTTATGTATCGTAATTAAAGAACGATACAATAATAAAAAAAATAGTCTTGAAACTTCAAATAATTACAATATATAAAAAGCACAGTATCTTCCTAAAATGATATTTTTTAGGTAACAAATCTTGAAGCTAATGACAGAAACTGTAATGAGTCAACAAAAAAACTCTGTTAAATGAAATAATTAGGTGACTTTGGTAGCAGACAATTTATCCATTAAGCAAAACCGATTTCCGGCTTCGATACTAAAAAAATGATTGAATACCAAGGGAGCTTCTATAAAAAGAAACCCAAAAGCTTTTTAACGCAATTAACATGAAATATTAAATTTAATCAGTTTTACTGTGTTGTAGGTTAAGTTTTTTTCGTTTGATACTAGGCTTAGTTGGAAATTACTACAATAGTGTTTCATCATCATCATCTGCAACAACGTGACCCCATCTTTGTAACATAGTAACACAACATAACAACATCGACAGTATTTAATATTTACGAGAGAAAATCAAAGACGATTCACCACAAATAATGCAAAAGCAACATATCACAATGTGTCGCTGGGAACACGTTGAATACCTAAATACATTCTACGGACCCAATAGATCCGTCTGATGGTCGTATTGTCTTGAGCGATTTCATCTCTTCGTCATTCATATCTGAATATATTTTGCCAAGATATTTAATTAGAGACCTGAAGACTATTGCTGCATTAGGTTTTTGATTATCTTATAACCGTTCAAGATAGATGAGTTAAAGTAAGAGAAGACGATGTTTAAAATAATTTGTGTGGTCCAGAAGTTACAATTATGCCAGCCTCTGAACGGAGCATCCATTGATTAAAAAAAAACAATTATTGCCACAATTCGTGCTGCAATTTTGTGGGTCTTAAGAGTTGGTAGGTATTTGTTGAATCTACAAGTTTTTTAATTACAATAAATGTTAATATTTTATTTCTTTTTCGTTTTTCGCGTATTTGAGTGGTAAGTGCTGTTGTGGGCTTGTTTTAATAATAATTTGTTTAGTCTACGGGCTTAAATCAGAGTAGGTAATGCATTTTTGTTTTTAATTGATTTTGTAATTGATTCATGGTTTGTGTTTAACCCATTTTTGCCAGAGTTTTGTCAGGTTACATGTTATTTTGCTTATAAAAAAAGCACTACTCAGATCGGTTCAAACCTGAAAAAACACTTTGATTGAACCAATCTCAATTATTTATATTGGATATTGTTAATTAGAATGTACCAAATTAATGTTATAATATATGACAACCAGATAAAATGGGATAAATGCGTGGATATATGTAATTTTGACAGTTCCCTGCTAAAATGCAATGTAATGCATGCATCGGAATACAGAATGGCACTCATCGCAAAAATTTGCGATGAAAAATAAAACAATATATTTGAATGATATTTGCAAATGGGTATTTCTACAATGCGATGGATTATTGCCGTCGGTAAATATTTACTTGCTGGTACTGCATTCAAATATAACGAGTTCCAAATGCATTGCAAATATAATACAATTTTTACAAACTGTGAGAATTTACAATGACTTTTCAATATTTTCACTATATTGGTGCTGTAGATGGGCCATCATGCACATGTGGCGAAATTTAAGATGCTGACCACATCCTCTGGTATTGTGCTTTGAAGTCAAATGACCGAGAAGAGCTCCCCAAGTCGATCCAAACATGATGTCAGATCTACAGGCCATAGTGACTTGCTAGGGTAAACTGTAGCACATTAAGCAATTTTGCAGCGTCATAAGGCGAGCTAACAGATCTCTACAATCTATACATGCTCAACGTTTCTTTTGAGTTAGGCTAAGAATATGATACATAAAATAGCCTTTCCACCAAGAATTGACAGTTAAGACTTAAAGAAGGCAGCTTTGACAAAAATACCTATTTAAGTCAAATCAAAAGTATGATAATTTTTCATAATTTACATACAAATAACGTCTTCTCATTTTCTTAGCAGTATCTATTCCAGTTGTTTGATCTATTCCAGCAAGAACCATTTATTTAAACATTATTGATTTCGAGCTTCAGCTCTTTCAAAATCAATTTTACTATTATTTTTTTTTCTACTTCTATTTTCTTGCTGAAACTATTATGTGGAGTCCGCCAGGCGGACTCTTAGTTTCCTGGCTAAACTCAGTGCTAGGCTGAGTACAGACTAAGTCTCTTTATATCCTTTTCCAGCATGTAAACTAGCTTAGTATTGCTATCTAAAAAGATTCTGTCAGCTGAAGGCTTTGTGTGGGGAAAACACTTAAAAAAAACCCCATACAAGAATGATTGTCTTTGAATCATTAACAAAAGTTCAACTCTTACCAATAATTGCTCGTAATATTGGCGTAAGTTTGGAGAACTTACTAAGCTTACTTCTAGACATGCCCAGTCCAATTTAAGATATATCTCTTAGGGCAATTAAATGAAGGCCGGCTTGACTGACGGCCTGTAACGAGTACACGACATAAGTTGAAATGCCACTCAAAGAAAGAAAGTGTTTTAATTTTGTATCGTATAGGAACGCATAAAGGACAAAAAAAAGCATTAATTTATATATATATATATTGTTCAGTTAACTGAATTATTTTTTTCATTAAAAAAATCAGGTTTCTACGTCTGATTTGATATGATTATTAGGTAAACGTCCACCGCCTATGCAAAATGCACCTAACGCAACATCCGGCGTAATAGTTCCATATTCAATCAACTTCTGTTATTCAAATATTCCGTCCTGTCCATAATGCGCTAAGCCTCTTTGTTCTGCGTTTGTTTAAAGCCTTCATATTCTATAGTTATTATACATAAAGTGCACCGCATTCGCTGGCGACTAAACGGAGCGATGAGTTTATTACAATATTCAATCGAATCACTGTACCACAGGAAATACCTGCAAAGCATCGAAATGAATTTACTTGAGTTTTTTTGGTTACTGTTATTGGTGGGTATATGTTGCGTAAAAAAAAAAGAAAATTTTGTAACAAAGAAATTGTTTTCAGCATCACTGCTCATATTCCTTGGATGTGATTCATTAAAGTTTTTTTACCCATGTCTACATGAACCTCTAATTGAGGCAGAAGTTTTTCTGCAAAAACTGCTCATTGTTTAATTTCTCTTTTTCAAATAGTGTAGGAATATAATTAGACAGCTAGTACAGGAAAAGTGGTAAGCTAATCGCTTTCGTTACCCTCCGTTTTTTGTATCGGATTGGTGTGAGAGTATTTTAGATTTCACAGATATCCCTTCATGACATGTATTCGTGCAGAAATCTATAAATCGACTGAAAAATCAATTAATGAAACTGTTCATGTTGGGACACGAATCCTTGAGCACAGTAATCGAAGCCACTGATGTTGACCAATTGACGAAGGACCCATTAAAGTTTACTTAAGAAATTTAATTTTTATTAACTGCTTTTTTAAAACCATATGAAATTTTTTCTTCTTTATTTTCTTAACTTATTATTAACGCGTGTGATTCTAACTAGCGAGCGGTTGTTTTGAAGGTTTTTTGCTATTTCGGTTGAATTTTTTTTTGTTTTAGTGGAGCATGTTTGTGATGTGCTTCATATAATGATGCTTAAAAACCCCATTGCGCATTGATTTAAGACCAGCTCAGTCCCAGTCTGCATTGAATCAGGAACATGAGGAGTGATTATTTATTTTCATTTATCATCGATGCGTTATGGACGGTGGAGGTAAAATGAATACAAATAAGGACAAATTCTTGTATAAAACCAATTTAATGTGAACACATATTTATATCCAGGGTACACTCTCGGTGTCCATGGCGCAGTTGGTAATATAGTTGGCTTCGGTTAGGGGATATCTTGGGTTCGGACGGTTTTCATAAATTTATCTTTCAATCGATTTATGGATTTCTGTTCGTAGTCTGAGTATTTGTGACGTCTAAAATTTCCTGCCACACATCCGATCCTTACGGGGCGTATTGAGTGCGATTAGTTAACTACTAGTCCTGTTCTAGCTCTATCCTTCTATCCCTACTCTCGTCGAAAAAAGAGAGGTTGAGCAACTGAGTAACAAGGAGTTCTCATAGAAATATTTTGTTAAGATACCTCCACAAGGAGACCATATGCTTCACATTGGGAGCGGAAATTGTAAAAAAAGTCTGAGTGTTTGTGATGTCTAAAATCTCTTTCCCACTCATCCGATCCTCAAGAGGCGTGACGAGAGCGATTAGCTAACCACTAGTCATGTCCTAGCTCTATTTCTCTATCCCTACTATCTTCGAAATAAAAGAGGTTGAGCAACTGAGTAACAACTGAGGACATGGAAAAAAATTACTGACAAAACGCATTAGGTAAGTTTTTAATGGTTTTCTGTTATAAATATCAAAATTTATGCAATTTAACTCTCTCCGTACTGATTGAACACATAAAGTCTTAGAATATAAATGGCTTTGAAATAGAAACAGTATTGTCATATTGTTATTCTGGCAGAAAGCATGATATGACTTTAACTTATCGACATCAAATTTTATGATTTGAATGCCAAAAAAATTATTCTTTATTATGTATGAAGAATCTTTTTTAATCACAAATAGTTGTTCTTAGGAGAGAGTTTTTTTTAAACTTTAAACACATTTATCTTGTAACTCGTTTTTATGACTTAATGTCTTCTGTCTTCTAATATTTCCGACCTTAAATCACAGTATTAGTTGACTTAGAGAGCCATAAAGATAATAGTGTACGCGATGTATAAGGTCTACCAAAAATATGCCCCCTAGAGACTTTGCATATTGAAAATAATGGAAGAAATCCTGGCGGTCAATCTAGGGATAAAGTCTCTTGGACACCATGTCTTATTGTTAACTCTGATATAACGAATCTTTCCCTTCTATTATGGTTAGATTTATAGTAATAGTAAGAATATAATAAAAGAAAAATCAAAAAATGTTCTAAGGTTTATAATAATTAACAATCAATAAGTTTTACGTATACATTTGTCATTTTAATGTAGGTAACAATCAATACTGACATGGTAAAAAACTTTGTGCATGCACAATCGAAAAATATTGAATTTCAAATAATTTAGATGATTATTTGATAAAAAGGTACAAAAAAATTTTCCTACCTATTTGTAAATTTTTAGTTCTACAAAAAGCCAATTAAATTAAATTAATTTGAAGTTTCCATAAACAAAATAATATGTAAAAAGTAAAATTGTAAGCTTCCAAATACTTATAACGATATACTGTTATTATAATCAAATTTTTCGAAAACTACATTGTGAATAGTTCTCATAAATGTCGACTTTTACTATATATTATGTAACTGTACCCGTCATAAATCACGGTATTGAAATTAAAATGCTGAATGTCTGAAGTAGTAAGTACGTCGGAACTGTGTGTGTATTGCATAATATTTGTATTTATATAGACACCGTGGACGCTTAGGTCATGAAAAAATTTCATGTGATATGCATAATAATAAAATGTCTGCAGAGCGGTCTGGGCTATTATATATAAGATAACAGTACTTATAATTAACGACGTAATATCGAATGTAAGAAAATTTAATTGGTGTTTCGCGTTTTAGATTAATGAGTAATTTTAAATGTCACACTCTTTTTTTGAGTATTCTCGTTTCGTCTTATTACAATTTTTGAAATTATTTTTAAAGAACATAGTTTTTTAATCAAAGAAAAATCTTATTAGAAAATAATTGCAGAGAAAATGTCCAAATCTTAAAATTAGAAACAAATGAATATTCGATGGCTGCGTTTCAAGATGTCTTTAACAGCGCGACTTATGTTAGAAAATTATTGTGGCATTGCCAGAACCATACAACGTTATTACGAGTTGTTTCTTTATGGAACTGAGTTGTTGTTTAAATTTCTTTTTTTTTTCATATACAAACATCTGTTTTATACAGAAAAACCAGTATCTGTGTTTGAATATAATGGATAATTCAATTGAAAACATGAAATTTTCGACTTATGAAATAATGTAGCTTTTATGTTAGATTTTCTGGGTATTATATTCATTTTATATCCGATTATTTATATTAAACGATTTGAAAATATTCTGATACATTTATAAAATTAATAACTACGTGAAAATCTTGTTATTCAAAATGACTATTAATGCGAGGCTGTCATTAAAAATATTGTATTTCATTTCTTTAAACAATTTTGAATTCGGTCAAAAGGTGTAATTGGTCGCTCAAAAAAACTTGTCAAAATTGGCGTACAATTAAAAATCGCTCTTGTTTAAATTCGGAGAACAGAAAAAAAATAACGAAGGGAAATTAATTTACTCTTTCTCGCTTAAAATAATGTTGAAATTTGAAATTAATGCTTGACCTTCATTAATTAATTTCAACAGACGGGAACATTTTGGCTATTTCGTTAAAACTAAACGAAATAGGCATAGATAGGATTTATTTTTTGAGGAAAATTAAAAAGTTTTTCCTCTTCCATCTCGCTTAGTACGGCAAACATTCAGCTGAATTTTCTTAGACCTAAACGTTAAATTTTAATTTATAGCCTGGCTAGAGAAAATTGTTTAAAATGTTTTTTAGTATGGAAAAAAGCGGATTTTATAAGCGCTAACTCTTCTTTGTTTATTTAGAAGAGGATTCCTAAGCAGAATTTTATGTGAATATATCAACATGAAAATGATAATCATTTGCAAATAAAAAAAACTCTGGGTAACGATAGCTTAAAAAACATAATGAAAATATTTGAATTGTTTAAATTTTTTAAATTTCCATGTATTTCCATTGACGAATCTGGCGTCGCCTTTCGGCATCTTTAGGCGTTGGAATACACGAATAAACTCAGCTTTCAGTTCGAATTAACTATTCGTGATACGAAAATATACTGAGGTTCGAGAATAATAGATTCTTGCATCGGATACTGGGGGTGATTCACTTCGTCAGGAACTCGAAGATTAGGGAATGCACCAGGCAACGCTCGTTATGTCAATCTCAATGGTCTTGAACAGACGTTAGAAATAGCTGGGTGACGTGTTCCGAATGCATTCGCTGAGCCTAAGCCCTGCTTGCCTCTTTTCCTGGCAGATGGAACTCCAGCGTTTACATAACATCCACAGGATTTACTCGGCGGAGTTCAGGGAGTCAGGGATGACGGAGTGGAATGTCATGGGAGGAAGCCAAGGAATTTGCGGGTGAAAGGGAATCATGGAGGCGCCGAGTGGGTCATATATGTTACACACAGTGAACGAATACGGTCAAAGATAAAGAAGAAATTGGTTAAGGAGTCTGCATATTCAATTGAAAGACATCTGCCTAGAGTGTGTTTCTAGCTTGGCTGGAAGTAGTTTTATTATTCACATGTAGGAAATCGAAAACGGTTGTAAAATAGTACACCTTTGAAATTAAATGTTAAAAATTCTTGGGACAGACTTTCAGTTTTAAAAGTGGATGGATCCCAAAACCGTTTCATCTGACCATTTTTCGAGTAGCTATACCAGCAACCGTTATGGTGGAAATATTGCTCTTCAACGCAACGCATTTAGGATTTGAGGAGCTCGTCAGAGTTTTTATACATAAACACAGCTTAGATTCTTTGAAATAATTTGTCGTTTTTAAATACTCGTAACTCATTAAACCATATCTAGAGATTAGAATCTAGACCAGTGGTCGTCAAACTTTTTATACCTATCCCCCATTTTTGCATATTTTTTATAAAAAAAATTCGTTACCGCCCTCCCACCAACATCGCAGTAATTCAATACAGTGTAAGATGCAATCATTTTTATGATGAATTTGAAAAAAGTCTTATTAAGCGAAATTTTTATTTATGCCTACTGTATGAAGAGCATATTAACATATTAAAGAAATAATATGAATTAAAAAACAAGAACTTTATTATCATCATTTTTTGAATTATATTTAATGGTTATTGAGAACCTTGATCGTGATGCTGTGAGATTAAATATTTAATGTCTCACCCACCGCCCACCATGGACACGTCAAGCGCCCACTAGTGGGCGGTACGGTTCAGGTTGACGACCACTGATCTAGATTCTGGATTAAGTAAGCCAAAAAGAATGAAATAATTACGGCTTAAATTTACGTATACACTTTTGTCAAAATATGCTTTACGTTAAAGAGTTTTACATACAAATTATTGTATTTTACATAAAATATTTAATTTTTTAGTAAATGGTCTTTTAAAATTTATTTTTAAACTTTTGTTTTATTGTTCGGTATGTCAAAAACATTAATTTTAGGATTTTACTGAAAGTTATAAAATATAGTGATAAAAATGTAAGCTTTTGTTTATATTTGATTCCATTTTGAAGCCCATAGGCATAAGACAGTAGGCTCCCAGCACGTTAATTTATGTAAGCATTAATTAAAAATTTATTTCCTTACCGTACTCTCGTATATAAAACCTCATAAATATATAAACAGTACCACATAGAATTAATTAAAATACTCGCATGTGAATCTACGGATGATACACTTTCGAGTACAGCAATGTTTAATTCAAAATTAGCGAGCGCGCATTATGGGGTAGTAGAGTAGGTGCGCTTGGCACCCTTCGACAATGGCGCAACGGTAATAAAACCTGCATTGGGTGCTCAGTAATTGCAAAACGGTACAATAAATCCGGATTTATTTTGTACAAGTACGCAATTATTTTCATACAACGGCTGATTCCACTTATGGAGTCGTTTTGCTGTGAATGGGGATGGTACACACTCGGTACATGGTGATGCCATTCTAGGCTGCTGGCTGTTCGCTGAGAACACACAGTTCGTTCACATAATTAATGATTTTTCTTCCTTTCTTGAAAGCAAAAATGTCAGAAAAAAATATATTTAGAATTTGAGTAGCTCGGTATGTTTATATGTAACTTTTCATATCCATTTTTTAAGTTAGTAAGGTAGAGATTAGTTTCCAATATTAAAAGTCTCTATAACAAAAAATCAATGAAATTATTTTTACATTAATTCGATGCAATTATGACAATTTTAAATGTGTTACTTGTAGTATTTGTTTATTGTTTATATATCGCTAAACAAAAATTTTACAGTATGTGTGTGGTATTGATGATCATTTAGAATCAGCATTCTTTTGTTTTTTGCATGTCACTGATCGACCTTACCTTTACTTAAGTCAAGTAATGAAGACAGCCGTTCACAGATTGTATGAGATAAGAAAGTACCAGCAGGTGGCTGTGCTTACAAAAGGGTCATTGTATATAGTCGTGTCACGTGAGATGGTAACTGACAGATAGTTGTATAATATAATTAATAATTCTGCAATACCAATTGTTGTCTACTTCTTAATCGTTTCTCAAGAACAACATTTAAATATAGCTTAAGAAATCGTCTAAATGCATCGATTCTATTACTTGTAGTTAGATTGAACAATGGATTCATATTTGACATCCATGACTGTAACTAGCCAGGAAGAGAAATTTACTTCGTAATGAATTCGTATTTGAAATCTTAAAACGAATAAACAGTATAGTGATTTCTATATTGGCAATAGATATGATCTAATTTAATAGTAAACAATGTTTAACAAGTGAAAACATTGTATGAAATGATATAAAAAAAATAATTAAATAAGTTATAAAACTAAAAAGCAATCACGAAAAACTTTAGGAAACTTTGATCATAAAGTGAATGAATTTTATATTATGATTTAAAAATAAATCATATTATACTTTTACAAAGCTATAAATTGTTTACACAAAATATCTTCATTTATTTTGATTAAATTTTTTTAAATATTGTCAAAGGACAATTTTAATTGGATATATAATACTAATATAAAATTTCATATGCAATTTTATTCAATTATGTGAGTGAACTGTTTGTGAACCGTAAGGAAAGTTACGCTTTTAACCCATCACTTACCGACACATAAATAATGATGAATTTGAATCATCATTGTATTGTGTGAATCACACAAGCTTATTTAAACAAAATAATTACTATATGGAAATTTACACATAATTATTCAATGCAATTCTGGTAGACCTTGTGATTGAATTTATCAAATTCTGAAGCAAGTGAATTATTTTTGGTGATTTTTAAAAGTAAATATTATGAAAAAAATAAAATAATCAACAATACAGGGAGTTCAGTTAATAATAGAATAGATTATGATCGTGAAAAGGATAAATCAAAATGATTTACAACAATTATATTGATTTTTTTGTTTTATTTTGTAAAAGTGAATGTGGAATTTACTGCATAGATAAATCAAAACTTCATCAATTCTGGAATATTGACTGCCTCGTGAAATAAACTGATAACATATCATGTTTTTGGCGGAAAAAACAGACGATTTTAAAATATTTAAAATGCAAATATTTGGAAATGAAACTGTTCAGTTAACCCACGAAATAAACCCATCCCATCCTTCATTATTATAAGTTTATAATAATGAATATTGTTTACTTTAGAAATAAATAGCCTTACAGTATAGTTAGTCAGAAGACGCTACTTTAATAAATGAAATACGTTTCACATCTAGTAACCCAACCAGTGGAATAAAATGTTATCAATTTTAATTTGTCTTAAAAATGACTTTTCATAAAGTTACCGCCGAATCCATATAAAATATCTCCAGTTGAAATATATTAATTATGTAATATAATTACAATATCCAGTACGTTTCTTTATACTTAAGCCATAAAAATTAGTGAATACTAAAAAAAATAAACTTAATTTTTCATTGATCATTCATTTTAGATGATCGTTGGTGCTAAGATATTCTGCGGTAAAATAAAATATCTATGAAACGATTTCCAATATTGTTATTTTTAGGAACAAGGACAGTTTCCTTTCAGCTATAGTAACAACTACAACAATAGTTTTTCAACAGAAAGTAAACCAAACAAGAATATTTACAAACAAGTTAATATGGAATATAAAATAAGAAAGATGAATATCAAGATAATATTATAGTCATACGTATAAGTGACAACTCACAGAACCGTACCTGTAACAAGCAAATCTTAAGATATTTACAATGATTTTGTGCTTAAAAAAAGCAAGTAAGAATGGTAAACTGCAATTATAAAGTATGCAATGAAACAAATTTTACTCTATTAGTAACTCTCAAAAAATAACGAGTGTTTTATTCTTTAAAGATTACGGCAAATATTGATTAAAAGCAATATCTTGATTGACTTCGTTATTCCACGATAAACTTGGTATAAATAAATAGATGAATCGTAATAATGAAATAAAGCAGGTATTTAATGACGGTATATTAACAGCGGATAGTGTATTAAATTTGCATGTCTATGATAAAGTTTCTCGATATTTTTATGACATCAATGTTTCATATTTGAAAACTATGTTGACATACTATGTAACCAAAATGAACCATACAAATCTGTCGCTCATTTAAGTAAAGTTGACTTTGGCTATTGTACTGTACATACTTGTCAACCTTCATCAAAGGGTTAATAAAATGGCCTGCAGGATGTATTCAAACCGAGATTATGTTTTGCATAATCCTTTATACTGCCTTTCACTCCTTTCATTGCTGCTTTCACAACCCCTGCATACTTTAGGAGATTTTTTTACCGAGAATGTTATGGACAATGAGTCTATATTTGAGAGAGGCATAAATAATTCAAGCTAATTTTATTTTTGTTACCATTATTATAAGATCGTACATTCGTTTCGTCAAGTTATCTGAATTGACAAGAAAACAGGAAATTTCTTACACCAAAAGGTATCTATCTGAAAGGCGTATCTATCATATTATGGTAAATATCAATGAGCAAAACATTTATGAAAAATTCTCTAAAGATTTATGTGTCGTTGAAATCATTTTTTTTGGTAAACAATTTACAATACAAACTGTAATATAGATACAATACAACTAAAATTATTTAATAAATCTCACTTATATTCCACAATGTTTATTTAAAAAATGATTAGTTCCACTCACTAAGCTAAAATTCTCAACTGAATTAACTTTATCTAAAACCGAAAATGCTAACTGGATTAGTGAAAATGGTTTTGGTTTTGTTTTTGAATGAAAATTGTGGAATATCGACTATTAGTTGTTAACTATTTATTTATTTTCAGTAAAAAAAATCAACAAAACATGGCATAATAGGCGATGTCTATACGTTCTGTATTTGAAAACTAAGCTAATGAAAACACACGTAACAAAAAAAGCAATCAAATATTGAGAAAAACAGAACAGAAAAAATGTACAGTATCTTTTTCTTTATTTAATCTGTTGAGGATTGGGCAAAGCTTCTAATTTATATCACAATAATGTGTCGCTGTGGAAATTCAAGTATTTTTTTTTATATTTATTATTAAAGAATCAAATGACAAAAACGAGTAAGTAATTTGCCCTTATGAAGAAAAAAATTAAAAAAAGAAATTATTTAAGTAATAATCGCAAAAACCACCTTAAATGAAAATTATTAAATTCGAGCAGAAAGCTTTTAGCGAATATGATAATAGTTTACGCCGGTAAACCGAGCTTATACCGTGCAGTAACTGGAAATCTATCACAACTAATGCAAACCAATTTCCACAATTTAATTAAGCTAATAAATGGTCGTGGAAAATGCAATTAAAAGGCTAATCAGATGATTGTTTTATAAATACGAATAAATTAACATATTAATTCCGCTGCCAACGATAACTGTTTTTAATATTTACGTTTCGCTTTATTTCGAAAATTAATTAGTATCATGATATGTTATGACAATTTTTTAAATTCGAGCGAAAATATTTTATCGCTTGAAGCCTTACAAATAAATTGAGTCATATATTTAATCGTTGCAGAGTACATATTGGAAACAAAAGGTCATTTGTGATTATCTTGCGATACGAAATGTTATTTTGATGCTTTTATCTTCTAAAAAAAATGATTGATTACTTAAATTTTGCAAATTTTAATGGAATTTAAGTTTTATTGGCTAATTTCAAAATAACGCATATCTATTTCTGACCTTTTTAACGTATTTTACTTTAACTCTTCGTGTTGTATTCATAGTGTGACAATGAGTTACTTCGGCCTTTAAACATTTAATCTGTGAAATAAAATAATTACTTAATACTACAAAAAACCATATTGCGTTCCATATAAATGGGTTTATATGACAAACCCCACACGGTAACGAAATGTGACTACTTGAGATCCGAAGAGATTTTTTTAGCATGAAAACGGGAATGTTAATAACGTCAAAATAATAAATTGAAATATTTGTTACAATACACCATTGTTAAAGTAATTTTTTTTTGAATTACAAGTATTGATTGCCAGTTCATTTTGATACCAATCAAAGTTATAATTAGTTATATAATAATGTCGAAAATACATTTAACTGTGATAAATTATTTAGTTAAAGCTCACATCACACACGAGTGCTGTGTTATTTTACAATTAAAAGTTTCATTTTGAAACTCTTGCGTTGCGGTGTATTCAATGTAAAATTATGCTTGGCATGTTTTCTTTACAAGCATGTCGCATTCATACAAATTTAAAATATTCAGTCAAAATATTTTTCTTTTACTATCTTTGTCATATAAACTTGGGGTATTTCTGTAAAGTTTAAAAGCCATTGCCTAAAAATACCAATTAGCCAATTTAACTTTCCTTTAATTCCATGTAAAGTATTCAACTTTTGATAACATTGTTGTCAATATTTGCAATTATTTTGAAAACATGATTTTATTGTCGAGCTTACTACGAATAAATTTTAAATAAATAATGATATGCTCGTTTGCTGAAGCGTAATTTTTTATTGAGCGATTAGAAGGTTTATGTTATTATTGGATCATATTTGATGTCTGGATTGATTTTTTCAATCATTTACCTATCCAACTACCATCGTCCGATAAAATGAAATTAGTGAAATTATAACAAGTCTGGTTAAGCCAAATTTTCGTATTAATATAGTATGACACCGCCCCGAACTTACGGGGCGGACAGGGTCTTCTAGCCATTCAAAAGCCGTCTACAGATTCGTCCTATTTAATGCAAATATCATAATATGTCACTGAGAAGATTTAGTAGTGAGAGTGAAATTGCAATAATTAGTAAAAGTTTTAAATTCATCTTCCCTCTGTTAATTCTAAATTTCAAATTTTGCCGCGCTGTGTAGCCAAGCCATAATAATTTTTTCGAGTCAATTATCGCCGGGGTTGAGGAAGTCTTGTACCTGTCCCGTTATTTTATTCAGAATTTGTCAAATCTATATAGTCAGGAGTGAGGGGTTAGTAAATAAATTTTATAAAATACATTTTTGGCGGGAGTGTGGGTTCGTGATTCAAGGGGGGAGGTTACCGGGTGCGATGCGGGTCGGGTGCTCGTTTTTAATTAGACAGGAAGGAATTGTCTTTTGTGGGAATGCCTCGTGGTAAAGTTGAAGGTGTCTGTTGTTGTAATGAGTAATCGAATCTAATTGTGAACTGTCTAAAACCGAGTATCAAAATGTCCCAAGTGTATCAAGCCTAATCTGCAATAAAGTAAATACGATCTTAGAGAAATTTCCATTGTTTGAGGTCAGAAGTGTCCAAGCTGTAGCCGCGGGTGGCGGTGTGTCGGTTAGAGAGGAAGTAAAGTGTTGCTCGCCTCTCTGGAGAACTCCTGCGCAGCGTCCCGTATGTGCGATCGGCAGCCGGCAGCTTGGGGGATCGTAGTGTCGTTCCCTCAACGGGAAACCTCTGAACTTAGGACTCCGTGTTATTAAATATTACAAGATAATAGATTTCGATGTCTAAGGTGGTAAATTTCTGCACACTACATTATTCGTCTTTCACCACATTTCTATATGAATTGTATGGCGAACATGCAGTATCTCCAAGATTTTCTGTTACCCTGCAATTGGTTGTAAAGCCTTATGACATACCAGCATTATTTTGTCGATGATGCCTGATTTTAACTGGTCAGAAGAAGAGTTACGAAAGTTAAAGCATCCTTATTACATGAAGTTTAGTCATCGAGCATATAAAATTGGATTTCCAAAACTATGAATGATCCAATTTTCCATTGCATGGTGTTAAATGTTGGTTGTGACGTTATTTTTACTTTTGTGTTAGTTATATCTATATTAACAATTTTTAGTTTTACTATACGATCGATAACCTAGATTTCCATTTATACAGACTACTCGTTAACTTAATAATACTGGAAAGATCTACTTTAACTGAATAAATATTCTGTAAATGAATGATTAAATTTCAATTCATTTAATATGAATGCTATTTTTTTTGCCATAACCTCTCCCAACTTAGAGCATATGGTCTCCAACTGGAGGTATCTTAACAGAAAATTTTCTAGGGGAACTGCTTTTTACTTAGTCACTCAACCTCTCTCTTTTTTTTAAAAAGTAGGAATAGAATCATGAGGCTAGGACAGGATAAGTGGTTAGCTAATCGCTCTCGTTACGCTCCGTTTTTGAAACGATTTATGGATTTTTGTTCGTAGTCTGAGTGTTTATAATGTCAAAAATCCCTCCCACACATCTGATCCTCACGGGGTGCAACAAAAGTGCGATAAGCTAACCACTTGTCTTGTCCTAGTTCTATCCTTCTATCGCTACTCTCTTCTAAAAAAGAGAGATCGAGCAACTGAGTAACAAGCAGTTTCTGTAGAAATCTTCTATGAACAGAAATTCATAAATCGATTGAAAAAACAATTCATGAAACTGTCCACACCGGGGTTTGAACCCGAGACATCCGTAACCGTAGCTAACAAATCTACCAACTGCGTCACATAGCCGAAAAAATGGTATTACAAATTGTATATCCAGTAATATTATATTTTATGAAACTTCCTAATTTTTTTCTACATTCTTTCCAACACGAAAACGTCTTGAAAAGATACGTTTATTCCAAAATGCTCCTAACTACTGGTCCAGTACAGTTCGAGTCCATTCGTTTGCTCGAATGCCTGATGATGCCAAAAGGCGAAACCCGGGTCGTTAGTGACAAAATACATGGAAGTGTACAAAATCTCAATAATCCAAAAAAAAGTTTATTGAAAATAATTTTAATGTTCACAAAATATTCACATGTTCATTTCACATTTCACGATTATTCTATTAGAAAGATCTTGTATAATTGAGTTTATTATTGTGCACATCTAATTCAAGATATATGAATTAAGTCACACTTGAATATAAGTGTGATAAAGAAGATGCATCAAGCACCTTCAATGAATATCATCGAAAAGTGTAAACTGACATTTCAGAACGTACATATTTTTGTCAGAACAGTGACGATACTTTTGTAAATATAATCGACAGTGTTTTGTCCAAAGTAACCCCAAAAAAATTTGAAAATGAGTTAATGATTGGAACTCATTAAAGACGATACAGCAGATCTCCGTAAAATGATGTAAATTAGAAATATAAATTGACCACTTTTTGGAGGGTAAATATCATTTTACATTGGCTTTAGGTTTAAAAATTCTGACCCGGCCACTTAATGTAAGCCACTATTATATCGACTCTCCGTACGTATAATCCCGTATGAAGAATGAGAATTTATAAGAGTTCATTTCAAAGATTCATAAAGCAACTCACCATAATATAATGTTTTCGATAAAAACAGTTCGTACTTTCTCCTGAACAATTTCAATTTTGAGGGTTACTGGCTAAAGCACCGTCGATATGAAAATAATCAACATAGTTGATATTAATAGAATAAAATAATAAAGCATTTAGTTCTACACAATTTTTTTTAGGTAGTTGATAACTATTTCGGCTTGACGCCATATTCAGAACTATCAATGGCGTCACGGCGTCAAGCCGAAATAGCTATCAACTACCTAATTAAATTTTGCAGAACTAAACACTTTGTTATTTTATTGTATTATAATGGAGTTCTACCAAATAAATGCCAATTCAATCAATAATAGTTGATATTGATTTTGATGACAGTCACTATATTAACAAATTTGATATTCTTTCATGTTAACAAACGCTCAATATTAAATAATAAATAATATGACAGTTTGAAACACTGCTCAATTGCTGCAAAGTTTCTTTGAAAACAAAACAATAGCCATCTTCCAACAAACTGGCACTGTAAACACAAAGCCCTGAGGAGAATAGCAATGTATCTCGTGGAAACTTGGTTGTCGACATTCCAAGTCAACGTGACTGAAATATGATTGCCTCGTCTTATCGCCAGCAAGATGTATTATTACATTCAATATGCCGCGAAAAAGTCGACGCCGTGTCATTTATCATATTTCACTCGGAGCGGCGCTGATGCCGAGTTATCGGAGGGCGTCCAGCGCATTGAAGGTGGCGTTGTATGAAAGCTCTCTCGACAAAAGCTCCGGAGGGTTTGTAAAAGGCTGTGTACGAATGACCCGTGAGTGTGCTGGCGTGTATTATGCTATTCGGTCGGCGTGAATCGAAGTGTATTTGTATGGGAGTTGAAAGTCATTTTTCCTGATTTTATCAATACGCTGTTGCACACCGCGTACAAAAAATGAAGGATTATTTTTATGGAATATAAATTATTTGGCCAGAAATTTAGTGAAATTACGCCTCCGTATAAATTAATGAGTTAACACAAAAGATGATAATAACAGAAAATACAAATATATGGATGACATGTTGAATAGTACAAAAAGGGGGGCATGCTTTAAATTTATTTTAATAGTAAAAAAATCAGCAAATTCCTACACAAATGGAATCAAAAAAAATTTTCATCATATGGTATTGTTTGTTTTTGTGTGTTAATGAAGCAAATTTTTTTCAGTTTAAGGTAGAAAACTGGTCGGGTTCTGCTAATTGCAATTCACATTTTTCTTAAATCGAATGCTAAAATAAAAAAAACAAGAAGAATTACGTTTGAAGAGTTGATACACAATCACTATTGCAACGTAAATTTTTTCTTCAAAGTTTTCTTGGCTGTAAATAATATTAAATTTTGTATATATATTTCTATCAACTATAGAAAAAACAGACACTATAAAAAGTTGTTGGTTGGTACATTATTTTAACAAACGAAGATTTGTAGTTGAAGGATTAACGTTAATGGACTGAAAATGTTTTTACAGTATGTAATGGTCAATAAAGTGAATGATCCAGTCAGAACAAAGGTATAAAAATAACTGGCGTATTTATTGCTATTAGATTTATTAAGTTTAAGTGAAGTATGTTTTTTTATTAATACTACTGATGAGTGAGTTTAAACAAAATTTTTAAGTTTAGGTTGCTCAAATACTTTTCATCGATTTCTGATTGGTTTTCTAAGGGTATTTTGTATTAAAGAATTGATTAAAAGCACAAATTACCATTCATAGTGTTTTTTATAAAAGCTTTCAATTGTAGAGTACTAAATAAATGATGACTGTATCTAAATATCAATTTCAAAAAAAATAATTCAGTAGCGAATATTGAGCATACAATATAACGTGTTGTCACAATGATAAAATAAAGAAATTTCAGCAATTTCATTAAAACATTTTACTTTACTATCAGATATTTAATTATTGAAAGTAGAGAGAATCACAATACCAATATCGACGTAAAATGTTTACATATATATGAATATTGACACGTCGCAGATTGCTATGATATTTTGTATCCCTTTTGAAATTTAAATACAACTCAAAATATGGCGCGTTTAAATCGTGCGGAAGGTTGAATATGTTCTGAATTTTCCAATAGATATGGAAATCTAAAAGCGTTTATTGAGCCCAAGGAAATGATGTGCATCCGCAATGAAAAGCGCTTTTGATGGAAAACGTTTTACAGAGCTCTAGAGTCAATGGAGAGACATTTTTTGAGCAAAGTACATTGTTACTATAAAGAAATTATTTCAATACAGGATATTTTACTATCGCGAGTTGCGTTTTATTAATAAACATTTAGACATGCATATTTGTTTCAGTTGTCTCAAACACTCTTTACCGATACGGTAAAGAATTGTGGTTGGCTAGTCGCTTTTTCTAAGCTTTATTTTCAGAATGACTGAATAAAATTTCATTAATCAATGGATGAACCAGTGTTCAAAGATTAATTTTTTTTATTCGATGAACTTGTGTGTAACACACCGAAGAGCATACTTCCTCATTGATACATATTGACAGAGACAATAAAGAATATTTGTATAACAATTGAGTAAATAAAAAAGTCATCAAACAACAGATACTTAAAAAAAAATCAATAATTATGAATTAAATGGTGAGGGGCAGTGAAGGTAAACCTTTTTTTCAAAAAGGGCTCTAAGTTTTTTAAATTGATATAAGTATTCTGGAGAATTATTAAGAGAATCTAAATTATGTCTGCAGGACAAACGCAGGATATCTCTTTCAATTGGACAATCCCAATGAATATTTTCCGAATCTTGATCTCAATCGCCATATGGACAATTTGAATATGATTCAATTTTAAACACATACTCAAAATTAAGTGCAACATGACCGGTGATAAATATGGAGTTCGTATATAAATATGGTGATTTTGAAAGAACCAGGTTGCATTCTGACGAAAGAGAATATCTGAGAAAACTAAATACGTAATTCTACCTAGAGGAGACATTGAGCACCGTGCCAAGTTGTCATAATAGTCAAAAATTCCTTAAGTCATCATTAGGAACATAAAGTTTAACTCTCTCAATATATGGTAGATCTTTTGGTTTGAGAAATGCTGAGAGAAATGAATTGTCTTTTAAATTTCTCTTGAAGTGGTCAAACGAATATAAAATTATATTGTATGGAGTTATAACGCTAAAAGCTTTGCCTGACGATATATTAAGATAATATATAGAAGTCTCTCACAATAAAGCAACTTGACAATTATAAATGCTTATAATTAAGCAAAGAAACTTAACAGTCAATCATTGCCAGCATTTGACATGAATATATACATAGTATGGAAGACAAACCAAACGATATGTACTGTTTTCATTTCACAGGCAATTAAATGCGATCCAATTTCACGCAATCATTCATTCGTATATACGAAGCTTCTTAATACTTAATATATTATGTTTCGAGGTATGTTTAAGTAAATATTTATCTACCAACAACACCCTAGTTTATAACGAAAAACAATGCGACATTTAGTAAGATTGAAAAAAAAGCATTTTTGTAGGTTCGTAATTAATTCGTTACTGATATTGCACTTTGTAAGTAACAAACATAGAATAATGTACATTTATTGATTAATTATAATTTTGTAAATTGTTTTCTCCCATTTTCTTAGTGGTATTGGGCTCTTTTTCTATTTTTTTAATTCTAGGAGAAATGGACTTTTCTGAGCACTTTCCTCATTAAATAAAAGGCCAGTTTCTGAAGTCGAGAGAAAAAACTCCACCAAGAAAGAAAAGGGTTTCGTATTGATTTTTTTAAACATACTCGTTACCAGTGTGGAGTAATTTAACAGTAGTTTTCAAAAGAGAACTGATTTTTACTCAGTTGCTCAGCCTCTCTTTTTTCGAAGAGAGTGGGAACAAAAGGATAAGATAGAGACATTACTAGTAGTAAACTAGTCGCTCTCACTACGCTCCGTTGTTAGGATCAGATGGGTGGTGGGGAGTTAATGTATATCACATACATCCATGCCTAGGAACAGAAGTCTATAAATCGATTTAAAAATCAGTTTATGAAACTGCCCGTACTAGGATTCGAACTCGTGAGATCATTAACCGAAGAAAATTTCGTTGACCACTGCACAACAGACCCGACAGATACTTGAACTTTTTAGGAGGTCAAAACATATACGCCTGAAAAAATATTTTAGATATTATCGAAATGGGTGTTTACGATGTATTTTATTGTATACCAGTTTTTGAGTGATGTTTTAAGTAATTTTTCTTGGCTCAAAATAAAAAAATTGAAATATGTTTTGTTTCGTCTTCTGTGAATTCTTCGAAATAAATTAAATTGGCAATTTTGTATACCTTTCTTTCTATGTGTTTATTTACTATTTTTTCCATTGGTTAGACTATTTCCGAAAATGGTTAGCCTACGCATGGCCACTTTTTTACCAAGTATGGCTGGCAGCTGTTAGATTAAAGTTCCCGAAATGGAACTTCCATTGTGAAACCAAAAAGAATGTGCCGTTTCCTCATTTAAAAAAGGCGCTATTGTGGTACTTTGCAATTTACAGTAAATCTAGAGACTTTCATTCGTAGTGTGGATTCTTTGATATTTCTTATCGTGCGAACTATTTATTATACATGCTTGTTAAACCTACCGTTTATTGAAGTGTTATACAACTGTAAATATGAGTATCAATTATATTGCGATAACCAGTTCTCTGCGGCGGTTACCAGCATTTGAAACTAAGACGAAATCATAGTTGCCCTAAGGAATAAGAACACGCGACAGCATGGTAACATAGAAGTTATCTTTAAATTTTCAGAAGCTGTTGTAAAAACAAAACCCTTTTTAAATGGGATAATTTAAAAGTGTGGAATTGATTATGATAAAGCAATAAACAAGCTCTTTAGATTAATAATTTGTAAGAACATTCAAAACAGTCATGAACGACAGTTTTAAAATCCGACACGAAGTTTAGATGCATTCCAGGTATTATAATATTTAATCAAACATTTTTGATCATTTTTATCTTCTTATTTAAAACAAATGTTACACAAGCTTTTTTTGATAAAAAACAATCAAAAATAAATAGTCATTTATAAAAACAAAAAAACTTCTACAGAAAAACAATGATCATAAAAACCTGTCCCTCAAAAATTAAAAAAAAAGTATTTGCTGATCTCATTAGCGAGTGGTAACTCATAGGGCTTTCTTCATAAGGGTTTATGGGTGCAAAATTATGATTCCCTAAATGAATACATTAATACATAAACTTTTCAATTGATTTATAGATTTGAAGTTTAGTAAATTCCATAAGAATTACAGATCATAGTAAATATATAAATATACATATAGTAAAAAAAATAGTATCTTTTATTTCGTCGGTATAGTGGCAGAAGGCGTTAGGTCAAAAATCTTTGTTTTGAGATACTCGCTAAGCGGCTATGGATGTCTCGGGTTAAAATCCCGCTGAGAAAGGTTTTCATAAATTGATCTTTATCGATTTATGGATTTCTGTTCGTAGTCTGAGTGTTTGTGATGTTTAAAAAAATTCTTCCCACCCATCCGATCCTCACAGGGCGTAGCGAGAGCGATTAGCTAACCACTAGTCCTGTCCCAGCCCTATCCTTCTATCCATACTCTCTTTAAAAAAAAAGGTTGAGCAACTGAGTAACAAGCAGTTCTCATAGAAAAATTCAGTTGAGATTCCTCCATTAGAAGGCTATATGCTCCATGTTGGGAGAGCACATTGATTAAAAAAAAATGAATTTCTACCAAGTAAATTTAGCGTAGCGAGAGCGATTTGCTAACCAATATTCCTGTTATAGTCCTATCCGTATATCTCTACGCTCTTAGAAAAAGAGAGGCTGAGAAACTGAGTAACAAGCAGTTTTCGCCGCAAAATTTCTGTTGAGATACATCCATTAGGAGGACATGCTGGGAGCGAACACGGTTGAAAAAAATTAATTCAACCAATAATATTTTTTTAGACAAGAAAAAAAATAATTACAGGGAAAAGGTTTATGGTAAGTAGAAGAATTTTTGCAATAGGTAGACCGGTTGTGTGCTGCCTAACAAATAAGCGGTGAAAAAAATGAAAATTCGTAATGAAGATAGATATTGAATTTGAATATTTTCGTACACTTGACGAAGACAAACATCGACTAGCTAGCTATTCAGCGTTTGCTTTGTCGCTCAGAACTAGTACGTTTTAGCATTGCTTGTGAATGTCTCCCCTGGGGATACCTCATTAGACCACTTGAAAATAGCACATCCAGTGATATATTATTATAATGCACACGAAACAGTAGACGCGTATGTAGAAATGGTAAAATTCCACAGACATTAATCATCACATGTATTTTGGTTTGCGATTAGAAATTATTCAAACAACTCAAAACTAGTTGGTTTACGGTATTACCTGTGCTATCTTCATAAATCTAAACGGCACTTAAACTATTTTAGTGGTAATTTAAAGCTAGGTTGATTTATTTTAATTATGAAGTTTTAACAAGCTTTGCATTTTTTATGTTAGATGGTTATTTCGACTGCGTTTTGGCCAATTGAGGTAACCCTCAATAATAGGAAAATAAGTTAATGATTGGATCTCATTTTAGAGACGACTGAGCAGGTTTCGGCCAAATTATGTGCATTATAAAAATAAATTTAGCACTTTTTGAAAGGGAAACATCATTTTACAATGGTTTTAAGTTTAAAAATTTTGACCCGGCCACTTGGTTTAAGCCACTATTATATAGACACTCCCTACGTATAATCGCGTATCTGTAAACAAAAAATTTACAGAAGTGCATTTTAAAGATTCATATCGCAAGTCACCATATAATGTTTACGATAAAAACAGTTCTTACACAATTTCAATTTTGAGTGTCACGTCAATTGACCAAATCACCTTCGATTTGCTGTATATAATATGTTTTAAAAAAGCTCAAATACCACTATATATTGTTATGAAACATTTTTTTCTTATGTAACATGATCATATTTGCTACCATAAAGTTGTAGAACTTCATTATATTGACCTTTGGCATTCGACATCGTCATAATATATAAGCATACAATTAACGGTTACACGTTGATAAGTGGCACCTTTGAATGTGATGTCTAGAATTTCCTTGAACAAATCCCATTCTAAAAACGCGACTAGCTAACCACTAGCACTATATCATTCTATCCCTATGTCCTGCGATAAAAAAAGTTTGAGAAACTGAGTAACGAACAGTTGTAGAAGAAAAACTTCTATACAGATACCAAAATTTGTAATGTAAATTAGAAGGATTGAAAAATAATTAGACCTAAAACTGTATATATCTTAAATCATAAGAATTCATTTCGCTGTGCAGAAGGTTTCAATAAAAATATGGTGTTCTTTTTTCAATATTAAATATATTTATGACTACGGAAATTTTTCAACTGTTTAAAAATTCGTTTTTAGTTGGTATGAACATCAACCATAATCTTCAAAATTACAATTATTGTAGAAAGCGTTGTAAATACTCATAAAAAATGTTTAATAAACTATGAAATTGAATAATAAATTGTAATTTTAAACCTCCTTTACTTTATTTAATTGATTCCCATAGAGTTTCATGTTGTCATAAATAAATATAAGCAGACCATTATGCGAAATAGTTCTGTGGTGTACTTTATTTTATGACACTTTATAATATTATATTAAAATAATTCAAGAAGTTTGTTGAGATTTACAAAACAAAAAAGCGACGCGAGGACGAGCTTAATCCGGACTTGTCATATAACGGTTTATTACTTGAAACTAGTTTTGAATTTGGAACATTTAACTCGACAACAGAGGAGAGCTTATCAAGGCCTTTTTGATTTACCACTGTTTTTGTTTTATTTGTCAGAGTAGTGAATAAAAAACTTTTATTCCCACATTTGTAGCATTCTGAGAATTTCCATGGCTGAAGTTTGATGATTACGCCACTGGAGTAGGGACTGTAATACCGGATGAATATATCAAAACCGTTAATGCAGCTTTTTTTTTTAACCGTGTCCGCTCCCAATGTGGAGAAAATGGCCTCGTAATGAAGGTATCACCGTACCACGGAAAATACCTGCAGAGTAGTGTAATGAAATTGTTTGGTTTAGTATGTTTGATATATATGGAAATATTTTGTCTAAAAATACGATATTTTAAACATAGATATTCTTTTCAGCAGCACTGCTCATCTTTTTTGGATGAGGTTAATTGATTTTTTTACCCATGTCTACGTGGACTCCTAATTGAGATTATGTAAACAAAGTTTTTTCTACACAAACTCAGTTGCTCAACCTGCCCTTTTTCGAAGAGAGTAGAAATATTAGAATAACATCAAGACAGTGCTAATGGTTGGCTAGTATCGGCGTGCGGAGTGCTTATCACTATCTCTATTGCACAACCTAATTTGGGTATGAGCATGAAGGATACAAGAGCATGCGCCGCATGCCCTTGCATCTCGCTTACACTTTCACTTTTCATGTGATTGAGCGAGAAAGAGGTAAAGCCACCACATGCGCCTGTTGGCTAGTCGCTCTCACTACGCCCCGCCCCGTTTATCGTTTACCGTGCGATCGGGTGGGTGGGAGTTAATTTTAAACACCACAAAAATCCATGCCTTCTAACAAAAATTCATAAATTGATGGATAAATCAATTAATGAAACTGTCCGTATTGATATTCAAATCCGTGAGCACCGTAGCTGCAACCAGCAGCGTTAAATATCTGTAAGTAACTATTTTAGTTTATTGTTATTTTTTATTCAAATATAACAATAGTTCATCAATGTTGAAATCAGTCAAAATTGAACTGATCTTCATGCAAATAAGTCCGGTTGGAGTAAACGTTCGATCATATTTTGTTCACCAAAATCGTTATATATTGTAATACAAAAATTATAAGTTTTCTACATTTTCGAAACGGGTAATTCTGTGTTGAAAAAAACAGCTGAAATACCGGCTTTTCAATTGTAGCAATGCTGGTATTGCAATCCCTACGCCAAAGGAAAGAATGGGTGGAGAGCGTAGCGACTTATTCGTTAGATGACTCCAGAGACAACGCCATTTTATAACCGTACAATAAATAAGTTTATGGCCCTTCCGATGGGGGCGCTACATGACGATTTCTGATATATCTTCACTCAATTTTAATATTTGAATCTGAAGATTTTCGTGACATATTAATTGAATTGGCATTTACTTGGTAGAACTCCACGATAATAAAAGTATTCAGTTCTACAAGAATTACAAAATGTAATTGATAGTTATTTTGGCTTAACGCCATTATCATACAGTTTTCTATCTCCCATGGATTCAGCAGTTCCTTATAATGGGAAGAGGAGTGCTGTAGCTTTCGTTTAACTGAAGTTCATTATTGATATTGGAAACGTTTTATTAAAGTAGTGTAAATACGGACTGCAGTAAAAGTTGAATAGGAAACCAGTGTCTCAATTAAAAATGGTGAATATTTTTTAAAAAAATATTAGAATACAAGGAAAAATACCTTAAAATCATAATTATAATTGACATTTTAGAGAGAGCCATTTTGTCGATGTCAAAATAGCTTGTACATATATGACATAGTTCTAGTATAACTAAAATCATTGCTATTTTTATTACAATATAACTGATATAATTATGTTTCGTAAAATAATATTTAAGTTAATTAATCAAAGAGTAAACCAGATTCCTTTCTCTATTATCAGTACTGCTGATTCACAAATGTTAGTTCCAATATTTAGGTTAATCATTGAATTGCTGAGTCAGCCAATTTGTTGCATGTTATTAACAAAATCAGACCACGAAGTCATGCGGCGCCCGCGAAATGGCGGAACGAGTCCTGTCTCAAGGCGCACATCGGTTGTGATATGTAAAACGTAATCCGCAAGCATTGTCTGTTCGCCTGGCATTACATAATAGTGAATAAAACGACTCGCGCGCGCCATTTTGGAGATTTATTGGCTTGTCGTGTGTGTACGGAGGGGGCTGTAAATATCACCCTACCAACTCACCTATACCATTCGAGATTTTTCTGTATATCAATTTTTGTATGTCAGCATGTATCACCGAGAATGAACAATAAATGAAAAGCTTTCAATCGTTGAGAAGTAAGAATGATTCACAAAATGTTTTTTTACTTCGCTTTCTTCTTAATTCAATGAATAATATAATTTACAATCAAATATCATGTTAAATAAATTATAAACCAAAGAAAACCTTGTATTCAACAATGACATGAGTCAGTAAACTTCGTGTATTTACATTGATAATTGTTTTTAGATCTGAATTATACTATACCCTTTCCTCGATTGAACCGGTTCCTCACTTTCTTTTCATATATTTACGAAGCTTGCCTACGGTTAAGGATGTCTCGGGTTCAAGTCCTGGTAAGGACAGTTTAATAAATGCCTTTCTTAGGTATGGATGTTTGTGATAAATGTGTCTTAAATTCTCTCCTACCTATCCCATCCTACAAACGGAGCGTAGCGATAGCGATTAGCGAACCACTATTCTTGTCTAAGCCATTATCCTTCTAGATAGGTTAAACAGTTGAGTAACAAGCAGTTCTCTTAGAAAACTTCTGTTTTGATGCCAACATTAGGTGTATATATGCTCCACATTGAGAGGGGACATGGTGAAAACAATTATGACCCATTAAAAACATACATCATGCCAGTTACCAAGGTGAATTGTTTAATATTTACTAAAAACCTGGTTTCACAGCTGATTGGTAATTTTACAAAGCTGTAGAATGGACATATTCAAACATTTATGATTATTCAATCTTTTTACGGATTTGTCAGATTTCATCTCTTCCTACACACTCTACCTGATCCACACCATGATGAAAACCAGAAATTAGTTTACTAAAAGTACATTTCTTACCCGTCCTTCATTAGTTACACGCTTTGAAAACAGAAAGTAAGCATTTGACATATACAATTCAGTGTTGTTAAGCATAACCTGAAAATTTGTTGTCATTTTGTGATTCGAGTAAAAATTGGGTCAATAAAGTATTATCTGTCATTTGGTATGACCCTGACATCCATATTTCATATGAAAATACTCAAAACGCAATGGTTATATGATGGTATGTAAACAAACATGGGGCAATTTAAACCTTAACGTCCCTCACCTGTAAATTCAACATTCAGTTAACAGGATACAAACACTACCGAAACATTGAAAAATATATTTAGTGGAAAAACTAAATTAGATAAATATAATATATGTTTCACTAGTGGTTAAAAACATACTGGGATTGATTATTATTTTTTTAAATGTCCATTTAAAGAATCAATGTCAATATTTGAAATAAAATTACGCAATTTAATTTCACCTTTTTTGTTTAAAAAATCATAAACAATTACGTAATGAAAATCAGAATGAAATATAAAAATTGACAAGCCACTTCATTACCTATTCCAAATATACTTTTTATTATTTGAGGTACTCATTTTCGGAGCATGGATACGACATACAAATAAACAGAAACACATTTATTATTCAAGATTTTTATTATTTTTAAACAAAATTTTAACACTTACTTTGCATAAAAATTCAAATCTTTTTGTAGTGAGAGAAAATATTTGCAGATAGAAACGTCTACGGCGCTTAATAAGACTTTAAACATTTTCCATGAAGGAATAGAGTAATTTTAATAAAAGAAGAACTTCTTGACTAAGGCGTAGCCATAACAGTATGAATGCTAATACTAAAGATTTTGTAAGGTTCAAATAAGTGGTAGTTATACAGAAGCTAAAAAATAGTGAAATTTAGGGGTTTAACTGATACACAAAATTAATTTATGTCATATAGAGTTTGAACATGATAAATTTTTAAAAGCTTTTGTTTAGTAGCTTCACTTTTTAATTAGTTATTTAAATTATTACAGCGTAAGACTTGATTGCAAATATGTAAGAATTTAGGTACTCTATATATTTCAAGCCACATTTTTTCTTACATATTCGCTAATGACAATAGTAGTACATTGCTTGACAAGTACTATTTTCGCTCTACTAATCATCAGGTGGACAGTGCGTTGAGATTTTATTTTATACTTGTGAATTGCAGGTTTATTAAATATATTAAGTAATTATTCAGGTACAATATGTAGTTAGAGAGAATATAGCAGACAAATTTCAATACTTGTTGACAACAAATCGACCATTTACATTCTGTATTCACCCACACTTACTTAACGTTGTGATTGTTTTACTCTTGGCTTAAAAGTTGATTTAAAAATCAAAATATAATAGTTCATATCGACTACTTAATCTTCAACTAAGCTCTGATTAGGAAATTTTTTCAGAACATATAACTCCGTCACTTTTAGTAATAGTAACGAAGAGTTGTTTTGGAATATTTAGATCGTTTGATGGTAATATTGTTTAGTTTATCTCCTGACAAATTTTCCCAACAGTTAGCCAGTCTGCAAATTAAGCATTCCATATCTAAATTGATAAAAGTTGTGTTTCGAAAAAAAGCGCGATTCAACAAAACCTGATTCGTAGCAAAAGAAATACCTATATATATATTATTATCCTTCTCGCTGGTTTGTGCTTGCTGGAAAAACTATGCTTTTATGTAGTATTTATTATAACATGCATGTTTTCATATTTAATTTGTTAATTTGTTCAAACGTTGATTTATAATACAAGCTCAACTATATGACAAAATATAAATATGACAACATTACTCAGTCTTTTTAGTAAAACATTGTACATGCAATGTAAGCGAATTGCGACAGCTTTAATGAAAATATGTAACCAGAGAAAATTAAACTGAAGACGCTGAAGTGGAAATAAGTATTATTTGTCATAGTCAAGAGCTGTGATTAGGATATGCGAAGAAAAAGAGAAGAAACCTTGATGAGATATGACAAGATGGCAGGAAAATTATGGTTGATGCTATAAATCAGTGCGAAGGAGATACATATTTTCTATGAATATTATAATATAATATATAATGGTACGAAAATGAAATTAAATTGATCTCACTAATGAAATAATACCTAACGTAATTACTAATATGTTGTTTGATCAAGCGATAAGAATCAATGTCCATAGTATTGACAAACATCGTACGATTCATTTAGTTTGATGATACTTCGCAGATGTTACATATTTTTGAAACACGTGGATTTTGGAATGGTTTCCCTTAACGTTTTCTGAAAGTCAGTGGAAAATAAGAATATCTAGCTTCATATAATAAATTTTGGAATATATAATTGTATAATTACTGAGATTTAATTTAAGAATACAACGGCCAGTGAAACAGTATTGTCATCCGTCCGTGTGTACGTTAGTACTTTTTATTCTTTTTAAGCGTCTCTCGAAACTCCGTTTTTATCCGACTGTCGTTCAGCTTGATAATTTTCTTCATTTGGGCGAACCACTTCTCCACATTTTTTTTAGTTTTCCTTTGTTTTTACCTCCTCTGGCCGTGTCTATGATTCTGTTCTAATATTGCCATCTAATCTAGGTTGTCATCTGTATTGATTTGTTCTCCACATATATTTTTCCAATGAATTGTGATGTATTTAAAAATTGAGTACTTATAGCCTTTTTATTGAGTCATCATGCTGTATTAATCAGTAAAGTGTAAGGATGGTAACTCGTAGTAAAGTACACTTTAAAGGTCTCAGTCATAAAAGCCCTCAAATTCGCGTCTTATTTGACTGCCCTAAAATGAATAACGAACAGAACGATATGTTTAAGCAGTTAATCTTTACAAGTGTCAAATAAGTCAAGCAAACTAGGTTGTAACTAAAGATTACTTCACGACAGTTGAAAAAAATATATATCATGCAAGGATTGCCTTTACCTCAATTTGTTTGTTAAGTCATTAAACCCACCTGTCATGTTAAACTCTCAGCACAACTTGAAATAAGTGATTGATCTAGTTAAATTATGATCTATCAAATTAAACCATTTTTTTATTTTGCTATGAATAGTAAATTAATGCTCCAATATTACACTCATTGAAATATTCAATCGTTTTTTTGACGATAAGACATTTGTTAATCTGAAATAAAAGCATTTTTCGTTAAACAGTGAGACAAATCAACCGCAGCATTATATATATGATTACTATTTACTTTCAAGAAAGCCATACATTTGTGTGTAGCGTACCAAAATATTTGAAAATGTCTTCCTATAATAATAAATCACCTTCTAAATCAATCACAACACACAATTTATCAAACATGCTATGAGCAAAGTGGCTTTTAGAAGTCGCAAAAAAAAAACAGCGAAGTAAAACAAACGGCCGCAAATAACTTACAGTGAGATGTCCAGCCTGACCAGGGGTTTCCGGCCAGACCGGAAGCAGGAGAGGCGCTGGTGCGCCGCGCACTGCCTCTTATCAACTTCCGGGGATATAAAAATCACAGGAAGACGACCACCAGTAGCGCTGCCAACAACATTTAATGGACACTACTAAATATAAAAAAAATAATTGTACATACAAAGCGATTTTAAACTTAATGTCAACCACCAACTCCTGTTTTTTTATGACAAGATAGCCATTATAATATATCTTTAACACAATTTCGATTAAAATACGTGTTTGCTATTTAAGTGGTGACAACTGTCGATCATCGGTGAAAGGACATTTTAAAATTTATAATACTTGTAATAAAATAAATTATTGATATTAGTTTTAAATTATTGAATTCAGATTTCAAGTTTAACATTTTTGTAGACTGATTTTTCAATCGAAATATGAATTTGGATTATTGAGATTTTGTACACATCCATGTATTTACATATGAAATACATGGAAGTGTACAAAATCTCAATAATCCAAATTTGATTTTGAAATTCCATCAAGCACCCTCAGTCGATTTCTTAAATTACGAAATATGAATGTTGTTTAGTTGAATCTTAGCCATTCGCTCATATGCCATACTTACTAAATACTACGCTAAAAAAATGGTTTTAATATTTTGAAATCACTTTTTTAAAACAAAAACTGTATACAAGTAATAATTATGACAAAAAATGAATTTAATTATTTATTGAACAATCATGATTACAGCCAGGAGCCGTATATAAAGGAGCAACAGAAGAGATTAAAATTTATTATCTTAAATAACGACAAAAAACATGTTTTTAACAAAATTTTAGTTCAGCATAAGATTACCAAAAATGGAAATATGCATTGTTGCAATTTAGTATTTTTTCAGTTGGGCAACGTTAAAGGGAAAACATAAATCTCGCACAGCTCTGTAAACAGTAAATTCAAAAGTATTTAATATCTTTTCCTTTATAGGATAATTGGTTACTTGTTTCAATCTATAATTGCCGAATGAAGGCGCAGTAATTTAAAATTATGATAAACGTTCGCAGTCAGTATTCATGAAGAGTTTTCTCAAATACTTTAGACGCGATTTCGAAATGACTCGTTCCAATGTAATGCATTCAATCTTTCATTTATCTATGGTCACTCCATCTTTTTCACATGAAATTTTTGTACATAGCGTATCCTGTGTAAGTGTAAAAAGAAGATTGAGCGTCCATTTCCTTTTTAATCTGTACTTTCCGATTTCCGTTTATTTAAATGTTCTTGGTTTCTCATTGATATGAGACTGTTCTCTTTATAATATGTATATTTAAGTTTCTGGTAAAGGCGCCACTGCCGTCAATATATTTTTTCTATTCCCCGCGAATCTCCAGTGTGTGCCTGGGGAAAAATAACTTGCCGTAAAATGGCGGAAATCATCGCTATACCGGATATCATCGCTCATTATAACATCTGTTTCTTTTGTTCTTGTTGCCGACATACTGATCATGCTCGGGTGGTATGATTTATGTGCTTAACTATTATCTCATCCCGTACGTGTTCTCAAAAAAAATATATCAAATATATTGTTATTCGACGAGCACTTCTATCCATAAACCTACCGTTTATACTCAGTGGTGTAGTTAGCTAAGTTGTTGACCTTGACCTCCAAGCTGGAGCACACTTCAGCACTTCCTCAAAAGTTTTCATTAAAATTATGTTACACGAAATAATTTTTAATTCGTGACCAACGTCAATTTAACAGTTAGTAAAAAAGAGACGTTGATCTATAGAAGGCCAAGAAATATGAAAACCTTTTATTATTTTTTTTTAAATAAAACACAACTCGTCTGTACTACTTCCACATGTTTATAATGGTCAGGACCGATGATTAGTTGATCATGCTCCTGATGAGCAAAACCGGTCTTGATCATTATATACATGTGGAAGTAGTACAAACGAATTGTGTTTTATTTTTCAAAATATAATGTCTTTCCAACAAGAATTGACAGTTAACACCTTCAAAGTGAAAATTTTTTAATTCAATCTTCATTATATACTCTATACTAACAGCAGACATGAATAAAAAAACTGTGTATGATATTTAACCCTCTGGTTGCCAAAATCCAATATTTTGGCAATTACTACTGATAAAGTGTGCTTACAATTATATTATACATTTTACTTATGAATTATTTATGTTAGAACCGAGGAATTGCTTGACAAATGACCCCAAAAAGGCCAACAGTCAGAAGATTGGAAGTAACCAGCATTTCTTCATTTGATTACTTGACTGTTCATATTGATCAAATTGCTAGAACAAAATATATGGTTTTAAACATTCTCTCTGACATACCATTGCAGACGACTTAACATATCAAATTTGAGTTATTGAGATTTTGTACACTTCCATGTATTTTGTCACTAACGACCCGGGTTTCACCTTTCGACATCTTCAGGCATTCGAGCGCACGAAGTCTACAAAATCTCAATAATTCAAATTTGATATTGAAATTTCATCAAGCAGCCTCAGTCGATGTCTTAAATGACTTAACATATGATTGTAAGTGGTAATATGGTAATAAATGATTTCAATAAAAATGTAGTTCTTATAACAGCATTTATTCATTCTCTGAAATATTTTTTTTTCGAAGCAATCAGAAGCCAGTGAGCTAAGAATGAATGAATATAAAAGTAGCTGACAATGAAACCAGAAGACTTATCTAAATGATTTTATTTGTGTTGCGAAAATAGGATAAGTGGCCTGTCAAAAGAAACAAGCGTGCGTAAAAAAGCTTTACTGATACATTAATTTAAAGCTCGTTTTGAAGCAAAGCTCGCAGGCAGTACCCAAATAACGGAACCTTAGAAGAAAATGGAAAAATAAAAATAGCTCCGCTGCGAAATAACAATTGTCGCAAACATTCCATTTCGCTTTTATGACAAGGTTTGTATAAACACGGCAATGTCTTTACACTATACATGCTAGGGAGCTATAAACTGAAAGTCGTATGCGATGAATGCTGAAATACATCAGATGTAAGTCCTGTAACGGTTAATTAATCAATGCTTTTATTTGTGTATTGTATATTAACAATAATTTTTGTTGTATTAAGCCAATCGCTACAGATGTATATCATTTACTGGAAATATCTTTTAAGGCATTACAGTAATTAAAAGCACTCATGTGATTGACAAGAGAGTCTTAACAGCAGTTAACCAAAAATATTAAAGTATGCTTACCTGCGTAATGCGTTGAGTTTATTTATTAAAAAAATGTTGCCAGCCGGTTTGCCCAACTGCTGGACAGACTTGAGTAACTTTTTTCATTCATCATCAAACTCCGGCCATTTTGACAATACGACCGGCTGTTGGCTGAAAATATTCAAAGCTTCTATTTTGTTTAAGAAACAATCTCGATTTTCAATCGATTTCTGGATTTCTGTTCGTAGGAATTAGAGGTCTGCGCGGACCAAGGCTTTGGCACAGTAAGGAATTTAATTATCAGAAAAATATTTTGTATTAAGTTCGGTTCATCAGTCAGCCATAAGGCAATACTATTCATAAATTAGATAATTTATTTCACATGTGTATTGAATTACGCTGAAAATATGCAAACAATAATATATATTCTTTGAATAGTATAAATAAATTTCTATTTTCAAAAAGATTGGTCTTTATTCGGGCTGAGAAAAATAAATCTGGCTTCGGGTCGGGTTCGGGAAACAAGTGTGATATTGAGACTCGGCCTCGGGTTGAGCTGGGTCTGCAAATGTTGGGCTCAGAACGGGTAATTTTATAAAATTTCGGCTCTACAGATTACACCTACTTTCTTCGAAAAAAAGAGCTTGAGCAACTAAGTAACAAGCAGTTCTCGCAAAAAAATCCTGTCAAGATACCAACATTAAAATTCTTTACGCTCCACATTGGTAGCATATATGATAAAAAAAATGTAATGAAATTACGCGTCCAATAAAAAGCCTTCAAAATAAAAAGATGTCGTTTGCGGTTATTTTAAGCCAATTTGATTGCCTGAATTATAATCAGTTATGATTAATATTTATGTACAGATATTTCAGTAGAAGTTAAGTTTACTGTATTCGATTATGAACGGTGCAAAAAACTTGTCACAGCGTTCTATCTAATTAAGTATCGTATTAGTCCGACTATACGATGACCCTGATTATAAGGCGACCCCCATTTTTAATCTGCCTTTTGGAAAAAAGCATGGCATACAAAAATCAAATGAACAATATATTTTGGTGGAAGTAATATAGTCATCTCGCTCATTATGACGCAGTGAATTTATCGTTCATTTGTATGAGAGTTGAATATAAGGTGACCCCCCCTATTTTTGTGTCGCTTTTTTAATAAAAACCTCGCCTTATAGTCGGGTTAATAGGTAATACAAATTAAAACGGAGCATTGACTATTTGGCTCACGTATCAACTTGACACGGCCCTTATCTGAGAAAGCTTGGAGGCTCCATCTACACGATCTCGTTCTGTGTAATGCTTGTAGGGATAATAGCGGAACGACATTGGGGAACAATGGGATGATAATATTATTGTCGAGAGCGTCGATAAAAAAAAGAGTGAAAGGGTTCGCGTCGCGGGTGTTTGGCTACCGTGGAACGATGATTGCGCTTCTGGCGGAAGCTTTTCAAACTACCGGCCACGGTGACTTGCAAAGTGCAATGGGACTCGTTTGAACAATACTCTTCGGTATGAATAGAATAATTTCAATCTATTTGTATAAAATACGCAAATTAACATAATATTGCAATGTCATCGTGTATACGTCTATAAAAATAATTTAAAAAGGATGCGAGACATGACAAAATCTATTTTAAAACATAAAGTAAGAAAATACTCGAAAATATCAACTTCCGAAGCAATATTTTTGAACAATAATTCTGAAACTCTTCCTAACGACATCATCATTGACATCTACTCTTTGGGAGAAGTAACTGTTGTGAAAAAATGTCCAGGATTCATCTGATAATTATCAGGAACATACAGTTTGACACTTACAAGAGTCCCAAGAAATCATTTTGGCCATCTATGAATCAAGACAATATTACTATACATTTAAATATTTAGTTTATAAAAGCATAATTTTAAGTCATAACCACTTTCATGAAACATGAAAAAATTTATTCATTTCTTTTCGAAACTAAGCATGTCCAATATATATACCCAAAATGAGTTGTTCATTGAATCATTTTAAACCTACACATATAGTTTGATGACTATCAAAAATGGCCAAAGGGCATCAATTTCATATAGAAAAGAGTTTCAGAAAATGAGTTGATTTTTAAATCGGGACATGTCCAATGACAATGACCAAGACTTAAATTAAGTAAAGAATTAAAAATTGTTGTTTACGTTTATGATGTGTAGATCATTGACAACAAATATGTCTCTATTATTATCATTGCAGGCAAATAGTATTACAGAAAAGTTCATTTATTACGGATGAGTGAATTGTGGACATGTTCAGTTTTGAAAGTAAACTACTGAAATAATGAGGTGTTTAATTTTTATTTAAAGAACATATTTTAAGTCAACCATTTAATACGTATCTTCAGAGTCGACCAGGATAGAAAAGTATCACATCGAAGTATCACATCGAGTATCATATCGAAAGTAGAATTTTAATATTTGACACAAATTTATTCACCTTTTTTTTAAATTGAAAGATTTTAAAAATTACTAGCAGAAAACAGTACTCTATTTTATTTAATTAGTTTAAAGAATTTGAATTATTGAGATTTTGTACACTT
Source organism: Himalopsyche phryganea (assembly GCA_022494535.1). Lineage (NCBI taxonomy): Eukaryota > Metazoa > Arthropoda > Insecta > Trichoptera > Rhyacophilidae > Himalopsyche > Himalopsyche phryganea. Next base: position 13,406,547 of record JAGVSL010000013.1, on the reverse strand, counting down.
CTTCGGCATCTTCAGGCATTCGAGCGCACAAATGGACTCGAATTGACAGACAGTAAGAAGAGTCTAAAGTTTATATACGAGATACAGACACGAAAAATATTATTTATGAGATAAAATGTTATAAGTCTAGGATCCACACTGCATTCGTCGGCGTCCGTGGGGCAGTTGGTAGCGTCGCTGGCTACGGTTACGGATGTCTCGGGTTCAATTCCCGGTGCGGACGATTTTCATAGATTGATCTTACAATCGATTTATGGATTTCTGTTCGTAGTCTGAGTCCTCCCTCTCACCCATCCCATCCCAACGGGGCGTAGCGACAGCGATTAGCTAACCACTAGTCCTGTCCTAGCCCTATCCTTCTATCCCTACTCTTTTCGAAAAAACAGAGGTTGAGCAACTGAGTAACAAGCAGTTCTCGTAGAAAAAAAATCCTGTTAAGATATCTCCATTAGGAGACCATATGCTCCACATTGGGAGCGGACATGAAAAAAAATAAAACGGATCCACACTGATACCTGAGTTAACATTTCGAGAACCGCTTTAATCCTTATTTTGTGAACAACACATTAACAGAGTGGCGAATTGCCGCTTTCCGACTATTATTAGAATTACCAGTGATTTTACAATTATAATAGCATTGTGGGTTTCAACGGGATGCAATTCGACGAAATGATAAATATATACAATCATTCCACATTTAGTGGGTTCTGTTTGGTGACCATGAGATGAATATCAATATATATATATTTTTTTTTACGAAATCATTCACGTAAAGGATACAGCAACGGAGAGTTTGGAAGATTCAACTGTTCGTTCAGAATTGGTTAAAGAAAATGGTTAATTTAACTGGTTAATTTAACTGGGCTCTATTGATTTCCAAATTCCATCAAGCACCCTCAGTCGATGTCCTAAATTATTGGTTAAAGAAAATGGTTAACAACAACAGATTAATTAAATATGTAATTACAGGTCTTGCACACTATTATATACGAAGAATTCATGATTTGTAATCGAAATTATTTGTCCACTTTATTTTCCTTGTAAGTAAGTCCTTGCTTACTACTTATATAAACTGTTTTGTTAAATTCAATCAAATAATCAAGAAAATCTTCTCTAAGTATTATACACACGTATTTTATATGAAGAGGCTTATTTTTTATCTCATTAAGGGAAACAAATTTAAAATTAGTAGTTAATGAGGCAAGGGAAACGATCCCTGAAGGACTAATCTCATAAGTGCAGAAAAGTTTTACTTAATAAAGGATACGAAATTTTCAATTTTAATGAACTACCTATATTGATTATCTTAGACTCTTTACTGCAAGTTAATTTAAGAGGGTCATTTATTTGAAAATGCTAACATAAATATGAAATTTGTTTATGTAGTATAACGACAGATTTGTTTTTATAATTAAATCATACAAGGTGAATAATTCAAAGAAACCGTTTAGGGTATATTTTTTTTTTGTAACGCAATGTAAAAAATCCTCTAATTTTTAAATCATCTTTGGCGCGACACAAATCTGTGATAGACTGATCATTTAACCTACATTTACTGCAGTGTTTAAAACTGCTTAATGTTAAACATATTGTCAAAACAAATGGAGAAAAATGTTTTAATACAAAGATTGTTCTTCTTTGGAAACCAAACCAAGGTGCGTAACGATTAGGACTCCCAATCCCGGGATCCGGGATCTCGGTCGATTAGTCAGACTAGTAATCTCGGGATTGATATTTAGACAATCCCGGGTTTCAAGAATTCACTGTAAATTTAAAAAAAAATAATTCATATTTCAAATTAAATACTTCTTGATTAACTAAAACGTGCACATCAGTTTGTTTATGTTAATACTTTTTATAACACCTACATAATTAATAAAAACTTACATATATTTAAAGTGGTCTCCTCTTTCTCATATTTCGTTACTGATGTAGATAGAAACAGATAATTTTGACAACAATATATTTTATTGTTTTTCTTACATTATTTTATAACAAAACCAATTCCATGCCCTAGTATTCATTCCAATTAAAGCAACAATAAACAAAAAAATAATATTAAAAATACAATATAAAACAAAAAATCACGCATAATGTTATTTAGACAGAATTTCGGGATTGAAAAATTGTGAATTCTGAAATCCCGAAATCATTGAAAGTATCCGGGATGGATGCCCTAGTAACAATTTTGCTAAATACATTTTTTTCAGATACTTTAATTTTTTACAGTGGTTTTATAAATCAGTTTGTCGACTGATACAAGGACGAAATGTGAATATTTCCATTTTTAAAATGTCAAATTTAATGTTACTTATGCTGATCTGAGGAACTGTGGGTATGCATTGAGAGCTTAAAAACTTGCCTATGGTGATGCCCAATAAAAAAGGTTTAAAAAAAAATAGAGATATTGCTGTGACTGCGTGGGCGTCAGTGAGTTCAGTTCCTTATTCGGAGCATATGGCCATCACGCGGTTCCTCCAAGCTTCTCTATCCCCCATCAGTCTCGCTTCCTCCCAGATTATCACAGCGTCCCATATCTCCGCCGAATACATTCTATGGATGGTCAACAGCGGCCTTCCAGGGCGACGGAATCCATCTGGTTGTCAGAAGAGACACGCAAAATTCAGGCTGCCCTGGGGCATCCGCAGCACGTGACCAAGCCAGGTCCATCATCGCTTTTTTATTTTTGACGTAATAAGAGGCTGGTCCGTACGCTCTCTTACCACCGAGTTCCTGACAAAATCAAACCACCGTACCTCTAGTATTCACCTCAAAAATCTGTTTCCAAAGCAAAGTATACGATTACCCGTGCCTTGGTGAGGTGCCATGACTTGCAACCGTAAAGCAACACCGTCATAATGCATGCGTTGAATAAGTGGCACTTGGTTCTGACCGAGTACAACCGTGAGTCCCAGACTTTCCGCATTGAGTTAGAAGTTGCTCTAGCTGTCCCTAATCGGATTGCGAGCTCTTTACGCGGATTACCATCTCCCGTGATGTTTACCCCCAAGTACCTGAAGCCATCGATTCTCTTGATGTCTTGCCCCACGCTCGTCAGAGGGTAGTCTGGGTCTGGACAGAAACTGTTGCAGAGCACATTGGTTTTACTCGTATTGACTTAGAAGCCAATGCGATACAAGTTGCTTTGCAGCCTGTCTATTGTTTCCTGTATACCCTCGACAGATTTGTCAAATGTGACAGCGTCGTCAGCATACTTGAGGTCACATAGCCCCAGATTGGCGGAAATGGCTACACCTCGGTCGAGTGGTATTGACTTCCTCAGGATGAAGTCAAAGATTATTATGAAGAGGAACGGAGCCAGAACACAGCCCTTTCTGACCCCGGTTGAGACCCCAAACCATTCTGTCGTTACGTCACCGATTCTAACACAGCATTTACTGCCCTCGTGCATGCATTTGATGATGACGACAATCTTGGTTGGGATTCCGTACAGTTTAAATATGTCCCATAGGGAAGGCCGGTGCGGACTATCAAAAGCATTCTCTTAATCAACGAAGCAACACGCCAGCGAGCTTTTGAATTCATTGCTTTGCTAGAGAAGGCATCTGAGATTATGAATTTGGTCCGCACAGGATCGGCCAAGTAAGAAACCGGCCTGGTTTTCCCTGAAGATACACATTACTGGAATCCTTATTCTCGCCAAGACTATCTGCGCCAAAACCTTGCAAGACACGCTGAGCAGCGTTATGCCCCGGTAATTGGCGCAGTTGAGTGGGTCACCTTTTTTGTGAATTGTGATGACCTCACCGTTGACTCAGTCCCTCAGACAGCGCTCCTGCTCCTACACCTTACTGAGAAGTAGGTGCAAGGACTCCAAGAGCGTCTCCAGACCGTACTTGAGAAACTCTGGGTGTATACCGTCCACGCCCGGTGCCTTCCCATTCTTTAACTGCTGCACAGCAGAGGTGATCTTAGCGTGCGTCGGTGCATGGTTGGGGATGTTTGGCGCTCGGGAGATATCTTCAAGTGTAGCTTCGCTGGGTGTGTCAAAAGGGTTTGAGGGAGGAGAATGGTTTAGCAACCCACAGACATGATCGCTCAGTGCTTTAAGCCTCACTCTTTCTTCAATTTTCCCCCACGTGTCGTCGGACATCCAATTTGGCTGCCCACTCCTCCTGACTTCTAGCACCTCATGAGCGGCTAACGTAACTGCATCTTTGATGATGGACCATTCCGATTCGATGATGTCGTGTCGGGGGTTTTGCCGGTCATGCACACAGTTGGTGACGTTCTTTCTCACAGCGACGTTGAAATTCAGCCGAATTAGACGAAATTGCAGTCTCTCAACGTCGATCCTCTTTCGAGTCGGTGGCCGTACTGTACGACTAAGTCTGAGACGGATTTTGCCGAAAAGCAGCTCATGATCGCTGTATATGTCGGCACCCCTATAGGTTCAAAAATCGAGAATTTCCCTTCGGTGAGCCGCGCTGTAGATGAGTGGTCAATTTGTGCCTTAGTGCAACCATCAGGAGAAGTCCACGTGTATTTGTGGATGCCTCTGTGCGGGAAGATTGTACCGCTAACGATGAGCTCATTCATAGTTGCAAACTCGATGAGTCTCTCACCGTTGTTGTTGGCTTCACCGAGGCCATGCCTTTCCATCACTGTGAGGCCAAGCAATGAATCCGTTCCCACTCTCGCATTGAGGTCCCCCATTACGATCACGCGGTCTCTGAGAGACGCAGTCTGTGGGACTTCTACACCAATATGTCGTTTACCTGATAAAAAGATGTATTAAAACCAGAAAAACAAAAATATGTCTTGGAATTATGGCTATTTTTTTAAACTACTGTAGTTTTACTTTCCTATTGTTTTCTGACGATGTCAAATGATTCAAAAATAGCCCACGTCTGATTAGTAATTGAAAAGGATTTTTCTGATTACGTAATACAGCAAAACAGTAAACAAAAATCGATTAACTACCCAAACAAATCGATCAATCACAAGTCGGCCTTTGTCGATGGCGTTTTATGCAAAACACCCTCAAACTTCTCGCAACGCACACTTCATCCCCTATTAAGTTCACTAGCCCTCAGAAAGAGCATACCCTAAATATTATCTCGTGTATTCCCGTTACTTTTACACAATGACTTTTGATTTTCACGCAAAAAACTTTTAGGATTACGTACTTGTACAAAAATACCGTCTTACTGTAGAGATAATTAATTAACCCCATATTCTATTTGAAACACATTTCGGATACATTAAAGCTAAGGGATAATATTATTAATTATAATTATTAAATTAATGCTTTAACTATGACTTGCGTGTCGATTATTCATCAAGAGCATACGATGGTTTATTTAAAAACATCAGTTAAATTTCCATTATTGACTGTTAATTCTTAGTAAAGAGTTATCGTAACGTTTTTAAAAAAAGATGAAAAAATAAAATGTCTTTTATAATTACACATCGAAAAAAACCTTGATATTTTAATATATTTTCAAATTTAATTAAAAGAAATGGTTTCGTTTAATTAAAAACATTTTTAATTCAGCTGTTACAAAGTGAACTTATTTCGAATTTATTAAAATATTTCGTGATAATATTTGTGTAATTATGAAAATGAAATAAACTATTTTATAAAGTAAACATTGAATTCAATTATTTTATATTTTGTAACCATTTAAATTTTCATTTCATCTGTTCACTAATTTTCTTACGTCAACTAATTTAATTATTTACTTTTCAGTTTTATTAATAGTAACTGACCGTTTATTAAGTCAGTTACTGACCTCTTATTCATTTAGTTAATGTCTAAGGAATAAGTAGCTTTTATTTATGTTCAAAATATTTTTTAAGTAGACCAAAGACTGCGAAAAAATAAGCTATCTCATTTATTATGCAAACGTATACTCTGTTTAATCATTTTTTTCTGACTCCACACTGCCAAGTTGACAAATAAAAATAAAATGTAACCTCATGTCGTTTAATCTTAAAAGCTCTGACGGGAGACGTTAACACTCCATCATTCATATTTCCCTTGCCACATGAAAACATCGTAAAATTTTCTTAACGCGATATTACATTTATGGCTATTGTTAAAATGTTTATATTTTTCGGAAATCTTAAAAAAAACAAAAAGTCGTATTACCAGCTTATCTCTCGTGCAGATTTTCATTACGTTTTACCATTTTATGACATGTAAGTAAACCGCTACTTTTCGACAATAAGCCTTCTTTAATTATGTACATTATTTATTCACTTTTTTGCCACCATAAAGAGGTTGGTGAATTTAAATATCTTTATTATAAATATAATTACTTTATTGTGTTAGCTGTCAACAATTATTAGAAAGGCATTATAGCTATAAAAATAAGAAATAGTTTTTTGTGCTAAAACCACAGTATATTAAATTTGGATTATTGAGATTTTGTACACTTCCATGTATTTTGTCACTAACGACCCGGGTTTCGCCTTTCGGCATCTTCAGGCATTCGAGCACACGAATGGACTCGAACTGACAGACAGTAAACAGTGTCTAACGTTTATATAGAAGATACAAATACGACAAATATTATTTACGAGGTAAGATATTATACGTCTGAGAGCCACACTGATACCTGAGTTAAAATTTCGAGAATCACCTTAATCCTTATTTTGTAAACACCACATTTACAGAGTGGCGAATTGCCGCTTTCCAACTTCTTATGGAATTACCAGTGATTTTACAATTATAATAGCATTGTGGGTTTCGACGGGATACAATTCGACGAAAGGGTAAATAAATACAATCATTCCACGTTTAGTGACATCTGTTAGGTGTTTCAACGTATAGGATATAATAACGGAGAATTAGGAAGGTTCAGCTGCTCATTCAGAATTGGCAAGGAATTTAACTGGGCTCCATTGATTTCCAAAATTTCTTGATAAAATAATTTATGATCCCCCATGTTTTTATGCAACAGTTTAACCCCATCATCCGCATTAAACGTATGCATCCCGAATGCGTTCGTATGCGTTCGAATTGCATCCCGTCGAAACCCACAATGTTATTATAATTGTAAACTCACAGGTAATTCCATAAGAAGTTGGAAAGCGGCAATTCGCCACTCTCTAAATGTGGTGTTTACAAAATAAGGATTAAGGCAATTCTCGAAATTTTAACTAGGGTATCAGTGTGGCTCTCAGACGTATAATATCTTACCTCGTAAATAATATTTGTCGTATTTGTATCTTCTATATAAACGTTAGACACTGTTTACTGTCTGTCAGTTCGAGTCCATTCGTGTGCTCGAATGCCTGAAGATGCCGAAAGGCGAAACCCTGGTCGTTAGTGACAAAATACATGGAAGTGTACAAAATCTCAGTAATCCAAATTTGAGAATCTTTTTAAATATCAGTACTTAGCTAGCTTACATGCGGGAAAGGGATATAAAGACTAATTCTGTACCCACCCTAGCACTGAATTTAGCCAGGAAACTAGGAGCCCGCCTCTCGGACTTCACATAATCGTTTCAGCAGGAAAATAGAGATAGGAAAAAAAAACTGTCCATACCGGGACTTCTCGAGACATCCGTAGCCGTAGCCAACAATGTCGACCACTGTAGTGACATTTTTTTTATATATTTACTGGGTTCAATTAGAAGTTGAACATAAATGTTGCTTTCCGTATATCCCGAGATAAGAGAATGGACTTAGCAATTTCTGTGGAGTCAAATATATATTTTTTAAATTTTGAATGTGGTGGTTTTTTCAGTAGCTACTAATGGCAATTATTACTCCTAGGACCAAAAAGTACAATAGGAATTAATGAAGCATTTAAAGCGACTTTTTTATGAACCTAATAGCAATACATTGAAATCATTATTTATTACTTTTCGTTTTCTCTTCGACATCTTCTAAGAGTTTTGGTCTAAGACCTTTTTGGAGAGTGGAAGTGACCAAGGTATCACGAAATGATTCTCATTACGTTCAGAATAAGACTTATTTAGTAATAAATTTTTATTACTCGTATTTAGACTCAAAATTATTAAGAAGACTTAAGAATTATTCTCTATAATTTGTAAAAGTTATAAATTAATTATAATACAGTGAGCAATATTTACGACGGTCTTTGAAATTATTGCAATCATTAATTATTTCGCATTTTTAATTACCAAGAGTGCTTTAAAATTTAATTTTTGAAAAGAAATTTTGCAAATAAAAGTGCTAAAATTAACGTATGACAAAAATATGGTGGGTAGCATTTTAAAGAGAATTTTCTATTGCGAATATTTTTCATGGCGGTTGTTTTATTGTTTTGCCAACAGATGTTTGCGAAAAATCTTTTTTTTTTAAACAAAACAATGAAAAAATCCACGAATGGGCTTCATTAATATTAATTATACGAAGACAAAAAGCACATTTCCTATTTTCACCGCAAAAGCTTTTAAGCAATTATTTTTTTCATTGTGGTAACACATAAGTAAGGATGTGACTGGGAATAGAAGAAGTGCTAAATAATAAAGGCATAACTTTGCTTGCCCGCTTTATTGTTATAAAAGGGTGAGGAAAATTCTAAATATTCTATTAATGAGAAAATTAATAAATAAATGTTCGTTGAAGTCTTTTCCGCATTTAAAAATGTCTTACTTTTGGTTTTGTATACTGAAAACGTGTGTTGAAAAAACAATAAGTTAGATTACTGACCCTAAAGTGGTGATATCTCTCGATAATTAATTTTGTATTAATGTCACTGCGATTGGCGTATGAAGTCGGAGTACCAAGTAAAGGAGACTGAAAGAAGAGAATTAATATATAACGAATGGATTAAATTATAACTATATTCAGTATTAAAAAAATCAAAAAAAAATGTGAAAATATTGTGAATTTGATGTTTTTAAGATAGAAGGAAAGTTTTTGGGAAAAGAATATATTATATACGGATTAAATTTATAATGAAGTATTAAATTATTGTAGAAGCGAGTTGTTTAGATGAGCCTTTGTACGCCTCGTAATGCTAGCACTCCACAAAATGAAAATATAATGTCTTTGCCAGCCACGATCTGTCATTTGAAGAAAAAATAGTCAGGGGTGGATCCTAAATGACAATTATAAACAGAGCAAATTAAAATGCTGCCTCACTCTACTCTGAAAGCGAAATTTAAATGAGGAAAAAATATTGCACAGTTATTACGGGTTGAGGGAAAATAGCAAAATAAAACTTTTCTCAGAATAATTTAAATTGGTGGCTTTGGTGTTGTTGTAATGAAAATTTCCAAGAGAGAATTTTTTTTTTTCATACTATTAAAAAAATACGCAACAGAAATATCGAAGAACTTTAAATCATAAAAATTAAAACAATCAAAAACAGCATTACTATATTATAGCTTGTAGAATTTGCTATTTGATTCTTACTACACAAAGCTTGTTACTAACAATTTCAATTATTTAGTGACAGAAAACTTTCGGTCAAAAAATCTAGTTTTGAAATAATCGACATTTAAGAAAGTCATAAAACTTAAGCTATTCTATCTTCATACATTAAGAGGAAAGAGTATGTTTTTCTCTCATTTCGCGAAAATCGTTAATCGTTTTCCGTCGCCTGAAAAATATGAAACGTCGAAATGTTTTTTTTTCATTGAATAATTGCACTCTCAAAGTATTTTTTACACTATTCTACTTTTATTTAAATGGAAATAGTAAAGTTTTCAAGCCTGTCTAGCAAAGAGTTAACATCTGTTTTTCAGAAATGCTTTTATGTGCTTTACGCCATGACAAAATTAGGGTTTATTGTAGGTTATCGAGATTTGACACTTTCGAAAGACACATGCTGAATATTTGAATAACTAGTACATGAAATACTGTAAAAAAATTTTACAGCAAATTTTTTTAGTCACAATTGATTAGATGTCACAATTCTAATGAATTATTTTTTTACTGAAATTTTCCAACACGAAATTTATATTGTTATCATTGTCACCTCCTACCGAAGCCGCGTAGCCCATTTCACTACCCCCTCACAGTGTTAAGTACATAGCTTTTCAATTTCACCTGCACATATCGTGTCCCAGAGGAAATTATAGAACTGGCCTCCCTATGCAATAAGTGCGCTTAAAGGGAAGAATAAATAAAGGAAAAAACTATTATCGAAAGTAGATATAGTGCCTACTGAAGCTGGTGCAGGGTAGTATGCTCGGTTTTTGGAAATTTAAAATAATATGTAAATTTTTTTTTTTTAAATAAAAACATTTTTTTGTACTACTTTCACACTTGTATAATGATTAAGGTCAGTTATGTACATTACGATCATTATGAAGTGATAGTAAATAAACATTACCAAGGCTTATATATTCAAAAATAAAACACAATTCATTTGTACTTCTTTCACATATTTATAATGATCAGGACCGGTTTCGCTCATTACGAGCATTATCAACTGATAATGATCAGTTGATAATGTTCGTGATGAGCGAAACCGGTCCTGATCATTAAAAATATGTGGAAGAAGTACAAATCAATTGTGTTTTATTTTTGAATATATAATGTCTTTCCACCAAGAATTGACAGTTAACACCTTAAAAGTGCGTACCAAGGCTATTTATATGAAATTAAATGTTAATAAAAACAAGATTATCCCACAATTAGTTCAACAATTGACAGTTTATACCTTACAAATATATAAATCTTTACGTTAAATAGTTTTATTACAGAAATTCGGAGATATGTAGAAAGTTGAATGAATCACATTAAGTCAAACCTTGTCAAACTCTCAAAATACACGTGATTTTTTTCTACATGGACCATTCACACCAGGCCCTTTGTTTTCAGGTCATTTTAGATCCCAGCATGGAGGTTAGAAAGAATACTTAACCTGTTGATTATTACTGCTATCTTTGGTACGTGTGTGTTTTCAGCCATGTCCGATCAAAATGTGGAATATGTGCCCTCTTAAACGTCCATCGTGAATGTTGTTCAGTTCCTCAAACTTTCTCTGTAACGAAGGTAATTAAAGAAGGATGGACTTAGGAAAGGATAAATTGTTTGTAAGCTACTTTTTTTCGGGAACTAAGTTAATTTTAAAATATAAAATTAGGATTAGTGTTTTAAAAAATGTATACATTAGTTGAAAAATCAATATATTATACACGAAAGATTGTTTTTCTGTACAATATTGCTAGTATTACTGTTTTACAAATTTTATATCACATAGTAGTTTGTTCATGTCTATTATATAATTAGATACTTGATTTACCTCCACTTAGAAATATGTAGGTAAATATTGTAAAATAAATGTTTTATTGAAGGGTATTTGAGCTAAAAAATCGATTTACTACGTATTTCGTGTTTTAATTACATAAAAAAATCTTAAGCAACTCCAAAATTAAATTCATTCTGTCATTTATATTTCTGGGTGGTAGGAGTTACTGTTATAAGTGAGTAAATAATTTGTTGTCCAGCCAAAAAAATGGAAATTAGAAGAAATCAGTTTAATTGGTCGTTAAAAATCTGGGCTTGTGTAGTTTATTTCGTACAAACTAAAGTCTGCGATATTTGATTGTGACAAACTTCAATAAATATAACCACTGAAGTCATGTCAGGAAACAAAACGTTATATTCGTATTTGCATTTCGTATGAGTTGTGGTCAACGCGAGTTGTTCAGCCATTGTAGTAGGTCATATATGTTTGGAATACGTTACTTGGCAATGGATATCACCAAGTAGACCGTCAGAATAATAATGCTGGTGTATTTGTAGTTTAAGGCTAGCCTTACTCAATTAAAACGGATATAGATATAAAAAATTTACAAATAGCTCTCCCTGCTCTGTTTTTAGGATCACATGAATGGTAGGAAATGCTAATATTAAATGTAAATAAATTTACACAGATATGAAACTATCCAAATGGAGATTTGAACCCGTGGACTCCAATAACGAATAGGATAAACGCCCAAAAGCGTTGTTCACTCGGCTGCAGAACTATCGAACAAGAAATACGCAATTTGTTTATTGTATCAGCAGTTGATAAAATATGTTGGCAAAAATCTGTCAAACCTGTTTCGTAATCTGCCAGCGTTTTAAATTTAGCTTTCATTAAAAAATTAAAAGTTCCGTCGAATCGAAGCACCGCGCGTTAAATGTAAACAAATTGTTTTCGTCATGGAAAAAGTTGTGCACATCGGAACTTAATAAAGCGCCCAAACTTACCAATTTTATGGTAATTCTCAACAATTTAGCCCAGCCTCCCGATTGGCACGTTATCGCAACGTTGAAAAGTGGCCGGGTAGAGTTACTGGTAGGACGTGACTCAAATGTGAATGGCCCGAACAATAAATATTCCCCGCATCTTTTCGATGCTCTAAGGCGGATATTTTGTTATACAAAATGCCTTTGGACTGTCAGACAGATATTTCACTGCCGGGAAAAACATTGCAAGTAGCGCCCCACTGGGGCAAAAGGTTATTAAAATTAGGCGACCAGAATTTGAAATAATTTTTGACGATGTTTTTGTTTCGTTACGCAGAACGTGCTTAATAAATTTTAGGGCAAAGAGATGCTGCATCACTACGGTGACCACATGGTGTTAATATAACTGGATATTTTTTTAAAAATATTTAGTTTTGTCAAGTGAGTAACCAAAGGCTTACAATTAAATGCACTTTTGTTTAGATCATATCCACTTTCATAAAAATAGTTTTCACTTATAACAAATACATTCCAAAAAAAATAAATTCGTTTACTAAAAATAAAGTGATCCCACATAATAAAATATATTTTAACATTAACGAAATATATAACACTTACGAAAAAATATTTTCACATAGATAAAATAGTTTTCACTCAATATTGACTCACACTTTATAACTCACACTTTGAAATCGATAGTTGCTCGAAGCTGTAAGGAAATGTGTCACTTACTCTTCTACCCTATATTAGGTCGCCTATATTGTCTCCACGCATTAGAATACATTACACAAACCAAACCAGACCAACCCTAACATAACCTACTACAACTTAACTCACTCTGTTAAAAGAATCCGTGACTAAGTGAAAACTATTAAAATCAAAGTTTGAGTGTACCTTTTTAATATTATCTAATCCAAAGTGCAAAATATCGAAATAAGCGTTCAAGTGTACCAAGTGAATACTATCTAACACAAAGTGCAATTATTTATAACCCGTAACCAAATATGTGTTTCACTAAAGAAGTTCAAATTATTTTACATCGATAGTGTTTTGGCCAATTGATGTAGCCCAACATAAATTGACCAAGTTTTGGAAGGGAAACATCATTTTAAATTGGTTTTAGGTTTGGAAATTCTGACACTTGATGTAAGTCACTATTATAATGTTATACTTTTTTCGATTAAAACAGTTTTACTCTCTCCTGAACAATTTAAATTTTGAGGATTACATCAATTGGCCAAAGCACCGTCGATATGTTAATCGGCTGAAAATTTAAAATAATTAATAATGACAAAAAGACTATAAAATGGATATTTTTGTTTGTTTTTAACGCATTCAATTTAAGCCCAATCATTTTCACTCGTACTGACTTTTTTGAAACCCTGAAATACTTCTCAGCAGTGAATCAGCATCAATTTTGCTAGACTTTTCCTACATGCTAGTTGTATTCTAGTTATGACGATTATAGTTCACCTTATCGTAGCACTTTTTCTATTATTTTTGCCTGGAATACTTTCTGTGAATATACCTTGAGGTATTTTTGGCATGCATTTAAAAGAGAGTTTACGATGTGTATATAGTGCATTTTCAAGAAAGTGTCACAGACCATACGGTATTCGTTTCGTCCCTACTGCTCAGGTTTTCACTTTTGCTAGAAGATTGAATCAAAAAGAGTATTGGCTTGCTTTACATACGAAGTAAGTTTCAAAAGTTTCCATCCAAAACATTTTTTAGTGACATAGAAAAGGAAATTAGCCATTCTATAACGAAAAATAAAAATGCTCGACTGATTCTGTTAACTGCAAATTTTTGGTGTTTATTTTTATGGATATCATACATTTCGTCAAAAATTGATGCTTAACAACGATATTTTAACATTAATTTACTGTAGACTTCAGTCAATCTTGTTGTACTATCTATATTCATATAATTTAAGATATCTACATATAGTGCTTGATGGAGTTTCAATATCAAATTTGAATTGTTGATATTTTGTACATTTCCATGTATGTATTTCGTCACAAACGAGCAGGGTTTCGGCATCTTCACGCATTCGATCAAGGAATTACCTTTCTTTTAAGAAGTTACCTGTTCTAATTCTTGGTTTAAATGCGTTATATTTTAAAAATAAAACACAATTGTTATACTATGTCCACATTTTTATTATTACTCTTTCTACATTATATAAAAATGTGGAAGTAGTACAAAAGAATGTGTATTTTGTATTTTAAAATCGATGCATTTAAAAAAATATATTTTAACAAGAAGCTCAAAAAAAAAAACGTTACAATAATAAAATGATCAAATTATTATTGATAGGTAAATTAAAATATATTTATATTTCTCCAAGAAACCATAGTTATCGTATACATCACTGACAGAAGTGGAAGATAAATAATATGGCATTGATAAGTTTGGACAGATATTGAAAACATTGCAAGTAACGTGCTCCACTGGGGGGCAAAAGGTTATTAAAACCGGGCGACCAGAATTTGAAATAATTTTTGACGATGTTTTTGTTTCGTTACGCGGGACGTGCTTAATAAAATAGCTGACAGAAGTGAGCGATAAATAATATGGAATTGATAAGAAATAATTGTAATTCGAAGCGCGAACGAGTTTGAGGCGTTTTGGGAAATAATAATGGCTTTATTTCTATTTATGAATTCACTTCAGGAACTATGTAAGGGTGGTATCATTGTTTGAAATCTATCATAAGGCATGAAATAGTTTACGTTATATATATTATAACAGCTTACATTATCTTGGATTTGTTGGTTATGTCTAATTCTTCCGTGTTTCATACGTTAATCCTGCATTTATTGGGTGAGTTACAATTAAAATTTTTGATCAGTAAGAAATAATAAATGTTCAGCAACAAAATTATCGATTTAATAATCACACATATAAATGTGGTCAGTTAACAAAATAAGCGGTCACTTTTTTTTAAAATCTGACCTAACCTAACGTTTATTAATTTGGCAATTATTTACTGACCGAACACAATTATTAACTGAGCATTCATTATTTCATACTGACCATTTATAGAATTATTAACTGATCGTTTTTGGAATTAATTACTGACCAAATAATAAGTTCACTTAACTTTAATTAGCTATGATTTTTTGAATATGTCATCAATGAATCCAAATGGTATAAATATGTAGTGGAATCGCAAAAAATACACGTAGAAATCTGTATGTGTGTATGTCTGTCGGTCATAACAACTCCTCCCAAACGGCGTACATTAGCGACGTGAAATTTTCACACATCATTCTGGCTGCAATTGTTAGTTCAACTGCGCTATTTTCAAAATTCAAGTCTCAACATTTAGCTTTTAACCTAAAACTGAGACGTGATATTTTTGACGTTTCAATGTGGGATGAAAAAAGTAATAACAGTCGCCTAGCAAGAGCTCAATACTAATATATATATTCTGCAAGTGACAGTTGAGATATTTGATGATTAAATATTTGTGTTAAATATTGAGTTTCATGTTTGTGGTTTGATAGAAAGTGATTTTGGTAAATTCGTAGAACTTGGTGTGCGTCATCGAGAATTAGCGTATGACTCTGATCGTATGTTTAATTTGTGACGTCGTAGAAGCCATTATTAAATGCAGATCAACAAACTATATATCGAGAAGTTCTGCGGCGCCATAACAAGAGTGCAGGTGGCAAAATTGTCATCTTTTTTTATAGCTGGTACCAACTTTTAACATTATTATTAATTGGTTGACTATATTTTGTGGGTCTAACAAAAGAGGTATGGTTGACGGTGATATTTTCAAATTTCAATCAAATTTCAACATTAACTAGCCAACGTCTAAATTTAATTACTTAATATAAGTGTTCTCCATCTTAGGTGAAGCTGGGTAAAAATACCAGTATTTTATATTTCACAAAAGGCAGGAAAGGTAAAAGATAACTTTTGTATATGCTAATACTATGAAAGGTTTTTCTTGAATCGTTTTTTAATAATGCAATGATAAATTAAAAAGAAAATGATATGTTATGGTAGGTAATATATTATTCAGCAAAAGTGTTTTCAATACCCAAAACATACTCTTTATAGCGGTTGACTGTGTTTATCATCTGAAGGACATTGATTCATTGCAAACACTTTTATCATTTTTTTTCACTTGTATATTGAAGAATAATGGGGAAATTATTTGTTACAGTGAACGTACGGGCAGATAGAAATATTCAAGATTAAATAAAGTTTATTTATGTTTTCGATACATTTAAACTTCGATATGGTTAAAGAAAATGCTGAAATTTGCAAATTATTAAAAAAACATCCTATTATTATATTATAAAAAATTCAAAAAAAATAAATGCAAGAGTCATTGCACGTTTACAGTGATAAGTGCATGAATGATTATATTTATATTAACAGTAGCTTTGACGCGTGTTAACCGATTATTTGACGTGTATCCTTTTTACATTGTTTTACGATTTTGTTTCGGATATTGAAATATTCCGCGTGGAGGTGAGAGATTTCAGACAAGATTACTTTTTAAATTTTAGGAGATTTTTAAGAGGGTTTACTGGAAAAAGAATGTTCCTGGTCGGATACAAAACAATAGCGTTCAAATAGGCACTCGCGTTAAGAATACGAATGTGTTAATATGTGTGCTTAAACCCTACAATGAATATTCCGACGTGTTCACCAGATTTGTAAAACCGTAACAAAATACAACATTCTTACAACGACTGAATATAAATAAAAAAATGCGAGAATTCTTAAAAAGGTTGCATCGTACGACATGATATAGAAAGCAAAATGTCAAAATCTTACACGACTGTGCATTTTAGGCCGCGAAAAAATATGAAGGCTGTCTTTATTTGGTGACGGTGAATATTTCTACACACTAACATGCCCGCCCACAAAAGCTCTGGGCGGATCACCATACATTATTTATGTCTGTTTCTGTTCTGGCCGCCTTACAAGCTTGAAAGCTGAAAAATTATTCTGAAGTGCACGTCATCTTGGAAAAGAGACGTGACGTTAAAAGAATAGTCATCATATCCGTGTTGTACACGACTCTAGAATTCTATATTGCAATAATGTACGTTTTTGAGACTTTCTAAAAATACAAAAGATGAGAAATATTTTTCGTTTAATAGCTTTCAAGGCGCACTTAGGTATTTATATTGATATGTTATATTTGAATTCATTCATCAGTAATAAATGAATTAAATAATTTAAGATATCGACTGAGGTGCTGTAAATTTTCATTTGTTTTGGCTCGGGTTTTGTCTTTCGGCATACAATAGTTTAGTTTTAATAGTTATTATTATTTTTATAAATAAATATATTTTTTTTCTATTTCCACTCCCAATATATGGTTTCCTAATGGAGGTATCTTAACAGAATTTTTCTATGAGAACTGCTTGTTACTCAGTTGCTCAACCTCTCTTTTTTCCAAGAGTTTAGGGATAGAAAGATAGTGCTAGGACATGACGAGTCGTTAGCTAATCGCTCTAGCTACGCCCCATGAGGATCGGATGGGTGGGAGTGAATTTTAGAGATCACAAGACTGCGAACAGAAATCCATAAATCGATTGAAAGATCAACTTATGAAAGCCGTTCGCACCGGGAATTGATCCTGAGACATCCGTGTATTATTACTAAACCTAGAAACTACATTGATATCTGAGTATAAGTATCACGCTTGTTACAACATCATCCAAAATACCTAAAAAAATAAATTGCATTTATATAAGCCTTATAATACATTTTTGAAGTAAAATAAAATAAACTAAGATATATTTTCCCAATAGAAATGATATTAATTCAAAGAATAATTTAAAAGTGCATTTGTGCCTTACGTTGCAGATGTGGACTTATAATGGCGTATTTATAAATAAGGTATTATTATATGTGCAGGAGTCTCTCAAACTCGAATCTATTCAGAGAGAGATTGGATAAACGAATGAAGTAGGCACGACTGGTCGTTTACTATGTCTAATCACCCTACTTGAGGAGTTGATTAATACAGAAAGATTAATAACGAGGTACATTTAAAGAAATAAAAATATCGGACTCTTGATCATTTCATTAATATTATGATATTACGCGTAACATAAAACCAAAACAACTTTCAGCCACTTCATTTGAGAAATTTGAAGTTCTCTCATCTTCTAGCTGACTGTGGTGTATAATATATGATTAAATCAACATATTATTTTAAGGGTAATAAATAATTGCACTTTATGTTAGATGGTATTAAATAAGTACACTCAAACTTTGATTTTAATAGTTCCCACTTAGTCACGGATTCTTTTAACAAAGTCAGTTAAGTTGTAGTAGGTTATGTTAGGGTTGGTCTGGTTTGGTTTGTGTAATGTAATCTAATGCGTGGAGCAAAGACAATATAGGCGACCTAATATAATAAAGGGTAGAAGAGTAAGTGACATTTCATTACAGCTTCGTGCAACTATCGATTTCAAAGTGTGAGTATTTATATTGAGTGACAACTATTTTATCTATGTTAAAATATTTTTTCGTAATATTTCTTCAATGTTTTATATTTTACTATGCGGGAAGTGAAAACTATTTTTATGAAAGTGAATATGATCTTAACAAATGTGCATTTAATTGTAAGCCTTGTTTTAATATTCGATCATTCATTGATAATTGTAACCTTACATTTGAATATAATTGTATAATTAGCATTCAAATTTGATTGAAGTTACCACTGTTGTCTCTGTTTCGATCTTTATTTTTTTATCGTATTTCTCAAACATATTATCTATCGAGGGCTAAGTATCACAACTAACAGTGAACTACACATGATCAAACATATGGCTCTATTTTAAATCTAATAATTCTATTTCCAATACACTTAAAATAGGATCTCTAAAAATGCTTATAGTTTTAATATAATCTTTTGGTGTAGATAAAACGTTTATTTTGGTTGGTTTCTGCTGTTAATGTAAACAATGCAAAATGCTGATTTACTTGTTAAGTTAATATTTTTTTGAATTTAAAATAAAATGCCAGGCTTACGAATTTAAATTAAAATATTTAGCTTTTACAACTGACAGCCAATGCATTAAATATTTTGAAAATTTGAAAATCATACGAGGTAAACTCGATGAGAATTTTTATAAGTCACTCATGTCCAAGGTCACAAATTTAAATTGAAAAAATCCAAATTTGCCATTAGGCTAAAGAGGCCGACAATATGTGTAAAATATGGTTTAATTTAAATCCCAAAGAAAATACGTTTGATTTTTTGAGTTTCTCTCTTATGCATGTATTCACCACGCATATATTTTTACTATCTATTCTGAGTATTAAAATCTTTTAATTAATGTCATAAGAAATTAGTGCTAGCTTCAAAGATTGCATATATTGTTTCATTATAGTTTGCATGTTCATTTGAGAGGCGGTGGTGTAAATTATTATTTGCATCGATGTTCACTCGAATGTTACAAGTGAAAAGCTCTTAAGTGCTTTCCTCGTATGCAGTTTTACAACCGAGCTTTTTAATGATGTGTCCATAAAGATTTATACCATTTTCCGTTAGATAAAATTTATTTTATTCCATGTATGTACGAGGAACGTTCGAATGTCATTTGCATTACTCGTTTGTTTATTTTGAGAGAAAAGTTTTAGCGTTTCCATTGATACTTTACTGCATTGTCTTTTCAAATAAAAAATTTAAATCAGTGTTCATTAAGTACATTGCGATCGAAAATTGATTAATACAGGATAACGTTTTTCTTTTCCCTACTGCAGATTAATTATGGGGTAAATAGATGTTTGAAAATCATCTCTAATGCCGTAGTAAGGGTCCGTTTTTGCTATCACCTATTTTTTTGCATGTTACAATAGTCAAATAAAATCTACAACGTTAGTAGTCAGTGAAAATTTTTCTAAATATTTTATGAAAATACTAATTTTTGGATTTTATTCCAATCATTTATCAGAAACTTAAGACGAAAAAAGCAGACATTGTCTAGACTAGACATTCAATTCAAAAACACGTTTAAAAATATTTCGAAAGTGAAATAATTTATAAAGATTAACTACTCAGCTAATTAATTGTTTTTGATTTATTGCGGCGGCTGAAAAATGACAAAACGTCCCTTAAAAGTTTGAAATGTTGTTTTCATTTTTGATATTTAAATCAAATCACTAATAACTTTGATAATAAATCAAAATCAAACGCAATCGCTATTTAATTCGAAATTAAAATTCTTTTGGAAAAGTTTTATGACCAACACCGGCATATTTTTTTATTTAAAAATAAATTGCGAAAAAACGGGGGTAAGATTAATATTTTTCCACCTTATTTCGTATTCCAATACATTCCGATGTTTATAAAATTCATTTTTGACTTGTTTGACACGATAAATTTGCTATTTTGAGTTAAGTATGAGAAAATTCTTAGAATACGGGTGTCTACCAGTTCCAAAATGTAACAAGTGATAATCTGTGATTATTTTTAAATGATAGTGGTTAATATTATTTAAGATTCAAACTGTAATAACAACAAAAATCCTGTGAAAACTTCTTTTTATAATATGAGAAATAGGTTATTATTTTAGGTTATTATTGAGTTTCATTAAAATCTATAAAAAATAGATTTATAGTAAAAGATTAAACCTGTCTGAAAACTTGTTTCCTTATTATTTTAATACTATGATTTTTGAGATGCTACACTTTGGAAGTGAGGTATCGATATAAATATGACATTTACAAAGAAATATGTTTCTGTACCCATTGGCAGTGTAGCAATTCGATTTACTCCCTTTGGACTTTGCTATCGTATTCTGATTTATAATCAAAATTCAAAACGGTCACTGGAGCCAAAATACTCGCTGAGCCACAATATTTGGCTCGCCGGGCCGCAGATTGTGTATATCTGAGTAACGGCCGCTTTAAAACTGCGTCATTAAAGTTTGGCTTTATTGTCGTTTTAACGGGGTACCCCCGATACTGTATTTATTGCCTGTGAATGTGATCGGAGTAAATCGGACTATGCCGCAATAAATATTGTTTTAAAACTAAAAGCGAACACACACGCATTGTTGGTTTTGTTAACTTAAAACATTATGAATGGTATTTGACTTTCGAAACGCTTCTTAAAATTCCGCTGCTATATTATTTTTACCTTGTGGTTAATTGAGCCAATAAGAAGTGAAGTGACCAAGCCGATATTATCGAAAAATATGAGTAAGATGCGTTTTGGTAGTGCACATATCATAAATATAATAAAAGTGAAATGAGCCAATTAAATACAGTCTGTAAAAGTATTTTCTTCTATCAGAAGCTAAATTTAATATAGTAGTAACTAATTTAAGAAAATCATTCAACTAAAACTTTCAATAAACATGAATCACCATTTTATCACTCGGTCCGTTTTACTTCTCAATTAATCCTTATTTTTACGCCAAGTTCAGGATATCGCATAGGAGGTGATTAAAAAAGAGTGTAAACATTCATGCCTATTCAACCAATTATACAAAGCGATTGAAAAGTCGATGTGTGATAGTCTTTACGATATTCAAAACCATGACTGCAGAGCCGAATAAAATGAAACACTAAATTTAACTTCACGGCTACACGACCGGCAAATACTCTAAAATTAACAACATATAGAAATAATTATGCAAATCTGAATTTCAAACATATTGTTGTATTAAAAAAATGTTTTCATCGTTCCTCGAAGTAAGATTACAGATATATGTAAATGTTGTTTTAAATACCTGGTTTGCGGTGTGAAATAATTGCTTATCTTGTGGCCGACTGGTGAAAATGAATGCAAGTAAATCTTTAATGCAATTTTATATTACAGGCAGGGTTAAAAATCATATTTTAAGCTTATGAAACATCCGATAGTGTATGCTTAAAATAGCAGAAGGCGCATTAACGGATGTTTCTTAATAGCCAATGCACTGGAGAAATAGAATATCGATAAAAGTTTTGACATAAACTCGTCGTTATGTACGTGATCTATGAAAAAGATACTACAATATTTAGATAGTTTCCAAATGTGCTAAATGATATGTTATCGAGTGTATAAACAGGAATCTCTTTAAATTGGAATACCTTCTGCAATATCTTAAGACCAGTTAAAATTGATTATTGTCGGTATGATACAAGACTGGCTCTACGACACAAACACAGATTTAAAAATTTTAAAAATGTAGATTGAATAAAGCTGTAATTTGCAATGATGCAGTAACGCTAAAATGTTTTTTCTCTGTATCTGCTCACTACACGGTTAGATTCTTTAAGATTTTCTGAGCCCCACTAGTTTCTTTGATTCCTTTCAAGCAAAGTATAGCAACACAGTCAGTATACATGTGTTGAATAGGTGGCATTTAGTTCTGAGTGTTCTGACCGAGGACAACTGTATGTGAAATGTTATGTAATTGTAATCATTATCGTTCTTAATCGTCTGCTCTTGTTGACGTCACATATCTTTTACTTAAACTGCATATCGTCAATTCCATTGCAAAATTGTATATCTGCGAAATCGTTTTTTTATGAAGAGGATAAAAGCAGTTTAAAAAACAACTTTATTGAATTAGAACAATAATATAAAATTAACATACCTGTAGCAATTATGTTTGTCATTTTCGTTAGCATTATTGACCAAGCATAATTAATTAGCAAGTAATATTTTATTTGACCGATAATCGACACGGATTTAGCAGATGCTGTGATACAGGTAGACACTCTGAAAAAGCAAGTCTTGCCGATTAAAGTAGGACACATACAGTAAACGTGAAAGAATAAATAAACGAAGAAAGAAGAATAACGGGATTCTGTCGTCACTTACCGAGTAAACTCTAAGCTGTATAATCGTCATCATCATCATCCGTCCTTCGGGTTATTAGCTTTAAGCAATCAACATTAGACACATATTTCTAAATAACTACCTATACTACTAGGTGTTTTTTAATATTGTAATTTGATAAAGTTTTTTGTTTTTTAAACTGATTTTATACTCTGTTTTTTTAAACTATTTTCAAATACGTTTGCATCTACTTTGTTGTGATCCCAGGAATCAATCAATATGTTCAGGTTAAAGACTTTACTTAGCTGTTGACTTAATGGTATAATGACTGCAATTTTGTTGCTTGCCGCGATTGAGACAGTAGGACAGATGACGATGCTGACCATTAATGCAGTACAGAATTACGTTCGACAGTCGATACAGAACGAGTCCAGTTGTTCCTTCTTCCTTGTTTATGTATACTGTCGCTTCAACTGTTTGAGACCTACTTCCGCCATCTCTTACTTTGATGAGTGTTCACCTGTTATGCAGCGTCTGCAGAGTATCGAATATCGGTAAAATATTATTTCAAATTATTATGGTCAATTAATTATGGTTAGTCAGTAAAGTTGACGAAAAATGACAAGTAAAATGTTTCGCTACGGGCGAGTATTACATTTCGTAATCTGCAGCGTCATATATCATACACTAGTATATATATATGTAGTGTTATACGTAAAAAAGGCTTCTTCGAAGGTGATAATAGTAGCTGATTTGTGGAATAATTATGACAGCTAGACTTCCCGTGTGACTTGAAGTCCAGTAGTTCATATTAACGAAGATACTACTTAACCTTATCCCTATTATTCGGTTTTGATATGTTTATCATGAATACAAGGAAAAAAAAAGTGAAAACAAAACACGTGTGTAGCGCAAAGGAGGCAGAAACATTTTTTCTAAGGAAAAGTTTTTTCTCTTTATTTATATAAATAATTTTAATATTCTATAAAACTTTTCATTATAAGACCGTGCAATTAGGAACTAAGCTGTCGGGAAAAAAACACCACATGTTTCCCAGGAATAAAAAACATTGAAGGATTAAAATACGAAGAAATATTTTTGACTTTTCAATGCGACTTTATAGACATATAGACAATATATTTAATTTAAAGCTATGAAAACGATAGTTATCCATACAATGCTGTGTTAATATTATGCTGAAGTACCACAATTTTTCCATAAAGGCAATGAAATAAATGGTTATTAGTTTCAACTTCGTGATTTTAAATTTTGTATTTCGTAATGGCGTTTGATACTTTATTCTCAGGTGAGTACCTTAGATTTCACTAAAGAATATCAAATTAGATCAGTTGACGTTAAGCCTTTAATGGTGTAATTATATTTTAGATGAGTATCTTTTTCTCCTTGGGGTATAGAACTTAATTAAAGTGTCAAATATATTGACTAATTTTGAAACTCGGTTTAGGTTCGCTCGCACAAACTTCATTTTGACGAGATTAAACTTGTCCAGGCACACTTAAGCGACACTGGAGACTTGATATTGTTTGTTGTTGAAGATATTGTTCGAAAGAGATAATCATTATAATACTTTCTTATCATCTTCAAGCCATCACCAATATTTTTTGGTAAAGACACCAACCACATACCTTCATGTACTTTTCATATGCACTTTATAGTATTAGTCAAAGTTTCTGTGAACGTGAAATCTATTAATGAGGAAAATTATTAAAGTGATTTTTTTAAAAACATTTGTATCACTTTGAATATATAAATAAACAATTTCCACTCCCGTTATGGAGCATATAGATTTCTTATAGAGTTTATCTCAACAGATATTTTCTCTAAGAGAACTGCGTGTTACTCAACTGCTCAACTGTTGTGATTTAAAACAGAAATTATACGACAAAACAATATTTATGAACAGATGGTCACACTAAAACAGGAAAACTATTATAATATATAAATATAAAACTACGGCCTTGGATGATAAACCATCTCGGCGGCGAACTCGGCTGTCCGAGGCCAATCCCCAGCGCTTTACCGACGCATCCTACCCGTTCCACATCCTGGCGCGTAATCAAAGTTTTAACGCAGTTCTTGGTGAGGCTTCCCCTTCGTCTCCTACCAACGACGCAGCGAGGTGCGTGTCGCCGATATGTGACGATTGTCATGTTGCGACGAAATCGTAACACAACCTCTATTTTTCAAAAAGAGTAGGGATAGAGGGGTAGGGTTGTTTTTAGGGTTGGATGGATGGGAGGGAATTCAAGACATCACAGACATCCATAAATTTGAATGAGAATCCATAAGTTGGTTGAAAAATCAACCGTCCGTCTTGGAATTTGAACCCGTGAAGACCACAACTGAAGCTAACGAAGTTGACTACTCGACTATAGATTTAGAACAATTGTGGAGTTGTTAGGTTTATGAAAAAAAAGCAAATACCTCAGACACGTTCAAGATACTTAAATGCATATATTAATATTATTAATGGACAGTAATTATTTCTTAGAACAACAGATTTTACTGTTAACACTAAACTTATATTAACCTTATCAAAAAATTGCTAAATCCTATATCAAAATAATGGTTTGAGATACTTTTTATGATATATTTCACGTTTTTCATGTTTTTTTCTCCAACACGAATTTTAATTATTTTCGAATCAAAAGCGTAGTATCTTAATTATAATATTGTATATCGTCGCTGTTCTGGAAGAAATCACTAAAAACGTCTAAAAAATTACATATTGCGTTAGTTATACCAAAACGTTCCTTATTTCTTATTCTACCGTGTGGAAGAACACACTTATTTTTTAAATTATACTTTTTTTGTTGTTTTGTACAAACACATTAAACGAAAAAAGTAAAGCATTTCAAACATTTGAAAAATTTCAACTTCCAATTATTTAAAACTAGTATTTTTCAGTAAGTGCTTTCTCCAAGAACAATGACGATATAAATATTTTTTGCTTTTAAAATTTACTTATACTTTTCAATGAAATCACAGAAGCCCACTGAAATCAGAAAATATAACAAGAAAGAAAAAAATCCAAATTTTTTAAACTTATTTTTGCGTTGCAAAAACACTGTATCAAGAATTTAAAAAAAGAGATAAAAAAACTAGAAGTCTATTATTATGTTCGTTATTTTGTTTATTTTATACAAAAATATCTGTTTTCACTGACTTGAAGGTTAGTTCTGATAGGTATCCGATTACCAATTACTCAAAAGCACTGGAATAACAATGAGTTTTCATTTCCCCAGGGCTCGGTTTTTATTTTCTCGTAGCACAAGGTATCATCTTGTTTTTGAACAAAAATCTTCAGTTTTGAAAAATAATTTACGTAACTTTTGCACGAGGAAAAAATAATTTATTCAAATGTCACATTTGTTTTGTAAATTATTTCCTTATAATTTATAATGGTTGTTTCTTTACGATCTAAGTCTCAAATGTCAATTAAGTAGAACATACGTATTTATCTTTGGAAGGTTGGAAATTTGATTATATTTTTATTTACAAACTTGTTGCTCGTTTTACATACACACTTACACTTACATACGCATACATTAAAACATTGACACATAAACTTTTATTCGTCTTGTGTAATTACAGATATTTTAATATTTTGAAAGCGATCTTCACCAACCTTGCGGTTGAAGGTTAGTGAGAAGTTATTGTCCCCTGTTGTTGAGTGTGAGGTAGTCCGGTTTCTATGACGTTAAATCGCGTTCTGTTTATCACCCGTCTTGGTGTATGGCATGATTCGTTCTGTTGGTTATCTGCTTTTGTTCAGTGTTGTCCCTCGTATTAATTTCTTTCCCCACAAATCTTTATAAAAATCGGTGTTTTGGCCAGTTGATGTACACCTCAAAATTAAAATTGTTCAGGAGAGAGTAAAAACTGTTTTTATTGAAAACATATGCTGAGTTGCGTTATGAATCTTTGAAACGTACTCCTGTAAATTCTCATGTTTGCAAGACGGAATTATACGTAGGGAGTGTCGATATAATAATGGCTTACATCAAGTGAGGGGGCCAGAATTTTAAACCTAAACCAATGTAAAATTATGTTTCCTTTCGAAAAATAGGTAAATTTATTTTTCTTATTTACATGTTTTGGCCGAGACCTGCTCTGTCGTCTTTAAAATGAGATTCAATCATTAACCCATTTTCGTATTTTTTGAGGATTACATCAATTGACCAAAAAAGCTTCGATATTTTTATATTACAATAGAAAAAAAGTAACAATTTATTTCAACCTTAAAAATAAAAATCTTAATAGTAATCAATTATTTGCATATAACATTTTTACCAATATGGGTGGTTTCATTCTATTGCATTTATTTTCTATAGGACTTTCCCTTGCAGAAACAAATAATTAGTGTTGTTATTGTAATGAGGTTTCCACTCTTTATTGATCATTATGCAAAAGAAGTTAACGATTATAGTAATGTTATATATCTCTGATATAGTAAAAATCTCACGACAACGTTTGTTTGAAAACACTTCTCAAAGAGGCGATAAAAGTGCCAAATCTTTTATTTGAACTTCCACTGAACCCGACAAGTTCGTCAATCCGGCGGGTTTTGGGGCGCATCTGAGGCTGCTTAGTGCCCATCGGGTACCACTGAATGACTGCATTTGTCCAGCGGCTGTCCATTCGAAGTGCGACATGTCCGGCCCACCACCATTTCATCAATTTGGTGACTTCTATCACACCTCTCACTCTCGTTTGCTTTCTTATCCATTGGTTTCTTTTGCGGTCCTTACACGTTATTTCCAACATACATCATTCCATGCCACGTTGCGTCACTTTTAGTTTTTGGAACTCTCGTGTATTGAGAGTCCATGTTTCGGAGGCATACGTTAACACTGGTAGCACACATTGGTTGAACATGCTAGCTTGGCTCTCCGAGCGACCTCGTCATCTATGCATCCATCTACAGACATTTGCTGTCCGAGGTAGCCATAGCTGTTGACCCTTTTGATTGCGTTGACGAAGATTGATTTTGGGTCAGCGAAATGGTTTATCATAACTTTTGTCTTTGAGACATTAATCTTTAAACCTACTTTCAAGCTTTCATTTGCGAGCTCTTGCATCATGCCCTGTAGTTCTTCTTGAGTTTCTGGGAAGACGACAATGTCGTCTGCAAAGCGCAGGTGACTGAAGTATTCCCCGTTGATGAGGATTTAATTGAATATCTTGAATTAATCCACTTCACAAGTATTAAAAGCTTAAAACGAAGACAATACTTTCAACATTAGATCAATAAAATGGTTTAATTAAATTGTCGATAAAAAAAATATTTTCAATGAAAATATTCAATAACGCGTTAATTCTGTTAAAAGTAGGTAATTCCCCAATTACATGGTGTACAGCTGATACACACTGGTTTGTAATGTTTTTGACAATTTCTGAAAACCAATGAATGAACTTGGCTGAACTGGGATTTGAATTCGTGGAATCCACATCTGAAATTACGTTGACCACTTAAGCGCGCAAAGGTTTTATAATTAAGTAATAGAAATCAAAAAATATTTTCGTAGGTCACTGTTCTGCAAAATACGAAAAAATCTTATCCGTTATTTAAAAACAAAAATTCAACTGTAAAAGCACTCAAAATATAAATAAACCAGTGACGTTGATGTTTTTGTGTTCATATGGTAACATTTTTGACTCACTTGTCAAATGTAAACAATACTTGGAACAAAACAGTTTCTTAGTGTGGTGAAGAAGAGGCTATTTTTTTTATTTTTATGGGTTAAAATACTGCATTATCATTATTGTTAAAATAAAACCATTAATATGAATTCAAAACTTTTTATGTGTTTCTTAGCGAAAATCATTGTCGGACAGTGAATTGATTGGTGAAAAAATATTTTCTTCATAATAATCATTTAAAATACCTTTCTTAAAAATGTTTCAATCCGAAAAAAAGATAAATAATTATCAAACTTTTGTAGATTTGCTACTTTTACGCACTCCGGTGCTAGGATCTAGAATCACGGGATTCATTCAAATTCATAAACAGCGCTACGATTACGAGATTCATAAATACGAATACATTATCTGTGTATTTTATTTACACAAACCATAACAGTGTATACTAAAGGTCTGCAGGGGCCGAAATTTCTCTTTAATCTCCTGGCCTGGCCCGAGCTCGAGTCCCAGATTTTTTTTTTCAGCCGGAAAAAAGCCTGATTTTTTAAAATATGGTAATTCATTAATACTTTTCAAACAATAAATGTTATTGTTTCCATATTTCGAACGATATTCATAGCACCTGTGAAATAAATTATTTATGTTATGGATACTATTCTCTTATGGCTGACTCATGACCCGAACATAGCACGAAATATTTTTCTTAAATTTGAATTCTTTAAAAGATCCGACCTCTAGTGTATAGATAAAGCATATTTTCCAGCAAAGAATAATTGATGCATATGAAGACAGCTTTGGTAAGAAACCATTCTAGCGTTAATTTTTGTAAAGAAAGGAGAAAGCTTAAAAACATTAGCTTTAATAATAATTTAAAGGTTTGTATATCTTGATCTTCGTTATTATATGAAACCAGCTTATGTTAATTAGACAACATTCAATATAATGTATAACAAGTGCTGTAAAGGGAATTCATTCAACGTCTAAATCTTTGCGATGTAAATGTATTGAAATATTTGTTTGCAATAACAATAATATTCCAGCTGCTTGCCTTCGTATAGATTTCCACTCCACCCTGCTATTATACAATTTTGATTTTCACAAAACGTTTGTGATGTTTCTATAGAAACCGTCTCTATCTGACACGTGTCAAAAATTGATAATACAGCAAGAAATAATGCTCTCAAAATAAATACAAATACCGATATATAAGTTGGCGTTTCCGTGAATCGCTGACGTCCTGAAAATAATAAATAAGCCATTTAAACACATTAGTGTTATATTTGAGTGTGTGGCGAATTGTAGATGTTCATTTATTTTACGAAATACAATCATTGGTTTAAATACAATTCAATATCCGCAGCTGTGGCAATTTTTTTAATTTCTGACGGGCTCTGTGATCTAGTGGTAAGAGCTTTGCCCTAGCAATCAGGTGGGTCTTCGTTCCTGTAAGGTCAATATCAAATTTAGATTTTTTAAATACAAATTTGTGATCTTATTCATGAGTGACATAAATTTTTCATCAAGTTTATATCGAATTCGGATTATTGAGATTTTGTACACTTCCATGTATTTTGTCACTAACGACCCGGGTTTCGCCTTTCGGCATCTTCAGGCATTCGAGTACACGAATGGACTCGAACTGAGTTCGAGTGGACTCGAGTGGACTCGACCTCAGTTCGAGTCCATTCGTGTGCTCGAATGCCTGAAGATGCCGAAAGGCGAAACCCGGGTCGTTAGTGACAAAATACATGGAAGTGTACAAAATCTCAATGATCCAAATTTGATATTGAAATTCCATCAAGCACCCTCAGTCGATGTCTTAAATTAAGTTTATATCGTATGATTTTCCAATTTTAAAAATATTTGGCGCATTGGCTGTCAGCTGTAATGCTATTGTCAGCTGTAATTCCATTGGCTGTCAGCTGCAAAAATAATATTTCTAATTGAACTCGTTAGCTTAATTTGGGTAATATTTAACGATTGTGAATGTTTCTGAAATATTATTATGTGTAAATTATTCCGTGTATGTAGTCGAGTGGGTAACGTCGTTGGTTTCAGTTGCGTAGATTAGGGGATCGAGTCTCAATACATGAGCACAGTTTCATAAATTAAATTTCAGTTTATTTATTAATCTCCGTTCGAAGCAATGGATGTATAAAATTCCCTTCCACCCATCTGATCTTAAATATGGAGTGTAGTGAGAGCAATAAGTTTTTCACTAGTCCTATTGAAACACTATTCTCTTATTTTCCACATATTTATAATGATCAAGACCGGTTTCGCTCATCATGAGCATTATCAACTGATAGCATCATAAAATGAATTGTGTTTTGTTTTTTAAAATATAATGTCTTTCCACCAAGAATTGACAGTTAACTCTTATTCTTTATATTATCTTGTCTAGTTAGTGGGTCTGGTGTCAAGTCCTGACAAGTTCAATATCAAATTTATATTTTTTTAATTTAATATTTGAGATTTGGTAATGGGTTTCTTTATCTTGTCTATACTCCTCGAGTATGTCTCATTTAATTTAAAAATGTAAAATATCTGGCGCTTAATAATTTAATTTTTAAAGTAAGAAATTAATTTACTTATTTATTTAACAAAAAGTATTACCAAATACATTCAGAGTTTTGACAAATTGTCGCCGAAGTGTAAAGTTGGTTTTATAGATACAAGTCGACTTCGTCAGTCACAACATGCCTCTACACCATCCAACAGTGGACTCTCTCATTAGCGTAATGGCGCTAGAAGACACCGCACTGCAATTAGGGTTGCTTCTATAACAAGAAGCTCCCTCACTCCGTCTCCTACTCACTCAAAAGAGTGGCCTGTGTCTTGTGTCAAGAATTTCGCTAAAACCATGCGGTGAAGCCGGCTAATCCTTAACTATTTACTGTCAAAGCATTGTTTGTTGATACTAAACATCACCGTAATTACATTGTATTGTTTATTTTAGAGAATATACTAAATCAGTGATATTCAAAATGTGTTTTCTGGAACCCCGGGATACATTGAACCCTTTACAGGGGTTCTGCAATACAACAAAAAAAACAAGTTTATAATTGAGTAGGTATAATGTATCTATGGATTCGACGGTAATTTGTGTAGAAACTCATTTAAACGGTGTTTTGGCCAATTGATGTAACCTTCAAAATTGAAATTTTTCAGGAGAGAGTAAAAACTGTTTTTATCGAAAACATTGTATGGTGAGTTGCGTTGCGTTATGAATCTTTAAAATGCACTCCTGTAAATTATCATGTTTGCAGATAGGCGATTATACGTGAGAAGTGTCTAAATAATAGTGGTTTACATCAAGTAGGGGGATCAGAATTTTTAAACCTCAAATCAATGTAAAATGATGTTCTCCTTCCAAAAAGTGGTTAATTTATTTTTATTATTTACATCGTTTGGCCGAGACCTGCTCTGTCGTCTCATTTTTGTAGTTTTTTAGTATTACGTCAGTTGGCCAAAACACAGTCAATATATAATGATATAAAAATGATATTAAACTTCGTTATTTCACTAGTTGCGTTACTAGTTGTAACATGATTTTCGCCAGTTTGAGGTAGCACAACTAGTAACACAAGCATTAGAATAATAAAATTATCAATTCTAATTAATAACTGAGAATATTATCTAAGATATTGACTGAAGGTGCTTTAAGGAATTTCAACATCAAATTAAAATCGTACAAATTTTGCATAAATTCTGTCACTTACGACCCGGGCTTAGCCTTTCGTTCAAGCATTGTCGTACACGGATGAAATCGGACTTACACTAAGTAATAAAATAAAATTAGATTTTCATCAAAATTATTCCCAGACTTAAAGGTTAAAACAATTTTGTATTTTATAGCAATTTTATGATAGAAACGATACATACTATTTACTAAGCTGTCAATTCAAGTTCATCAGTGCATGTTGTTAGTGACAAAACTCATGGAAGTGTATAACATATGAATGATTCAAATTTGACATTTATATTTAATTTTTAGTTTATGAGTACTCATGAAATGATATATTCGTATAATTATTTTGTCAACAGAATTTACATAAGTTAAGTTTTTAAAAAATGACAATATTCAGTTTATGAATTTCCTGTGACAACTGTTTCACAATAAGTATGACTGCTGTCAATACCTCAAAAGAATATATGATTATTTTTTTAAAATCATTTATCAATATTAGTTTATTATGAGAATATCAAAAATTGTACATTTTCCAATTAAACACTGTACATAAAAGTCATTTTGAAATGAGAAGATTTTGTTAGAAAATAATTAAAGACCTAGGCATAAAAACAACAAATGTAATAAAACTCAATTTTTTCTGGAGATGGTAAAAATATAACACTTAATTGTAAAAGAATTTTACTGTTTTGATTCAAACTGGCCCGGACTACTGCGGTTTTTAGAAATGCGGCATGTTTTTGAGAGCTGATTTGAAAGATCCATTTTTTTTATATAAATCTTTGCACAGTTTTATGAAGTCGTAGACATATAAATGCAATAAAATGAAATTAAAAAAGTGAACATTTGTTACTTTAATGCCAAGGTCTTCAACAATAATCATCTTATTATAGAATATAAATGTTCCTAATATAAAAGTATCTTGGAAACGGCAGGATTAAACGGAAATGATAATCTATTAAAAATATTAATTGGATTTCAAAAGCCTTCAAAATCAATCAAAATCTTATAAGACATTATTACTAAGTGGCTAATCTTGATTAATTTCAAAACTCATTAAGACTTTGTAACACATGCAAAGTCTTTATACAATATACAGTGTAACTTTTGAAAGCTTTTGCCAAATATAAATTTACTTAAAACTCCATTCAACGTTTACATGCTAAAATAAATTGATGTGAAAGTAAAATAAGTACTGTAGCATAGATTATCAAGGAGTTCAAATTGTTTAAGGACAAGATTTACAGAAGTCAAAAAGTTATTTAGAAAATAAATTGAGAAATATTTTTATCATGATACATATACAATAGTTTTATTCCAAAATTTATTTTATGACACGAACAACTTGCTTTGTTGATAATCACAATTTATAATGAGTAGAGTTATACTGTAATATTTTCGAGTTAAAAGATTTTTTAGAATGAGTTTATTTTAAATACGCTGACTGTAAAATAAATATTTGTATCTAAATTATTATCTGAGATACAGTATTACCATTCAATGCAAAGGAATAAGTTTTTACACGTTCGATATAAGATTTGTAAACAATCTATCAATTTTTGAGGAATGTTGTTGACAAACTTAATTAACAATGTATACGAGAAAATCGATTGAATATTAAAATTTCAAAATTTATAAAGTTGAAATAAAGTTTTTACTATGACCTATGGATTCTCCAGGGGAGTCCGAATCCTGTTTGTTTCTTCTACCAACCGGATGAATTCCGTCGCCCTGGATGGCCGCTGATGACGACCCATAGAATCAGGCGGAGCTGATAGAGTGACCTGAGAGATAGTAAGAAAGAGAATAATATTAGAGGCACCATGTGGTGGCCATACATAATAAATAATATCTCTCCTAATATTGAATATTCCTACATAATGTGTTTAACGACAACTGGTTCTAAGTTCGGCGCTTAACCTCTCTCTTTAGAGAGGGTACAGATTGAAGATTATGACTAGTAAAGAGCTAGTAGTTATCATATCATTTTGTTACCTGTTAGACAGTCTGAAAGGTAGTGGGTGGTGTTATTGAAAAACAATACAGACACCAATGTCTTTGGTTACAAATCTTTAAATCGATGTGTGACAGTTTTCATTCAAAGGATTTTTTTATTTTATTTCAGTCCGCGTCTCCAAAAGCAATAGGATACCTTGGTTGCTCGGCTACAAGAGTGACGGTATTTCATCATTACCCAGCTGTTAATAAAAGTAAATTATTACTTTGAGTGTCAGTCAATAGTTTTTGACTCCTGGCTTCAAGAATACAGCACCTTATCGCAGCTTACCTAGAATGTTGTATGTAACAGAATACCTGCTGTTTATCTTGTTACCTACTTATTTAACTAAATTTCGTCGTGGCTGAGATAAAGACTTTGCGCTAATGAAGCATTAAAATAATAAGACTCATATTACTGAAAATATCGTGTGACAAGGAATAATGACGTTAATTATTTACATTTCGTAAACAAAGTAAAACAACTTTTAGTTTTAGTGAAATGTAACGTTGAATAATTAATTTATTTAGAGGTAAATTTATAAATATTCGTTTGTCGTTTTGTGAAAGTCTTATACAACATTTACAATACAATTATAAAGGTCATTGTATCTCAACTTTTGGTTGACACTCGACACCAGT
Source organism: Himalopsyche phryganea (assembly GCA_022494535.1). Lineage (NCBI taxonomy): Eukaryota > Metazoa > Arthropoda > Insecta > Trichoptera > Rhyacophilidae > Himalopsyche > Himalopsyche phryganea. The sequence goes on along the minus strand of JAGVSL010000013.1, from coordinate 13,371,667 downwards.
ATTTTTAACGAGGGTTTTAAAAATCCGGTTTTTTTATTTTTAAATCATTGCATGCAGCGATGAAGCAATCAGCCACCTCATTTAATCCTTGCCCGTTTAATCACGTCAGTGTATGCGAGATCTTCTGCATTAAAATTGTTTTTTTTATAAATTTGCCTTCTATTCGAGAAATTTATTACATGACATAAATTAAACGATTAATTAATAATGCGTGTATGTTCTTTTTCATAAAACAACGCAAAAAAAATAGTATATTAAATTTTAACGAAATTTTATGATATTGGGATAGATGAGAAGATAATATAATCTTATCTATCACGTCTAAAACAGTATATATTATATAGAGTAAGCTAACCTAAGTAAAAACATATTATTATTCTAACAATGGCGTGAACCCGAAATAGCTATTAAAAAACTGATAAAATTATTGTAGAACTAAATGCTTGGTTTTTTTTAACCCTATTTACATATTTCATATAATATGTACCAATATCTCTCAGTAGTTAGTTAGAAAGTTTCTCGGTATTTCGGTGTTTGCATTTGTGAGTCTATCAAAATACTTAGAATTCAATGTAGTTATGCCAATTAGGTAGAGTCAAACTCTCTCACTCCACTTCCCTATTGAAAATCAGTGATTGAAATATGTACAACTTTGTAATGCCAATTATTGGTTCCGGGAAAGTCTCCGCCATTTTGCACGCTTTAAACTACACCATGAAAGCGGACCGCACCAATTAATACCGTCAATTGTGATTGGCATCGCACTGATTTGCGCACGCAGGGTCAGGCGACGTGTCATTTGACACGTATGAAATTATTTCAAACACGACATACGTACACCTGGCTCCGGTTTTCGGCGGGCAAACGTGGCGACGGGGCACTGCGGTCGGCGGCCACGTCGGTCATTACAGCGTCGCGGTGTTTTCGAGCGCGCCAAAATCGGCGACATGCACGTTCGATTTTCGAATTCACCGTAACGGAAAACTAAATGTCAAAATGATCGCCGATTGATTGACGTTGCTTGAATTTAAAACAATGCAAATGTGTTTGATGGCCGATGTTCATTTTTGTTTTAATATCTAAAAATGTCACAGTAGGTCAACAATGTGTCACTCGTTTTCGCTATACGTAAATTTAATTAAAATGAACGAAAACTTTTTTGAATAAATATTTAAACAAAATCATACAGAAATTATAAAACCATTTGAGAATTTTTTTCGTAGCTTAGGAATCATTTCAAATTACAAATTAGGCTGGAATATAATTTTTGAAAGTCATTAATAATGTTTTCACTGGCTTAATGAAAGATATAATGATTTCACTAGCAACTGAGTAACAAGCAGTTATCATAGAAAAAATCTGTTTAGATACCTCCATTAGGAGACTATATGCTTCACGTTGAGAGCGGGCATGGAAATATAATATAAAAAATGAAAGATTAACACTGATAATATCGCCGGTGTTTTGGACAATTGATGTAGCCTTTAAGATTGAAATTGTTCAGGAGAGAGTAAAAGTTGTTTTTATCGAACAAAATATATGGTGAGTTGCGTTATGAATCTTTGGAATGCACTCCTGTAAATTCTTATTATTTAAATCCATGTAAAATGACCGAGACCTATTCTGTCGTCTTTAAAATTAGATCCAATCATTAACTTATTTTCGTATTTTTTGCGGATTACATCAATTGGCCAAAACACCGTCGAATTTTGATAAAGGGAAAGCTAATGTTTCTTTGAAAGTAAGAAATAAATGCGACTCTTAGGCTAAGCGTATGCTGAAGCGCAGATGACGCGGTACTACGCAGCGCAGGGCTGCGCAGATATTGTATTGCTCAAAGAAGCACTGTGCTTCGTTGTAGTGTAGGCACAGATTCCTGCACGACGCGTGCAGGTTTGAATAAATGCTATACGCAGGACTGTCTGTACGTTCTGTGTCAGTCAGATATGACACTAGCGTGACGCGGCATACGTTCGTCTAAGATATCAGCTTCGCCTGCACTGCTTTGCCAATTCTGTGCTTTACATACGCTAAGCCTAAATCTTTTCAAATAAAAAATATTTCTTCACTCTAAAACCAACAAACTTAAAAAATCATTGTCGCAACGAATTTGATAATCATAACGAAAACAGAAAAAAGTCCAATTATATCTAATGGAAAAGAAATTACAATAGCACCACTAAACAAAACATCTCTACACAACAGTAGTTATGATGAATATTTTTAGTTTTTTTCGTGAAGGTAAAATTGATGGAATGATGAGCTATACATTTTAGACTGACTATATTAAAAAAATGTGAATAACAAACATTTGAAAATATCAATACCCGCAGATATTAATGAACGAGCGTTCAAAGGAATATAAATATTATACATGTCTTTTTAATTCGAAGGTGTTTTTAGTATTAATCTTTTGGTCGAGGTTATCAATAATCAATACGTAAGTAAGTGTCTTTAATACGTTTTGTTACTTTTTTTTTTTTAAATAAAACACAATTCATTTGTACTACTTCCACATATTTATAATGATCAGGACCGGTTTTGCTCATCATGAGCATTATCAACTGATAAAAATACAAACATAACAGGCTTATTTATATAAAATTGAGTGTAAAAATGAAGGTATATAAAACTGATGGAAAGCAAACAAATTATACATAAAATACAAAATTAAAATGTTATGGACTTCTTACAAATCAATAAATACTAATCTGAAATCACAAATATAGCTACATTAAAAGCTACGTTCGAAGCAATGGATGTATAAAATGTATAAAATTCCCTTCCACCCACCTGATCTTAAATATGGAGTGTAGCGAGAGCAATAAGTTTTTCACTAGTCCTATTGAAACACTATTCTCTTATTTTTTTTTTTAAATAAAACACAATTCATTTGTACTACTTCCACATATTTATAATGATGATGCTATCAGTTGATAATGCTCGTGATGAGCGAAACCGGTCCTGATCATTATAAATATGTGGAAGTAGTACAAATGAATTGTGTATTATTTAAAAAAAAAAACGTTTTGTTACTTTTTAACTTAGGATTTGTTTTAATTGAATGTACTCTTTTGAGCAACTTAGTAAAAAGCATCACTTTAGGAATAATAGGAACAATTTGCCGTTCTATATAAAACGATGTGAAGGTATCGATATGCTTGTATTATTTTTCTGATTATAGTTGAATAGGAATGAATCATAAGATTTTCACCTACATATTGTAGATATTCTCTTTGAACTTTGAAATAAAAATGTGTCAGGTAAAGAATAAAATTAGTGTTATATTGTTTCATAAATATTTCAAAAATCATTGACCCCTCTTTGTCTACAAAATATTCCTTAACAAAAAAGTTCATATTTACTTTACGTGATTATAAATTTAACACATGAAAAATACCAGATGTTCATTGGAACGTAGACCGTGAAATGAAAGCAATGCAAAAACATGACTATTTGTTTTAACCAATTTCTTCATTTACTTGATTAATGTCTAAATAATAAACAAATTAATAATACATGAATGGAGAGGTGTTAACATTGTTGTAGAAATCCAATTCACTGCTCATTTTCATTATGCGCAATTAATTTCACACAAGTCCAAACGGCAACAATACATTTCACCAGCTTTGATCGCAATCTTAAGGTTTGTAGTCCCTGCAGAGTTGGCGCGATGGTCGTTGAGGTCGCTTCGCGGCTTGCTGAGCGCCATTCCCGTAGGGATATTGCGTCGGTTTTGCAGGCGTCGGCGTCCACCAGACCTCCCCAAGGATTTTACCAAGCCGTGCACAGCGCAAAAGCTTAACGCAGTGGAAATTTTACTGTATCGTCTGTGCAGCGGAACTGGCTTTTTACATCGTGTCTCGTAATGTAGAACTTAGAAAATGTCACACCCATTCTGACAATATAAATTATTACGATACTACGTTTGGAAAATCTCATCTTATCGAACCGTTAGCGACATGAAAAATGTTAATTTTAAATTAAAAAGACGCAACTTTCACTTTTCTCATTTAATTTACCAATATTGACTTAAAGTAGGTATTGATTTGTATTTGTATTTGTCGGCGCCCGTGGCTGGCGTAGTTGGTAGCGTCGCTGGCTACGGTTACGGATGTGTGGGGTTCTTATCCTGGTGCGAACGGTTTTCATAAATTGATCTTTCAATCGATTTATGGATTTCTGTTCGTAGTCTGAGTCGTCCCTCCCACCCATCCCATCCTCATGGGGCGTAGCGAGAGCGATAAGCTAACAACTAGTCCTGTTATATCCTTCTATCCCTAATCTCTTCGAAAAAAGAGAGGTTGAGCAACTGAGTAACAAGCAGTTCTCGTAGAAAAATTCTGTTACGATACCTCCATTAGGAGACCATATGCTCCACGTTGGAAGCGGACGTAGATTAAGAAAAAAAAATTGCGACGAATCATAATAAATGTAAAACTCAATGCAACCATTTTTTCTATGATTTATGATATAATATATTTTTTTTATAATACAAAGATAAAAATAAAACGAACGACTTAAGGAACAAAACATTATTCCAGATGTATTTTATTATTTACTCTTCTTCATAATTTGAAAAACTCAATTTTACCCACGAAAAATACAAATTTATAGTATAGTAACAATCCGAGATGCATGACGTATCGTATGCAACCGTTTTTTTTCAAACGGCACCGAGACTCGTCTCGAGCTTGTTCTGCTATTAAGAATTTAGTTTCTTGCGTCTTTCGATCATTTCGCTTATTTCGCTTATTTTGATATGTATTTCAGGTTTTACACACAAAATATGACATAAAACAATTACTTAATACTACATAAAACCATGTTTCACTTTTTGAAATTGTCATTTGGCTTTATACATGACAGAATTCACACGGTAACGAAATGTGACTGCATGAGATCGAAAAGGATTTTTTTAGCATGAAAATGGACAGGTGAAGCAGGATTATACTTTCTCAATCATTAATGGTGTTGAAGGTTTATCTTCACTTATCAACACCAGTTTTGATTACATAATAAATTTGTATAAAAATAACTGTATATTATTTTATTGTAAATAAGATTTTGATGAATATAATATAATGCTGAATCATTTAAAAATAACTCTTCATTAAAATATATCATTATTACGAAACAACCAAGCTACCTTTCTTTCAAGAAAAGCTTTTCACTAACTTTCTGAATGGAAAAGTTATGGCTTAGAAGCTAAATTTCTAAAGGTTAAGCTTTTAAACACTGTGTGTATTATGCTTTGAAAATGCATTAGCCCACCGGTCTCTAATGCGTTTATAATGATTATAATACTTCCAACTATGATGCATGTTTCTAACACGCCCTAAATTAGTATTTTAAGATATTGTGTTTTTATCAGCCACATAACCTTTATTGTGTTTTTTTAAGTATAGGTATGTTGTTGAATTAATATAATTGCAATCATATAAAATATATTGTAGGAAAAGAACAAGAAGACGCTACGTATAGCGAAGTTATACTGACAGAAGGCATTAAGTTATGAAAACAAATTTTTAGAAAATCACATTTAAAGCATTATTCTTTGTCTAAAGTAAAATTAATCGTTTAAAAAAAAAAACGTTTAGATTTTTGTGAAAGAATACTCTTTTTGTCATACAAATAATATGATTTGGTATCGATGAGTCATAATTATAACATGCTTTTTAGCAATGTGACTTAATACTGTTTTTTTTTAAAGTCATTATATCTTAGTGTTAAATTGCATCCATTTTTACTTTTAAAATAGAAAATCGTCAAAAATTAACTCAATGCGTTCCATCAGTACGTACACCCTCAAAATATTAAAGTAAATAAAGTGATAATAATGTCGGGTCCGCAGTGCAGTAGTCAACGTCGTTGGCTTCAGTTACGAATTTCTCAAACTCAAATTTCGGTACGGACAGTTCAATAAATTGATTTTTAAATCGATTCATGAATTTACGGATGTATACATACCACGTATAGGTGGGTGTTTGTGATTCCCCTGCCATCCATCGTATGTTGAGATATCTTCATTACATGTCCATATGATTCAAATTGGGAGCTGACATTTAAAAAACATAAAAAGATTATAAGGTACAAAAACTAAATTTATCTCAATAAAACAATGATTTTAGTAGAACTAAATACTTTGTTATTTTTAACTATCAAGTTTCACCAAGTTAATTCAAAATCAATCGATGAATAAATAGATCATTAGAATTCGGTTTTTATCATCGGTGGTAAACGGCTGTAATTAAAAAAAATATATTTTAAAACGTAACGAATCGTCGTAACCAAGTGCGTTTTCATCCTAGTTGGTAAAATATACCATACTGAAACGTTTATTATTTCATTTTAATTTCTATAGTAAAATGAGTCATAGGGGTTTATGATTGTTCTACGCTTAGTGTTTGTTTACCTTCACATAAACTGTCAAAGTTTTAAAGTATGGAAATGTACGGAAATTTATAAGCAATGTACTTTAACTGCAACTAGTGTATTGTTGAAAACTCTCGGAAAAGCCGTTGTCATGGTGATGATTTTAAAATAATTATGAAAGTTCCTGCTTACAAGTGCCAGCTTGCTTTTCATTTTAAATTGATATCACGAATTGTTAGGTGAGCTTAGAGTTTTGTTTTAGGTATAAAACAATCATTTTGTAGAGTATTAAATGTGTCAAATATTTAAAAAAAAGCAAGCTTAATTTTTATTGAATTTATAAAAAAAAAAAAAAACTATTATGTTACTTAGTATTTCAAAATACAGGTATTTTGTATGTAATAAACGATGATTTTCAAGTTGTTCGGCAATCACACAATGATAATAATTTCACACTGCAAGAGTTGTTGAAGGGTTGAGTGTTTAGTCGCAATTGCAGTTAGTATAATATATATAAACATAATAAATGTATAAGATTTATATATTTATACATTTTATGTCAACTCTGGGGTGCAAAAGCCAATGTTTTGGGCTCAACTCTCATTCCTGTTCGTAGGCATCGATGTTTGTGATGTATAGGATTATTACCCACCCATTCTAAAAACGTGGCGTAGCAAAAGCGATCAGTTAACCACTAGTCCTGTCCTAGTCCTATCTTTATATCACTACTCTCTTCGAAAAAGAGAGGTTGAGCAACTGAGTAACATAATAAACAAAATACTCCTATTTATATAGCTCCATTAGTGGTCCATATACTCCACATGGTAAAAAATATATTATAATCTTACCGGACTGTTAATCAAATATTTTTTTTTAATGAAGTGTTTGTAACACAATAATTTTCCAATCGATTCGGCAAAATATTATAATACTTTAAATGAATGGTTGGAACGATTCTTCAATTGATGGAAGGGACACAGGTACGGAATTTTTTTCAAGACTATTTAATTATGTACAAAGAAAAAACAAAATAAAAGGAAGACTCTCCGTAATCTCTCTTTCTTTGTAGGTAATGGCTCCACGTGACGGTCTAATAAAAGTTCTCCTTTTCAAGTGACAAGTGCGTCACTAGCCAAACATTAAATATAATCTTAGACAATATCAATATTTAAATTTCAATGAATGTGTGTGAATGTTTTAGAACAATGATCTTTTTCTGTAGATGTAAACCGATACACAATTTTTTTGACATAATGGTTTTTGAAGCAACGGGGCAATATGCGGATTTTCTTAATATAGGCAGTTATTGTACAATACTACATGCATACTAGGTGCGTAAAAGTTAAGGGTGCAAATGAAATACAAGGGTATACTGGGCTTAGTTCTTTTAGCCTACTTACTTATACACAAGTTAGGTTGAGTGATAGAGAGAGAGATACATCCAATGCACGCTTATAGTGCATACATAATATCGATGGTGTTGTGTCTAATTGATATAACACTCAAAAGCGAAATTTTTCAGGAGAGAGCAAGAACAGTTTTTATCGAAAATATTAAGCGGTGAGTTGTGTTATGAATATTTGAAATGCACTTCTGTAAATTCTCATATGTGCTGATATGGGATTATATGTAAGAAGTGTCGATATTAGCCTACACAGAGTGGCCAGGTCAGAATTTTTAAACCTAAAACCAATGTAAAATGATGTTAAAAAAAGTGGTCAATTTATTTTTCTAATTTACATCATTTGGCCGAGACCTGCTCTGTTGTCTATAAAATGAAATTCAATCATTAACTGATTTTCGTATTTTTTAGGGTTTCATCAATTGGCCAAAACACTGTTGACATATAGACTAGTTTCAGTTTCTCTGTCTAGAGAATAAGTCGATTATGTCTTTAAAACTCGATATAATAATAGTAAAATTTTTAATGACATGCTTACAAATTTCGTTCACTGTGTTTCAAAAACAGTGACAAGATACTTCCTAAATATAAATGTAAAAAATATACGAATCATTAAACAGTTATTCAGAAGTTATCAATTATAAACCACCGATATATACTAGCCACGTATTCATTGGAAAATTTTTGTCGAGAAAATAAAGAGTTTTTCTCTTTACTTGGAATTGTTTGTTTTCATTCACGTGAAAAATTTAATGATCACGTCTACCGGATATCAAGTTATATCAGAAAAAGCGCAAAGAACGAATCGAAAATTGTAGGAGTATGTAATTCGAGAGTTCCTCTTGAAGTAAAGATCGTTAACGCCACCTGAAGGATGGCTTAATGAGGCGTCCCGTATCAAGTCTCATAAAACCAGCTACAACTTGACAAGGAAAAACAGCTCTCAAACTGTTTTAATAAAACAATGAAAATTTTGCACCGAAAGTATTTTACCAATTTTGTGGCTAATCGCGAAAAGCTCTTGAGAATTTATCTTACTCAAATACGCGGTCAATAGTACAAATGCGCGAATGAAAGCATTCTCAATACATCGTTGGAATCGTAAATACAAAGCCGGTAGCATAGTGGTCAATCTCAGTTTGGTTTGTTAGAGTTTGCTCACTTTGGTTAGAGATTATATTAATTAAAACACGTTCGAAAGAAAAAATCTATAAAACAGCTCACGGGAATTAAGTCTGTGAATGTGGAAATTTTTTACAGAAAATCAAATACTGCATAGTTTTTATAATATAATGTCTAATAGTGCATAGCCTTTCTATAATATAATGTCTAATCCACTATTAAAGATAAAATTTTAATGGTGTGGCATTTCTTAAAAGAGTATTCCACTTTTCTTACGAGAAGCTGACTCCATATTAACTATTTTCTATTTGTGTGATTGTCACGAATTTTTTACAACTTTTTAACAGCTATCGCCATACATCATACATTATAACAGTGGTTCGCAACAGGTGTGCCGCAGCACACTGGTGCGCCGCGAAACAATCCTAGGTGTGCCGCGGCGCAATGCGTAAAAAATTGAAAAAATTGCGTAGTAAAACTAAGAACCAGTCGGTTGCTAAGATCTCCCTTAATAATATTCTAGGTGAAAGAAATATTTTATCATTTTGACTTTTTGATGAAATATTTGTATTAGTTTGTATTATTGAGATTTTGTACACTTCCATGTATTTTGTCACTAACGACCCGGGTTTCGCCTTTCGGCATCTTCAGTGATCTGTCAGTGATCTGTCAGTTCGAGTCCATTCGTGTGCTCGAATGCCTGAAGATGCCGAAAGGCGAAACCCGTGTCGTTAGTGACAAAATACATGGAAGTGTACAAACTCTCAATAATCCAAATTTGATATTGAAATTCCATCAAGCACCCTCAGTCGATGTCTTAAATTATATAATTGTATTAGTGTTTTTATGGATGGTGCAACAGCATTAATGAGGAATCAAAAGGAATTTGCCTCGTGTGTAAAACAAAAATATCCTACCATACAAAATAGCACATTTCTGTATATATTGCGAAGCATTGTGTCAAAATAATAACACAGTGTCAAACCAAGAGCCTTAATAAATACGTATTTTTTTAATTCTCAAGAACCACATTTTTTCGCGTCCTAAGTGTCCAATCACTTTGAAAAGGTAAAGAATTTATTTGGCTTTTATTAAAAAATAAATTACTAACTGCTTCAAATTCATCAAATAAAAACAAATTAATAAATCGCATGTTTTGTTTGTGAAATTTACATATTTTACAATTGTAGAGTGCTGCGAAATATTTATGAGTGCTTAGGTGTGTCGTGAGTGAGAAAAGTTTGCGGAGCACTGCATTATAAGACGTAGAAGCAATAAAAATAGGAAAAACTATTTATTATTACTTTGTTTGCTATTTTCCTTTGACTAAAGTTTGAAAAATCTTTGTTGTTCATTGGCGATATAAATTTTAGTTATGGTGTTCGTGAATGATTTGAGAAGCAATGCTGTTATCTTGTTCTTGGCGCAGAGCCTGGAGAACACCCAACATTGATTGATTACACCTTTGTGAAACATAATTTTAAATTTAATGATGTAACCCAAGGTTTCCCAATCATTTTTTTAAACGAACTTTCCTTTCGAACACTCTTATTTATTATTTAACTTTCTCATAAACTCTTCATTTATTATTAAACAATAGAGTACATGCAATCAAGTAATAAATTACTTGAAACAAATTAGAACATGTATATCGTTGTAGCGCTGTGATATACACCTTATAAAAAGAGTGTGAACCTGTAGTGGATGGTGATGGATATAACGTTGGGTACTCTAATGAATCTTTTTTCTTTTAATGCGATAAACTTGATTGTATTATACCTAAGATCATGTCTCTTCAATGATACATACCTTAATGAATCTATAAAATGAATTAAAATAAATAGTCTTCTGTTTGTCTTTTGAAAGAGAAAAATGAGCCGTTAAACAATAAAATATCTGCGTTAACCTCAGTATCATTGTTTATCGTATGATTATATTTAAAAGATAACTTTGGGTAGAGTTGTCACTTTATAACTTGAAACGAACGTTTCTGGCAGGGTTTCTTGATGATGAAAGGATCCTACCTCCCAGGACAATTTTCAAGAAAAACGCAGTCCCGTTTTGTTTTTTTTATTTGTAATGTTGTTTTGCGATACAAACATTTAATTTACAAAAATAAAGAATTACACGGCAACGTGACGATTGATAAACAAAATTGCACCAGCCGTACTATCGGATAGTTTTATTGTCATTAAGTCAATTTTGAAAAAAAGTGTTTATTTTTGCTGTGACAATTCTCGTACAATGAATTGAAGGTGATAATTTTTTTACGACTGCCAAATAAGAACAAGTATACTTAAAAAAATAAAATTTGTATTTTTTTCTGCTAATAATGTCTGAAATATTCAACAGCGTTTTGACGCACACGCGAAATTCCGTATATGCAATATGTATATATATTTACTATCAACAGGCCTTCAATGCGCAGAATATAAATTTAAAATTCTGTTTGCATTGCCTTGCAAGTCTTTCTTTGTTGAGCGCATTGCTGTAACAGAACATTGCAGTATGTTAAAATACTCCTTCAGAAGCTTGAAAAAAAATAAAGGGCACTTTTAAAAAATGGATAAATTTATCAACTTTATATTGCGACGTGTTACTTAACTCAATAAGCTTAATGTATAATTGAATATAGGAATTGATGCAGTTTTTTACATTAAGAAGAAAGACCTTCAGCTTACTCTATCGGAAGATTTAATTCAAGATATCAACTGAGGGTGCTTGGTGGAATTTCAATATAAAATTTAAATCGTTCAAATTTTGTGTATTTCCATACATTTTGTGACTGAAAACCTGGGTTTAGCCTTTCAGCATCTGCTGGCATTCCAGATCACACATGAACATGAACATGAATTGACAATAAGTAAATATATATAAATATGTCAGCTCCGTGGCGCAGTTGCTAACGTCGTTGGCTAGGGCTACCGATGTCTCTGGTTCAATTCCACAAATCCAATTTCATGAATTGATCTTTCAATCGGTTTATGGATTTCTGTTTGTAGTCTGAGTGTTTGTGATGTCTATAACTCTCTCCTACCCATCCTATCCTCACGGAGCGTAGCGAGAGCGATAAGCTAACTACTGGTCCTGCTATATCCTTCTATCCCTAATCTCTTCGAAAAAAGAGAGTTTGAGCAATTGAGTAACAATCAGTACTCATAAAAAAATCTGTTAAGATACCTCCATTGGGAGACTGTATGCTCCACTTTGGGAGCGGACATGTGAAAAAGATGTAAACGACAAATTAAGAAAAAAATGTTATTACTAAGTCAAGTAACTACATTGAAATCGCATTTAATTGATATTTCGTTCTTATGACCTGTGATGATGGGGTTAAAAGTCATTATTATCAAATCAGTAAAAAAATAATTCAAATATCAATGGAGTTTACTAGTGATATTATTTTTTTTAAATCGTCTTATATATAAACTATTTACTAACTATCAATTCAAATCAATGCTTGTACTGAAATACATGAAGATGCCGAAAGGCGAAACCTGGATAGTTACTGAAAAAACATTCAGAAGTGTACAAAATTTGAGCGACTTATACTTTGTATCGTTGTCGTATCTTTGTGTTCTAATTCGATATTCATTCAATTTCGTTAGAATTGTCATTAGATGAGTGATTTCGGTGCGGCTTATTACCTATATGTATATATTTTTTTAATATTGTTTAGTCATATTTTTTAAAATTATCATACTAATAGTGAAAATAACTTATTTATAAGATAACTAAACTTACGATCTTACAATCTAACTAAACTATGTGTCTGATTAATTTGAGCAGGTATCTCGACTCCTAGGATTTTAGCCATGCTTTGCTTTGATGCACTCCGAAGTCTGGTCAGCCGGAGTGGCGGATTGTTTTCAAAGTTTTGTAGTTTGAAGCGTGATGGTGTTGGATTCCCTCGCATCGGCGAGGGTTCACGCTTCGCTACTGCCACTCGTAAACTTTTAAGTGGCCACTTTGTATTCACCCGGTGAAAAATTTACACACCCTTTGGGATACAAACTTACCTGCGATGGAATGCCATCTCGGCGCTAATGCGATGGAATTGTAGTTTTTCAGTTTTTTTCTCCTAAAAGGGCTAGCCGCCACTCAACGTCTCTTTTTTATGATGGCTTAGTATAAACAGTATGGTTGCGAGGAGTGTTTATTGATCAATTGTTTCCGTTAATCCCAATATGATGTAAAACTAAAGATGGGAAAGAATGACTCTTTTTCCATAGGAAACCTCCATTCAAGTTTGATTCAATTTTTCTGTTGACCATGTCCGCTCTCAATTTAAAGCCTTAATCTTTCTTATGGGGGTATCTCAACAAATGTTTTCTACGATAACTGCTTGTTACTCAGTAACTCAACAATCCTTTTTTTTGAAGAGAGCATAGAAAATCAATTTTTAAAACTGTTATTATTGGGACTAAATCCCATGAGATCCGAAACTGAAGTCAAACACGTTAACCACAACACCACGGACCCGGGTTAGTTACAAAAAACTCTGTTATAGTAAATTGAAATTCTTACTCGTTTTATTTCAAATAGCTTCTGTCTTTCACAGGAAATAGACGACGAAATAATTGTCGGATGCTTTGTCCACCTGAGGATATGAGGAGAACTTCGATAACATTGCATTTGTTTTTATGATGTTTTAAATATTTTTCATTTTACTCGAAAAGTGCGTCTAAAGCAATCAATCTATTTTTAGCATTAATGTAAAATGAAGTATTATAAGAATAAAAAGTTTTCTAGTCCACATTGTAATGGGTAAAGTTACATCAATTTTAGTGAACTAAAGCCAGCATCGTGTTGGGACGGCCTCAGTCATTTATGGTCTAAAATTGAATGAATTTGAAAAATATCAAATTCACATTTAAGCCCAATCACATGACGTGACATACATCGATATTTTACCGAAAAAATATTGCATGTATAGTCTAGCTTGTTTTGATAAAATCGAATTTGAAGATTTGAGATGTAAGAAAAATATAGGCGAAATGGACATATGAATTTAAATAATACAGTTCAAATGCATACGCCTATTTCCTCAAATATGATACAATATACAATCCTGAAATATGATATTTGGAGGTACAATATTATTGGTTATAAATAATTGACTTAGTACACTCAAACTTTGATTTCAATAGTTTCCATTTAGTCACGGATTCTTTTAACAAAGTGAGTTAAATTGTAGTAGATTATGTTAGGGTTGGTCTGGTTTGGTTTTTGTCATTACATCTTCGTGAAACTATCGATTTCAAAGTGTGAGTAATTTATATTGAGTAAAAACTGCTTTATCTATTTGAAAATATTTTTTCGTATGTGTGATATATTTAAAATTAATTTTATTATGTGGGATTACTTTATTTTTTGTAAAAAGAATTTGTCTTTTGTGGAATGTGTTTGTTATAGGTGAAAACTTTTTTTATGAAAGTGAATACGATCTAAACAAAAGTGCATTTAATTGTAAGCCTAATATTTTTACAGCATAAAGATATGATGCAGACAAAAGTTTAGTGTATGTTAAATAAGTTTTAACAAAACACTGGACATACAATATCTTTGCACTAAGTATTGTATTTATTTGTAAGTTAATGAAAAGATACGTAAAGGTTCATTACATTAAAAAAATATGTCGAAACATAATTGGAGCATGAGAAAATAACGAAATAATATAGCCACTAGAATTAAACAATTAAATGGTAAGATCGTTTTAAATTTAAATATGTTTAGTGCTTATTTTTGATAACAAAAAATAGTACGTGATAAAAAAAACCATTTTTAATAATCTTTTATAGAAACTTGAGTATTTTAAGCAACATTGAAACATTATAATTTATCATTCAAGACATGAAGTTATTTATAAAAGATTTTGTGGAATGAAAACGTCGATCATAAGATGTCTTACTTTATCTGTTCCAAAACTACCTTGAGATGATAAAAAAAGACATTTTATTTTTTAAGGAGACGAATAGAAGTTTTATTATACATATTAGAGTTCGTAAATTCAAATAAGATCAAGTTTAACATTTTTATGAGACTTTGAAAAGATTATTGTTCGAATGATAAAGTCAAACAGATGTAAAGTTGACACGTCATGTTAGTAAAAAGAAAAGATTTGAGGGAGTGTAAAAAAATAAGTTTGTGTAAGAAGGAACGTAAGCTTCGATAGCTTTGCATAAATTGACATAAGAAACTTTATCTTAAGCCTGACGCCTTTACATACGAACAATCTTAAGTTCTACACATTTATATATTTTATTCAAGATCTGCGTCATTTAAGTCCCTTATATTTTATTTAACAGAGTGTTTCTCAATCTTTTACAAGGCTTCATTATTGTTTCTGTTTTTTTATTTATTCACTATCATCCGTAAAATCGGTTTCCAACTGCAACCAACTAGCTATAAAAATGTCATAAGTAAATACTTTTATATTTATATTATATCTTATGAAAATGACGCACTGTATTTTGAGAAATGAAAGGTAATTTTTTTTAATGATAACGTCATGAATCGAAACTATCAATAAACGCATTTAAAATGTAATCAAATCACACTTTATTAAAAGTATTGTTTACAGTAGTATAAATATTACATTTGTTACTATTGTCGTTGTTCTGGAAGAAAACACTAAATCGAAAAAATGACATATTGAGTTAGTTGTACCAAAACTTTACCGTATAGAAGAACACAGTTATTTTTTAATAAATTATACGTTTACTTAAAAATAATTTTGGACAAACAAACAAAATGAAAGAGGTATAGCATATCAAACATTTGACAATCTTCAAACTTTCAATGACTCAAAACTAGTATTTTTCAGTTAGTATCTTTTTTCAGAACAACGACGATACGTTTCAGCGTTTTTTTTTTAACAATACTATTAAAAGAGGTGTTCAATTCTTAAATTATACAATTCTATCAAGTAGAACCAAAAGGATTTCACAATATTAGTTTTTATCTACATATTGCGTACGTAGGAGTGAAAAACAAATATTAAAATAATAGTTTTTTTTAAATGTCTGATTGTTTTATCATAAAATGAATGAATGTATTTGTTTTGATCTATTACGCCAAATTTATGCAAGACAAAACTACACAGAAACAAGCAAACCATTTATCTCTGCCTGCGCATCGTGCGCATCAAACGCATATAACATTTTTAACAGATGGCACTGCCATCTAGTATATAATATATTATTATAATAATTTGTTACAGCGAATTAAGTTTCTAACGCTTGTCAGAAAGATCTCAATTAGTAAATTTAGACAATAAAAATATTTTAACTAAACTATTGAGGAATTAATAATTTTAAAAAACTAAGTCACATTATCTTGTGCATATAATGAAGATTATAATTGAAGTAAGTTGTTTTTTTTGAGAAACACTGGTGGCAAGGGTTCTCACAGCGCAAAAACGATTTTACCCGCTTTGTAAGTCGTCTCTGTGTTTCTTAATAATTAATTCTAATGTTTTTGCTTTAATGAGTTTTCCTTTATATGTATGAGCCAGTGTATGTATATTTTTGCTACGCATTTATATTCATTTAGAAGCTTAACAGAATAGGCTTACATTGGATTTTAGAATAACCAAATTACTTACCAAGAAAAAGTATTAACGCGGGGCGGGTATTTTTCAGGGCTTAGATTCATAACAAAGGATAATTAACATTTCAACCTTCTAACACTTCTAACACACGATGTGTATTTGAAATAAAATTTCTATTAATTATTTGTACCGATTCTCTTTGATTTTTTGAAATCATATCCACTACCAATGTAGATCATATGGAATCTTAATGGAGCTTATCTCAACAGAAGGAGAAAATGAGACGTCTACAAGCAAAAACCGTGTTAAGTCTACATTTTGTCAAAATACCTACATAATATAATATTCGTTCTCGTTGTTTCACATAATAATATGTAACAATCAGTTGGATCTGCCTGCCCTATCGATTATGTCAACATGGTGGCATCTCTGACAGATTACAAGGCATTCAAAGAATTCATAGCTCTCTATGAAAAGCGATTATAACGCAATTCTTAAAAACATAAGCCCTCCTATATTTTTAAGTTTTAAATAAGTTCTCCTCAGAAATTCCTGGCATTTGAAACACATAACTCTAATAGTTTGCAGCCGAAGTGGGTGGTGGTAGTAACCGCGTTGAGTATTGAAGGCTTTAAAAAAATATATAACTATATGTATTTATAAAAACCTTACAAAAGCATGCAAAAAAAGAATTAAAATCTTTCGTATGTCACGATAATCACAGTCAAAAACCGACAAATTCAATGAAAACATCGTCACTGTTCTGGAAGAAACACTAAATCAGAAAAATGACATATTGAGTTCGTTATAACAAAATGTTCCTTATTTCAAATTCTATCGTATGGAAGAATAATTTATTTTAATAAATTACGTCTTTACTTAAAAACTGTGTTGTACGAACAAACAAAATGAAAAAGGTATATTATTTCAAACATTTGACAAACTTCAAAGTCCAATTACTCAAAACTAGTAGTTTTCAGTTAGTGTCTTCTTCCATAACAATGACGATATGTTCAATTATATTTATTGCAATAAAGGGTTGGCTGGCTAGTAAAAACGGCGTATTTTTCTAAATTGGAAATACAATACGATGGAACAAAGTAAACTATTGATAAAGCTAATAATTTAATTGTAAGCCACAAAAGCGTCGTTTGCTAGGTACTAACACTGAAAAGTGGAAAAATCGCAAAATTTTTCGTTTTTGATCGTTTTTACTTAGCAACTCAGCATTTTCATGTTACTCACTTGATTTTCAATAGCGAAATTGGTCCTGATAATAATATATTATACAATAGTTGTCAACTAATAACTCTGTAGAAGAAATTATACAGCTCTATGACTGATCATCTCAACACAACTATCAGACACTTACTGAGAAGACACTGACTTGAAGATACTTGTTGCTCTTCAAGTTCCTTCAGAACCACATTCATCTCACTTGCTCGCTGACGATTATTGAAACAGTAGAAAGATCATCACATCACCAAAAGAGAACATCAAGCAGAAGATCAGAACAAAGTAAAAAAAGAGAAAGAAAACTTCCGATGAAAACACATAATTCAAATTCAAAATATATGTTTATATATAAAAAATTTTATTGCCAAAAGTGGGTATTAAGATCCACCACAAACGGCAACCGAGTCAAAAGATAAAAAAGATAAAATTCTAAAATTCTTCAAAAGTCGAAAAACCATGCAATGCAACTAATTACTCCAACGTCCTTTCACAAATAACTTCAAGTAAGCATCGTTCAAATAAAACAGATGTTTAGTTTTCTATTATCCTGTTGAATTAATTTTACTGGAATCTTAAAACTGCGACATCCCATATGATAAATAAAATAGATACCTGGATTAGTAAAACAACTTTGAGAGAGAAGAAAACTTACACATCTTTGCGAATTCTCTTTTATTGCTAGAAAGCATTCGTAGAATGCTGTAAGATGCCAAAGAAAATGTAAAACATTAAATTGGGTGACTTTGCAAACAAGAATAAAGAAAACTCCATTTTAAAGAAATATATACATATGTGTCCCAAGTGAATACGTAAGCCTACAGCAGAAAGTTGAATAGGTTTCTATCCTTAAAAGCATACCTAATACAAATATATATGTTATATGAATCCACTTGAGGATGATTCTCGTAATTTAATTTGTCTTATCCATCGTCTTCTAGACAAAAGAATAAACAATAATAATAATACATGATGTATTGAGTAATATTACTTTTATAAGGGTATATTTCAATAGCGGAAATCCACGTGTATCGATTTCATATTGTTAGTAATAAAGATTTATAGATTTATAGATTATTATACGTATTAATCAATTAATATTATATACAGAAAATTAATAACGGGCGTTTATTAAATATTTTTACTGAATTATTATTTCTCCATCAATATTTTATATCAGGCAGATGATTTTGATGAAAATGAACATTTCGATTTTTTTTCTATGTCTGCTCCCAACGTGGAGCATATGGGCTCCTAATGAAGGTTTCTCAAAAGAATTTTAAAATGAGAAATGTTTGTTACTCAGTTACTCAACCTGTTTTTTTTCAAAAAGAGTAGGGATAGAAGGATAAGGCTAGGGCAAGACTAATGGGTTAGCTAATCGCTCTCATTAGCCCCCGTTTTTGAGGATCGGATGGGTGGGAGAGCGTTTTAGACGTCACAAACACCCGTTTTTATCATCACCGTTCATGTGTGTTGGTAAATAGAAGTTACATACTAAAAAAATGTAGTGTATAATACATTGTTTCAATTACAATATCTACGGCTTACCTTTCTCTCGCAGTTAGTCAATTATTCGATGGAACAAATAGAGAAAAGTGCATAACTATTTATTAACTTTCAATGATTTTATAAGCCAAAAACCCTAATATTGAGGAAAATGAAAAATGATAATCAAATTAATTGTAGTTATTGCTTTAATGTTTTAACTGTCAATTCTTGGTGGAAAGGCATCATATTTGAAAAATAAATTACAATTTTTTTGTACTACTTCCACATTTTCATGATGCTCAGGACTGGTTTCACCCATTGCAAGCATTATCAACTGATAATGTATGATTATAAGAGACGCGTATTTTGTGCATCTTGCCATAAATGCAAAATATATATATATATGATGAAATTCGCAATAGATGTTAATATATGCGAAAAGATTTGAAATAACAAACTAAATTTTATTTTTAAGATGACATTTTTGTCCATGGTCTACTGCTTTTGTCTATGGTCAATCGCTTGGAGTTATGTCCGAATTATTGTGCTGGCAACACCACTGTGCTCAAATTAAATTTTAAGAGTTTGGTTGTGCAGCTCTAAAATCAATTTTTGTCCCGTCAATAGAGTGGATACTGACAGGTATTTTAAGAAATATAATATAATTGTTACCGATCGTCGCACGAATCTCAAGAAAGAATCTGTAAAAACATGCTCCATACTGAGTTTAAATTTAAAAAAATACATCGATATTGTTGATTATTTGATATTAAACTCTCAATAAAAATAGATGTTAAATTGACACTAAAATTGAATATTTTTAATGCCATAGATAGGTAAAATGCAAAATGAAGATGCTAAAATTGACAAAAATAGATGCACAAAATATGTGTCTCTAATGATAATCATATCAGTTGATAATGTAAGCGATGAGCAAAAGCGGTCCTGATAATTATACAATTGTGAAAGTAGTACACAAATAAAATTGTGTTTTATTTTTTAAATATTAACTACAGTAATTATTTGATAAATTCCAAAAGTAAAAATAAAGATCAAATTATTGTGTTTTATAAAATATGTTGTAAAATACTTGCACACTAAATCATGTTTAGGTTTTATATTTTTCAATATAAATATAACGATAGTTCTAGTGAACGGAAAATAGTGTTGTTTTCTAGTGGTTAAAGCTTAACAAATATAGGGTAGAGAATTTAGTACCGCTTAAAACTTTTATCAATTTACAAGAGTGAGTATTGAGAGTTTGTTTTATGTTTATGTGAATTATATGCAAATGAATTCACCGTATTTCGTTTAAATACTTACCGACCATGATCAAAACTTTCCAGCCGACCCTGTAAATTTTATAAAGTGTGAACTTTTTATCGTGTTTTGGCAGAACTATTTTTTCAGCCATTTGTTCGTCTACGTTTCTAAAAGTTTTTTTTTGTTAAAAAAGTTGCAGTTTTGAAAATAATTTTTCCACACTTTTCAAAAGTTTTTCAGACGGCATCTGCCGTAGATTTAATGATGACGTATGTATAACTCCATTAACATATTAAAGTAAACACACTCCAACCATATTTAAAATTTTGCTTTCAAAATTTAAAAAAACATGCTACCTGTAATATAAAAGGTTAATTAAAATACTAGAGATATTAAACCTGCGTTTTTCGTTTAAAGAAAAAAATATCTATAATTAGGCCGATTGTACTATATAAAAGAATTTTTAAGAAAAATTTAAATTTGAGGTCATGAAATATTAAATCAAATTGATTTGACTAGGAAGTCTGTATATGCTTCCCAAAAAGGCTTATTAAACATACTTAGACAAGCCGTAGATTAAAAAAATGTTCAATTTTAATTTGAATATTAATAATTAATATCCGCATATTTATCACCGAAAACAATTTGTTTGTGTTTATGAAGATTTGCAGCATAACAGCAAGAAAAGAATAAATTTTCAGCATCTTTAATCTTGTGATTGTCATAAAAACTTTTCTTTCAAAATCATCAGCAGTATGTGTTAACTTTCATCCGCCAATAGCTTGGTGTAATCTAAGATATAGTATACAATTTTATTAATGATGATATCGTATAGAGGATGAAATAATGTTTCAGTTTTTAAGGTAGACCTGCGAATATGTTTGGCTGCGGTGTGGATTGGCCTAAATCAGAGTTGCTCCAACCCCTTGGGAGCGCAAGGGTTGCTCGCTACGCCACTGCAGGTGTTATTTATCACCCTTAATACTAAAAGCAGTAATTAACAACCCCTGGGTCACAGACAAGGTGTTAAAAGTTTATAAAACATTATTTTTCTTAGTTTCAGCCTATGGGGAATATAAAATTTATGGCCCCTGATAGTACCGGGTAAGAGCGCTCCTAGCTTTATGAAAAAATAAACTAATCGGTCAAGAATATCAAATATTTTTATTGTACATATAAAGCTGGGTTATATCGTTGCAATAGATTTACTTGCAAATTTTAAATGAATCGAATACTTACACAATACAGTTTTAGGTCTTCTAATTAAAAAAAAGGATAATTGGTTTATGTACATTTAAATAAATATAAACGCATTTAGACAACTAAAAAAGTATAAAGTACAAAAAATGAGATGCGTTTAAAGATTTTTTTTAAATTATTACATCCAAGGTATCTGAATTACTTGACTATCAAATTGTGAAGCGCTAACTGTCACATAAATTTTCAAATGCCGTGAAGTTAGCCTTTGTTAAAATCAAGTTAGAGTGGCCTATTGGACCGGTGTGTTCTGCTCGTTCGGAATTCATCTCAAGATCGTCCCAGATAACGTTACTAATGTTTTAATTAATTATGCCCACAAGTATAATCCGTCCTACGCACTTACCCAGCGAAGAGTTTTGTATTGAACTTGCCATAGCCCGCAGGAAGAGTAGTGAAAAACGGAGCTTCCGACACTAAAATTATTTATTCGATCATTTTTCAATTACTAAATGTCTCTCATCAGACTGTGATATAACACATTGTTGTAAAAAATTAACCATAACACAATAACAGCTACCGAAACATTCTGGTTGAATTTTGAGAAATAGATGAACAATCGGTTGTCCTAGAATATTTCATGAAAGTTCCTTGAAAATTAAATGTATATTTTTTTTGAAAGACAGTAAATTCAATTGCTACAATATTTCAATATGTAGTTATTTCATTTAAAAATACCATAAAATAACTCATCACACATGAACGATAAATTAAGGAAATTAACAGAACAATATAATTTTACTTCTAATTAAGTAACATTAAACATTATATTTAATTGATATTATCAGCAAAAATGTTCGAAAGTGCATTATAACAGATCTGTTATAAATAAAAAAAGATACAAATTAAGTTTTTTTTATGAATGATTTAATTATGTTATATAATAGAAATGTCAGCGTCCGTGGCGGAGTTGGTAGCGTCGCTGGCTACGGTTACGGATGTCTCGGGTTCAATTAGCGGAGTCCTCCCTCCCACCCAGCCCATCCTCACGGGGGGTAGCGAGAGCGATTAGCTAACCAGTAGTCCTGTCGTAGCCCTATACTTCTATCCCTACTCTCTTAAAACAAAGTGAGGTTGAGAAACTGAGTAACAAGCAGTTCTCGTGGAAAAATTCTGTTAAGATACCTCCATTAAGAGAAAATATGCTCCACATTGGGAGCGGACATGGGAAAAAATAAATAAAATAGAAAATTTTAATTTCGAAGGTTTGTTTTTACTGTATCGGAAAACTAATGTAGTGTAACCAGGTAAAACAGAAAATAATGTAGATATATATATATATGCAATCTTAAAAGTGAAATTAGTGAGCCAAAGATGCTTCAACCTACGTTAGTAATATGTGGCGTTAAAATTATTCAATAAGCTTTGCTATTCCTGTTTAATATATTTTTTCTTGTTTAAACAACTTTCTAACTCTTAATTAAATTTATATTAATACCAAATGTTGAAACGTGACCAACTATCTAGCGCATAAAACATAACCACAAAATATCACAGAAAATAGAAAGTATAATTATTTTTAGTTCATTTTAAAACTGAACTGTAATGTCTAGCTCGAAACATGAATTATAATGTATGTAAAATTTGAACCATTCAAATTTCGTACAATAACACAACTTTTATCACTAACAACTCAAGCTTCGCACATTTCATGGATGCACCCGAATTAAATACCTGAATATATATTCAATATATTTCATCTCTTCCAATATCTTAAATTAAACGAATTTGAAAAGTTAAGATTTAAAAATAAAACTAAATTTAAAAAAAATACCTTTTTACAGTTGTAAACAATTATTGATATTGGAATACAGTTCATAAACTTAACCCACAAATAATAAAAACTGTTTTAGATAAAAATACACGTTTTAAATATATTTTAATAGTAACTTCGTATGACAAACGTATTCGCAAACCAGTAAGCGATGCACTTTTGAGTAATTAATTAGTTTAATGTAAGATAATTTATACTCGATTTTGAGTGGAAATGTCGCTGGAATTGAATAAAGTGGTTGGAATGTATTATTTAACACTATCTAGTATTTTTTTACAAAGTAATATCATTAGAAACAAATGCGATGAAGATTTTTTTCACTGTTACACGATAAAAATATATTTGTAGTAAATATTCCATTATTCTTTTTTTTAAATTAAGTCAGATCGTTTTTTTATTGATCTAGTTAATGTTAAGTAGTAAATTATTACTCAATAAGCAAAAATGGTTCTCATAAAGAATTATTTCCTAGCAATTAAACCATATTTTTTCAATTTAATTAGTTATTTAGTGAGTAACTAATTCGATAAATCGTCAGGTAATAGTTATGTTCTTTTAGTAAATAATTGAAAAATAAATGAAGGTTAGATTAGATACAATTAAAAAACTGACTGTTTATTCTTTTAACTGACCATGAGTATACTGACCATTTATCGAATTAGTTACAGACCATTTTGACAAATTACTGAACATTTATTATTTATTACAGATCCAATAAATGCATTAATTACTTTCAATAAATATCCCACCACCAACAAGTTTGCTTGCATTGCTTGGATTTATCTTATCCATAAGCTTTATGTTCATGAAATAATTACTATACATAGTTAAATGGGTTCAGTGGACAATTTTAAGAAAAAATCGCTAATTAAATTTGCATTTCTGTGAAAAT
Source organism: Himalopsyche phryganea (assembly GCA_022494535.1). Taxonomy (NCBI): domain Eukaryota; kingdom Metazoa; phylum Arthropoda; class Insecta; order Trichoptera; family Rhyacophilidae; genus Himalopsyche; species Himalopsyche phryganea. The sequence continues at coordinate 13,347,306 of JAGVSL010000013.1, read as the reverse complement.
ACGTGCACTAACCTTTATTGTTTGTTTTAAAAAGTTTACAGATTTGCTTAGAAGCTTAACCTTTGCTACCAACTTTTACCACCGAATACCGTAAGTATTAAGTATGTACACAGACAAATAAACAAATGAACACGATTTTAAGTATACAAATTATTTTTATTTTCGTTTATATTTAATTAAAAATCTTCTTTTAACTATCAATAAACAATTAAGTCAAGAAAATATAATTTAAAACTTCTAATTTACTTATACGATTTAAAAATAAAAACTGCTGTAAACCGTTTTTCGTTACGTCTGAAATTTTTTAACCATCGAGGATAAACAGAAACCGATATAAAATTTATGCTTGCAAAGTATCTTTTGTTGTTTTAAATGCTTTGCGTCTAATTTTAGTTTAATTTTGAAAAAAACGCTCCTTTGATAGCCCATTCCCTCTAAAAACTATTTATTACAATATTGTGAATGCCTACTTTGGCTCGTTTGTCACTGTTAAGTCCAGAAATTTCCTCGCGGCTTTTAGATTGTTCTAGCCGCGCTGCGAACGGATTAGGAGGACGGCAGAAACGGCTCATTCTGTGCGATGCTGATGCGCGCCTAACTATATTATTACAAAGAGAATATCGTGTGACGTTAACAGCAGACAAAGGCGTTATATTGTTGCGGCATGGCAGATTCCCGCCGTAGGCAACGGGGACTACCCGTCCGCCTGTCGTAATGGGCAAAGATGAACCTACACAGATTCACTTTGAAACTTGATGCATGGAAAGTGTCTAACAATGGCTACACAAACTAGGAATTTAATAATGTATTCAACGTCATCATGGTAGCGAATTTTTTGTCGGATAAAATGTAAAAAAAAATACTAAACTCATGAAATAATTGGATTGAATTCCGAATTGACGATTTCTTTTGTTGGGTCAGTAACTATTTCAAGTTTTGGTGAGTAATTAATCAAAATGATCAGTATACATGTGGTCAGTTTTTTAATCGATACTAACCTAACTTAACCTTTATTTATTTGGCAATTATTAACTACATACTTATTATATGATTATTAAATGATCGTTTATTATTTATTACTGACCATTTATCGAATTACTTACTAACCATTTGTAGAATTAGTAACTGACCAAATAACTAGTTTCCCTTCTTTTATACTATTTCTTCTCCCAATGAATAACATAGTATAAACTCGAGAACTTTTACAGACTATTTAAATCGAGTTCATTATTATATTCTTACTCCATTATGCATGCATAACGTGTAAAAAATATGTAATTCTGATCATCTTTATATATAAAAATGAATGTTTGTTTGCGCACACCCGTGAAGGTTTCAGAAAAAAAAATCAAATACGTACAAACAGTGAAATCTCGGAAAAACCTTCTTATTTATTCGTGTCCGCAGACGGAAACAACAAAAAATATTGTGTATCCAAAAGCACTTCAATAAACAGAATTATAACACAAACCCTTCTTTTCTTTGACTGGCATTGCAACGCATGTCAGGTACTCACTAGTTTTATATAAATACTCGTGTCGATTGAAAATTTTCTCATTATCTATCAAGAAGTTGTAACCTATTGTGGTTGTAGGTTAACGATTTTATATACCGTTGGATTTTTTATTTAGTTCACATAAATAGCATTTCATGTTATTTTGCGATTGAAGTTGGTAACTAGATTGTAAAACAGGCGTCTCAGGAAACAACTAAATTAGTTTCCTGGCAGTCTAAAAAAACAGAAACATTTCCTACTTGAATTTGATGCGTGAAAACAAAAAAAATAAATGGATATTTTTAAATCGGTAATCCTCCTAAAACACAACTGGTTGTAAATATTAGGAAATAAAACGGGCGTTACTGTGTGTTGTGGTACAGTATAACAGTTCAGGAAGAGAATTGTAAATCAAGAACATTTTTAGAAAGCTAGCAATCAAATGATCAAGTCTGGCTTAAAGTTCGTCCGCAAGTAGCCATATTTGAAACTTTAATATCAGATTTCGTGTTTTGAAGAATGAGTTTTGGCTGCCGTAAATCGGTATTTTCATATTTTCAGTGTTGCGTGGAACGCAATGGTGGGGAAATTCGACAAGAATTTATATTGAAGTCTTTTTATCGGAAAAATGTTTAGAAACTCTTCATGCTTGTTAAACTTTGTTGAAAAATTATCGAAAATTCAATTATTATTTTTAACAGCTTTAACACGAGTTTATTAGCTGTTGGTACCAAGCGCGTGCGGTGGTTTTATCTCTTTCTCGCTCAATCACATGCAAAGTGAAGGCGCAAGCAAGATAGAAGGGCATACGGCGGATGCTCTTGTACCCTTCTTGCCCATACCCAAATTAAGTTGTGCGATAGAGATACTGATAAGTAAACTGCATGCCGATGATAGCTACCTATCAGACGCGTGCCGTGGCTATATTTCTTTCTCACTCAATCACATGAAAAGTGAAGGTGCAAGCGAGGTGCAAGGGCATGCGGCGCATGCTCTTGTATCCTACTTGCTCATACCCAAATAAGGTTGTGTGATAGAGATAGGGATAAGTCCACCGCACGCCGATGTTACTGATATATCTCAAAATATAAGTACCTATAAGCACGTATATTTTCATTAATTGTTGTAGGCTTAGCAAACACAGTTTTTTAAAGACATGAGACGAGGTTGTTTTCGTTAATTTTTATACTTTTGTAAATGATGTTGTACTCCTCAGCCAACTTCAAAAGTTGTCAAATAAAGCTGCGTAATTTACGCAAAATAATCGAAAAAAGATTTGAATTACTGTCTGATTAAGTAATATTTAATAAACCCATATATTACGTTATAAAATATGGTCTTAGATATAAAATATGGCTTCATTTTTATAGACATTGTATTTGGTATATAAGTCAATATTTGGAACACGCAGCCTTTATTATTTTGTTGGGTGATTTGTGAAATATTTTGTATTACATACTAAGGTACAACCATTTAGAATTTAACTAGTTTCTAAATAAATTATCAGTGGTCACGATGACTTCAACTTTGGCATAACAGAGCACTTTCAAACAATGTTAATAACTAATTCTCTTACGTTGTTAATCAAGTTTGATTCTCTTAAACTAGGAGTGCCTCGTAAAGCTTTCATTCGCTGTGTCACTCCACTCTCTGTGAGCTTTATCTGAAGAGCTTACATCTTAAAGCTACCTGGATTATAGAAAGCTACTTATAATTCTGCATTTAATGTATAATGTGTGTTTCTTGGGGATTGCGTCAGGAGCTTATTTTCATATGGTTTTATCTTGAAGATTTAATGCAATTGAAAAAAAATATGTGACGTTTTTATGGGATTAAAATTATTGTTACACTCTACAGAAAATCAAAATGTCTTGTTCATTTGTATTTATTCTTGTTCAGCTATTGTTATTTTAAAAATAAAACACAATTCGTTTGTAGTACTTCCACATGTTTATAATGATCAGGACCGGTTACGCTCATCACGAGCATTATAAAACGATTATTATTGATAATTATAGTGATGAGCGAAACCTTTCCTGATCATTTTAAATATGTTTGTACTTTAGTACAAACAAACGGTGTTTATTTTAAAAATATAATGCCTTTCCACCAAGAATTGACAGTTAAAAGTAACTTAATAACTAAGCGATGCATCGGCATTGAAAACTGCAGATTAATCAATTGGGAATTTCGCAAGGTAATTCGAGTTCAACTCGAGTACAAAAGACATCAAAAGCATGTTCAGATTTAAAGAACAACATTTTATATTAAGCATTCTGATTACTAGGTGGGGTAACTACCATTGGCGTATACAGATGGTTGTGCTAACTATTCCTAACAACCACTGAAAACTAGAAATAGGGCGATTGGCTCACAGTTATTTATCTCTTTGTCGGTCTTATATTATTGGTATCCCTGAAATAATGATTTCCATGTCTCGTTAACAACTTTTACTTATTTCTCGTTTAGTATCATCACATTCTGAAAATCTTCGTTGCGGTTGGTATTATGTCAAAAAATCTTTCATGCAAATATCAAGCTCTATTGGTATTTTTCTTTTGTTAAAATTAGTTTTACCAGAAATAGCTACGAAAAGGTCAAAGAAGATAATATTTCAGTGTATTTAAAACAGCAGAAACCATTTTCTATTTATATAACGAAAAATAGCAACGGAAAACCAAACACATATTTCGTTGCCATGAACTAATTGTAAGCTTTTTATAAATAGAAACTACTAAGAATAAACCTTTATTTCATATCGCCTTATTTTAGAAACAACGAGTTGAGAAAAGAAAAGGTCTTAACGATCAAAGAGAAATATATAGAAAATTCTCGTATCAGAAAATAAAATATTTTTTCGCTTTTCATGATGTCCAAACAACATGATCAATTATCTAAATATATCATTTTTTAAAACATTAAATACACCTGTTTATGGTTATTTAACCGTAAACGCATCTAATATCATTTGGACTCCGTATTGCACATTTAAACAAAATATATTTGAAAAGAATTAATCGCTCAAGAATGGTTGAATACGTATGGCAGGAATACATTTGGAAAAGGATATATGCAGTAAGCTAAGCACTGTCACTAATCTCGTTTCTCTTATGGAACGGTTTGTGGTTATGAATGAAATATACACAGATATCCATGTTTTTTAATACAAATCAATTGAAGACAGGTGTAGTAATGAGCTCATTGGGGTATTCCAATTTTTGATGGCGAAACCAAGTAGGATGAAGCCTTTCTGGTTTTACTGTTCGATTTCAGAGTCCGATAGTGATCCAAAGTTAATCTGGATTCATTTTTCAAGTATGCCTTATTTCGAATTAATTGATTTAAAAATAAATACACCTATTGTAAAAATCCTTGATTTACATCTCAGATATTCTATAATAATTTATTCAGGTCATAAATATAATAATTATAATATAAAAGAAAATAGCTGATTAATTTTTTCGTAGTAGAAATATTATCAAGTACTTAAAAGGACAGAATGATTAAAAAATGCTTTTGTGTCTTGATATAAACAATCAGAAAAAATCGTTTTAGATCATAATTTAAATTGAATATGTTTTTCTGGATTTGAAATATAAATTTATAATTAATTCAATCAGTAGAGATTTTTTCTAAAAAGTTGTGTTTGTAATAAATACTATACAAAATATAAAATTGTATTAAAGGAGAAAAAACATACCGTTAATTACTTTTCAAGTTTGAAAACATCGCTTGTTTAAAATTCTCTAAAACTTTGATTTTCTGCGCGTGGTTTTACCTGTCGACATTTTGGGGCTTAATAAAAAAGTATGATACCTCCACATAGTTCATGTATTCATTTTTATATCACCCTTGGGGTATCCGTTCTTGCTTTTTATGCCCTAACCTTATTTTGCCTTTTTATATGTCCGCTGGGGGCCGCCATACTCGCGTGTGAAAAATCTCAAATATTTCACGGGATACCTTCAAATTTTTTAAATTCCTCTGCGTTATTTAAAATTAAAAATAAACGTGTGGGGGATTCCAGAGAACGTTTTCTAACACCACAGCAGTTTAATGTCACCTCCTGTTAACTTTTCTTCAAATCACGTCCGTCGGTTGTTTCTAATCTGCATTTCAAATTAAGTAATATAATACCTGAGTTCTAGAATTGTAGCTATGTTATTGCATTGAATAATGGATGAACATTGGTTTACCACCACTACCACTCGTTATGTATATGCAGTCGATTTTTCATGAATTGTGAAAGCAATTGAAATGTAAACTGACACATCTAGGAAAAACAATTACGTTTGACGCTTCTTGAAAGAACAGTCCATCTAGTTTTCAGCGCTGCGACGGCAACTGTGAGTCAACGGGCGATCCTTAACTTTGCCCTCGGGTGTCTGGTAAGGATGAGTGGTCTCAATATTGATTAGTCATGTCTATAATCTACTAATATTGCTTGAAAAAGAAGAGAGAAGAAAATCTCGAATTCAATGCGTAAACGAAGTGATTAATTACACTTAGTAATTATAATTATGTACAGTTATGATATTTATGTATCATTCATAACAGCATTAAAAACTGTTTATATTTATATAACTACTGAAAACTGTTTCGCTCATCGCTACCATTCGTAAATTAAAATATCTAATGATGAGTGAATCCGGTAATAATTAATTGATTGAATTGTGTAATAAGTACAATAAAATGCTACCGAAAAAAAGTATATTTTTGTAATATTCTACGCTTAGTAAAAGAAGGGAACATTATTTAAAATAATAAAGTTTTTCAAAGAAAATAACGTAAATTAGTGTTATCATATTTTACCTTCGTTCTCAATATGATCTCTTAATTGAGAATTTTGACAGATGACGACTTAAAAGAACTGTTTGTAATTCAGTCGTTTTAACTTCTTTCTTCGGAGAATGACTAAGGAATGGAATTAAGGAAGGAACTGTAGATAGATTATTGCTTGCAGATATGACATGAAATTGAAGACTATTTTTTTATTAAAAATAAAATTACAAAAACGGTCATAGCTGTAGAGATCCAATGTATTTTGAGGCTAACTAGATTTACTAGTTCCTAACACGAATAATCCCTTAAGGTTTTTTATATTCCTACAATAATATGGTTTGACGTCACTGTTTTTATTTTTCACAGACAAACCTAAAAGCAAAAATCAATATGTCCACATCTTGGCATAATCTAAGAAAAATTACTTACACACACTATTTGTCAGTTCACATAATATGTAATGATATACCAATAGCTTGGATAACCCTACAAAAGTACATGAAAAAAGGATTAAACTTTTCCGCATGCCACGGAAATTACACGCAAAAATCGAATAGTTCAAATTCAATCAAATTTTATTTTGCTTATATTTATTGCAATTAACAGTTGACTGGCTAATAAAAACCTCGATAGGTGGATATACAATACGATGAGATGGAAAAAAATATACAATTGATAAATCTAAAAGTTTAAGCGTGAAACAAAAATCTTTTTTTACTACTTACATTACAAAGTGGATGTATCGGTTTTTACTTTAAGACGCTTCATGTTTATAATAAACAGCAAAATATAATTACATCACTGTCTATCTAGGCTTATCTAATGAGATATGTAAATATACTATACATAAAACCTCAAAATTAATTTGCGAGTACATGATCAATCAGAAGGCTAGACTTGGTTTGGTTAAGGCCACGTATACGTTGAATAGATTCATAGAACGTTGGTTTATTAGCGTGGGATATTACCAGTAAATACAGGGGTTATTTCTCCCTGCATATTTCATCTTTGTATTGTTCTGGACTGCCTGCAGTGATTTTAATTAAGTTCATTGTTGAATCGCGCAGGCTGTTTTCTTTGTGACGGTGCTTATGAATAATATCTGTGAAAGGCTTTGCCGCACCCTCAGTGCCTACAAAGTTTGCCTTAATTTATCGCCACCGTCTCAATATACATAATTCAAATTTTAAAAATTAAGGTATTTTGTACCTGCTAATGAGTGTTATTTTTGCAATTGAGCGTCTGAATTGTGATAAGGAAAATAAATAAGGTCTGGTTCTGTATACGGCATCATCACTCGAGATAGCCGTGAAATAATTGAAATTTATTAAAAAAGTGAAACTAATTATTTGATCAGTAACTAATTCCATAAATATTCAGTAACTTAATAGATAAATTGTTAGTTAATAGTTATGTTTTATCAGTAAATGATTGTCAAATAAATATAGGTAAGTTAGGTTAGGTTAAATAAAAAAAACTCTTTTATATAAATATCTGACAGTTTAATTTAATAAATTACCATTTAAATAAATAACTAACAGCTTATTTTATTGGCTGACCTCATGTATACTGACCATTTATTATTTTTAACTGATCAAAAATTGAAATATTATCTGACCTAACAAATGCAGGCCTTAAAGAAATGTCTACGAGAACTGTTCAAAATTATATCTTATTTATTTATCAAAATTTAATAAAAACCAATTTTTTTATAAGAATATTTCACTATCACATAAACTTGAGCAATTTTTTTACACTCAAGTGCCAAACGTAAATTAATTTTATTTTCTATCTATACGTGATAGTAATTTACTTTATAGGCAATAAATAACCACCTTATAAATACGCGCATATTCCCAATTGAAGGGAGACTATAAATTATCGGTAAACTTTATACGTTTATGACTGTGTTATCACCAAACGCATCTTAATGCAATATCATATTTCTAGGATAATAAAATTTTGCATGTAATATTTTTGTAAAATTACACTAGTGTTCAAACAGAAGAAAGGGCCGAACCAGCAATTAACTTTTACATTATTGTTTTATCAGTATCAAAATAATAATATTGATTATTTCTATAGGGCATTTTAACTGAATTTTTCTTCTCTCTACAGTCACCTGCGAAAAGTACGCAGTTTAATAATGGTAGAAAGTATTGAATCACTGTACAATGAGTTAATATTTTACATGATTTTGCATATCTAAACATCATTCACAGATCCTTATATATGTTGCAAGATTCGACTGTCGAAGCTGTCAACAAATTCAGTAATCTCTACAATTCCTCGCCATAAGTGGAATCATTATGTTTTTGTTCAATCATTGTGTTGGTCTTGTCAGTCAGGTGGTCAAAACTTTATGAACTTGCATCCAGATGCGTAGATGTTTGTGATACTTTTATACCTCTGAACACCTTTTGACGTGGTGTAGGGACAGCAGTTAGCTTACTATAATTCATTTTCTAACTCTAAACTTCTTTTATAAATGATTTTCTGGTTAATATAATTGTTAATTTTATGGTGTTAACTGTAAATTCTTGGTAGAAAGAGATTATTTTTTAAAAATAAAACACAAGTTATTTTGTACTACCTCCACATTTTTATAATAACGTGTTTCGCTCATCACCAGCATTATCAACTGATCAGATTAAGTTGGTAAGTGAATTCTATCCTAATTATTATAAATATCTGGAATTGGTAAAAACAAATTGTTTGAATTGTTAAAATTTTGTAAATTTCCACGTATTTCGTCACTCACGACTCAGGCTTCATCTGAAATTGCCGAAAAACGAAACCCAGTCGTTACTGGAAAAAATACATGGAAATGTACAGAATTTTAACAATTTAAATTTGATATTGAAAATCAATCTAGCACCCTCAGTCGATATTTTAAATTATTAAAACAAATTGTGTTTACTTTTAAAATGTAAGTTTTGTTTGATTCCCATTTTGGAATACTTATGCTCCATATTGGTGTGACTTAAAACAAAAAAAATATTAATATTAGGTTTACTTTAATTATAACATAATAAACTAATTGAAAACAATATATATTAAAAAAAAAAAAAACCCATGTCCGCTCCCAATGTGGAGCATATGGTCTCCTAATGGAGGTATCTTAACAGAATTTTTCTATGAGAACTGCCTGTTACTCAGTTGCTCAACCTTTCTTTTTTTCGAAGAGAGTAGGGATGGAAGGATAGGGCTACGAACAGAAATCCATAAATCGATTAAAAAATCAAACTATGAAAACCGTTCGCACCGGGAATTGAGCCCGATCATCCGTAACCGTAGCCAGCAACGCTACCAACTGCGCCACGGACGCCGACTATAAAGTACTTAAACAGTATATTAAAAATATAAAGTACTTATTATCAATTTAATCCACTCTCCATAGAGCTAAAATTTCCAATTACTTTGTTAATGAGTATTATTTTATTTTCCCAGTAAAAAAACTTCAATGTTAGTTTGTAATAATTGAATAGATACCGAGAAAACAAATTAATTAAATTACCCTCATACGTCATGTGTGTTGAAGTTTTGTCTGGCAAATTGAATGTATTTTATTTTTAGTAAAATAATTCAATCGGTCGTCAGTGGTAACGTTCCCGAGCTTTCGTTATTCTCGATTGCGCGTTCAAAGGTATAAATAATAAATAGAATTTTTCATAAATTGATTTTTTAATTAATGAAATTGAAAGTTCTATCATCACATCATTTTATAATAAACTTAAAAAAGTGACTATGTAATTCAAAAATATTATCGTGGCTGTTCTGGAAGAAAACGCTAAATCGAAACAATTACATATTGAGTAAGTTATACCAAAATGTTCTTTATTTCAAACTCTATCATATGAAATAACACACTTATTTATATTAATTATATTTTTACTTAAAAACAGTTTTGTACAAACACACAAAATGAAGAAGGTTTAGCATTTCAAACATTTGAAAAATTTCAATTACTCAAAACTGCTATTTTTCATTTAGTGTCTTCTTCCAGAACAACGGCGTTATGTTATATAAGAAGAATCTAATAATTAGATTGATACCACATCAGTTATGAGTTTATTTTAGATTAAGAAATGTGTGATATATTGACAGTTGAATTATATAATATCGATGGTGTGTTGATGGCCAATTGATGTAACCGTCAAAAAATACGAAAATGACTTAATGTTTGGATCACATTTTAAAGCAGATCTCGGCCAAATGATGTAAATTAGAAAAATATATAGACCACTTTTTGTGAAAGAAAACATCATTTTACATTAGTTTTAAGTTTAAAAATTCTGACCCAGCCACTTGATGTAAGCCACTATTATATCGACAATCCCTTCAAATAATCCTGTATCTGTAAACATGAGAATTTACAGGAGTGCATTTCAAAGATTCATAACGCCACTATTAATAGAATGTTTTCCATAAAAACCGTTTTACTATCTATTTTGAGGGTTACATTAATTGGCCAAAGCACCGTCGAATACATTACATGTCATTATTTTTGATCCTTAAAAAACTATATTTGGTTTTTAAGTCTTAGGTTGCATCCTCTTGCTATAGTATAATATTATGTAAATATTTATGTATGAATAAACACCCGCGAGCACGTTTCATGGTGTTGGTTTATTTGTCGCGCTCCTGTTGGGCGATATGAGTATCATAAATAGGGCACTTGAGTGTTGGCGATATGGCGTTACTAATGGTCGCGCCGACAGATGGCAGTGATGCAAGGCCGGGCTAAGTGGAAACATCGCACAAACCACATACCAAATGGTATTTTTATGTGATAAATTTAATTCAATTCGAAAATTATTACATCGCGTGAGATTGAATGACTACTATATTTTTCAAACCAGGTTTAATAAAAATCGGCCAGTTACTCCAAATACTATGTTAACCTACCAGCAACAATCGGTCAGGATACCGTTCTGTATTCAAATGGATCAATTAATCCGTTTCTATTAACTATTTTACTGAAAAGAAATGAATGATATAATTTATTATAGCGGGAAAGATTATTTATCAACTGTAGAAAGGAGAAAGGACGTATCCCACACCAAAAAAATATTGTGTATAACTCACACAAAACGTGCTAATACACTATATTTATAAATAGATATATAATATATCGACTGTAGAAAGGCAAAAGAATATATCCCTCTATCTTTTTAGCATTTTTTTTTCAATAATCCCAATGTATACATGTTTTTTTGGAATATAAACAATATTTTTTGTGTGTGGGTTATGTCTTTTTTCCTTTCAATAGTCGATATATATATATGTATACATAAATATATAAATATTTGTATTGCTTATAGTTCATTTGATATCATAATCAGCACCGGTTTAGTTGATGAGTTTATCTTAACTGCCTTACGTCATTTTTTTTAAAACTAAACCAAACGTTAAAGAAAACAATTAGCCTAAACCTATCGCGTTTTTGTTTTTGAAATATGAAAGGTCTAGTTTTTCAATTCTTTACCTGTTAACTGCTGAGCGGTTTAAAGGATTTTCCAATACAAAATATTTCATAAATTAACTAAGTAGTGTCGGTGTTAACCAAACTTAATCTTAATACAATAATTAGCTTGTACACAAAAGTTTTAACATTGTTACATTTTTGAGTATCAGCTATCAACGCACTGAAATCAGTGGGTTAAAATAAAAACTCAGTATCTGACTTCCAAAACTAGACATGTCCAATATATACCTACAGTGAGTCGTTTGCGGAACATCATTTTAAGTATACGCGTACATTTTATTGACCATCAAAAATGGAAAAGATTTCAGAAAATAGGTTGACTTTCAAATCGGGACGCGTCCAACTTTTCTAAAAAGAAATATAAAAAATAATTTTACGTTTATAATGTGTTGATCATTGACAGTAATTATATTTGCATTATTATCATTGCATGTAAATTGAATTACAGAAAAGTTAATTTATCTCGGAAGTGTGAAGTGAACACGTCCAGTTTTGAAACATACCTACATATTTTTTAACAGAAATTGAGAACAAAAATATTGTGGCTTAAAGCAATTTGTTTCTTAGAAATAGTTTTCAAACTTAAAAAATAGTGTTCCTTAAGGACCCAACTGGGAACTTATTAAGCCTGTTAACTAAATGGTAAGTAGAATAGTATATTTAGGAACACCCAGTGGCGGATTAGGCACTTGGCGCAATATTTAGTTTTGAGGCCCTGTTTTTCAGATAACGAAAAGGTATCGTCCGGTTTTGAGATTTTCTTCAGACGTATGAATTTTATCTTTTATAATCACAAATATGTCATTCAACTTTCAATGTTTTAATCAAACCATGAATTGAAAAACAATAAATAAATTACTTATACGAATACATTATAAAGTTACGATAAATATTAAAAACAGAATAAAAAATTCTGGGTTGTATAAAGGTAGGTTATTTTTGAAGGCCCTAAGCTTTATCTACCATTACTTAAGGGTAATCCACCATTGGAAATACCAACCAATTGATACACTTTCAAAATTCCAGTTTTCAAAAAAAATTGTATTTTTATGATTAATTTAATATGTCGAAGGTACTGTAGCTTAGAGATATACCTTAATACAAAAAATACATACAACGATTACGTCACCTTTACTGATACAGGTATACATAAGAGGCAGGCAGAGCTTTTGTCATTGTTTATATTGTCTATAGCTGTGGATCCAAAGTCGTTTACAAAATATTAAATAATGAACGGAAAACGTATTTACTAAAAAAGGAAAATTCTTTATTCATTTCATATTATTAAGCTATTTTAAACCAAATAATGTTTTGTTAAAATCACCAAAAATTCTCAGGGTTTTATTATATGTTTTTATTTTACTCACCTATATACCTACGAATTCAAAAATTATACAATATATGGAGGTTAGGGGTCGCCTATATACGACGTCACGCTTTAGATGAGATGAGTGACTTATGAAGGAGTAGGTAGTAAATGTGATGTCGTAAAATCAATATAATACTAATACATATTCTTAAGAATAAAATCGATCATTTTCTTAATGTTGGAAAAAATATCGCATTATGGAATGATAGTAAAAATATTGAGGGGTCTCAAAATGTGACGTGATTGACAGGGGGGGGGGGTAATTTTGTGACGATGGGAAACGGGTTTCAAAAGACGGCTTAAACCATGTGACGCCATTTACAGATGACCCGGCTCCTGAATGGAAACATATTTCTTACTGCTGAAAAAATTTGAAAATGTGTATTTGGAAAATCAACAAAAATATTATATACTTACAATTAAAAATGCTTTATTGTGGGCAAAATCAAAATTTATGTATATTGTGATATAATACATTTTATATGAGTGACGTTTAGAATTCTTATATTTAGAATCGTTATATTTTAATCGTTCTTCAATTATTAAAAGGGGTCGTGACTTATGACATGACAAAGCCTGGAAACTAGTCTACGAGTTATTTACAGTTAGTACGATGGATTAGATGTCACCACATAAAATCTTCTACAACGCGATTATTATTATACCGTACTGAATTAACAAGGTTCACATGTAAGTACGCAAAAGTTGTCGCTAAGTTGAAGTATTCCTCACCTTGCATGATACATTTCTTTGAGAAAGAGCTTTTTCAAAGCTTCGTTTTGTAGTGCCTCTGTTGTATGGCCCTTTTCCACAGTATGCCCTGTCTTGTAACGTTAACCAAGCTTTTGCGAAAAAAATAAGGCACTTGGCAGTCAAACAAAGGTGTGAAGTGTTAGCCGCTTAACGAAGTGTGTTGGTAATTGATCTCGTGCAAAATTCTGTACATGAACGTAACGTGTTGCATCTTTGATCGTATAATACTTAAATGAATCGCAAATTGACACATGGTTTTAGAGGTCTTTTTTAATAAAGTTACTGGCTTTAAAGGTTAATGAAGTTAACAGTTTGCGAGATAAATTAAATCTTTGACACCGCCCCGTACTTATGGGGCGGACAGGGTCTTCAAAACCAATCTGCAGACTCTTCCTATTAATGAAAATTTAAATCTTATACCCCTGCTGAGGCGTTAAATATTTATTTGTTGATTTGCAGTTTGAAGTGGGGGGAAATAACCACTTACACAGTTTAAATTAAAAGTATGTAATTCTGTTGTGTCTAATGTCTTGTGAAACTGTAGCTAATTGCAATAAATCAGATGAGTGACCGGGGTTTTAATGGAAGGAACCGTTGTTTTCTCCTTGGCTCTCCTACACCGTCATCCCTCGAGCGGCGAGCGAGACAGATGTGATTTGTTTCGTTTTGTTTTTTTTTCGCCTACTCTCATCTTATACAGACTTTTTAAATATTTATTTAAGAATTTATATTTTTATTCAAGGTTGAATAGAGAATACGTAAGAAAAAAATGCAACCATCAATAAAACTCTATAAGTAAATTGACAAACAAAATATTAAAGTATCTGGGAAATCTTTATCCCGCATCTTTGTTAAATGACGGTGAAGAGACATAAATTACATAAAGCGATTGGAAAACTTCTAGTAATTTTATTGATCGATCTATCTATTCTTAGAATCTCTGAATAATCAAGTGTAAAACGACGAAAAACCTGTCTTCAAGTTTGTTGCACAAAAAAATATTAAAATTTAATATATGCATCGTGCAATGTCGTTGTATTTTGTCAATCCGTCGAATATCTTGAGAGATAATTAAAAGCGTAATAAGCGTAATTAAAACTGAGAATGTTTAATTAATAAAAATACATAGCCTAAATTATTTATAATTTATATTAAGTAAAATTTGTCGCAGGGAAGCTTAAATTTGTTTTTACGTTCACAATTTCAAAGGTAGCTTAAACTGCTGACTATGAACACACCTTGAACAAATTTTACTATCTTAGCTTGTACAACATAAAAGCGCATTGAGAAATTGAGCAATTTTCCTCTAAGAAAAGCATATGAGAGCGGAGATTCATTTTATTGGATTTGCTGAAATTACCTGCCCCTTGGTTGGCATTAAAAACATATTTAGTTTTCTTTAAAAGAAATTCATAATCTTTGAAAGTCTAAATCTAATAAAAGGTTAAAACATGTATTAAATACTGGAGCTTTGACGATATGAATACTTTGTCTTAAATATAAACATATAATTTCAATAAAGGTTAATACAAAATGCAAAAAAAATCTAATGAGGAAAAATATGAGTTGAAAAAGTTTTATTCGCTTTCTATATGAAGCATATAATATTCTTTAACGTGCCAATCGCATTGTTTCCTCTCATTCCATGTACCCTTCAGCTTTGTCGAGTACATCCTACGGTTAGTACCCGACAATCTTTCAATTAAAAAATGCTGGAATCCCACGGGTGGAAAAAAGAGGCAGGCAGGATTGAGGCTCGCAGCACGTAAACAGCCAGGTCCAACGTCTCTCCATGACCACTGATGAAGCAGGTTGCTACCTGGTACGTTCCTGAAGTGTCTCATGAAGTCACACCATCTCACCCCCAGTATCCGATGCAAGAATCTGTTGCCGAAATTAAGAATATGGTTTTTCCCAGTCTTCATCAGGTGCTATAATTCGCTACCATAAAGCAGCACACGTAGAATAAAAGCGTTAAACAAATGACATTTGTATAATTTAAGACATCGACTGAGGGTGCTTGATGGAATTTCAATATCAAATTTGGATTATTGAGATTTTGTACACTTCCATGTATTTTGTCACTAACGACCCGGATTTTGCCTTTCGGCATCTTCAGGCATTCGAGCACACGAATGGACTCGAACTGACTTAAATTCCTTGCCAATTCTGAATGAGCAGCTGAACCTTCCTAATTCTCCGTTATTATATCCTATACGTTGAAACACCTAACAAATGTCACTAAACGTGGAATGATTGTATATATTTACCCTTTCGTCGAATTGCATCCCGTCGAAACCCACAATGCTATTATAATTGTAAAATCACAGGTAATTCCATAAGAAGTTGGAAAGCGGCAATTCGCCACTCTGTAAATGTGGTGTTTACAAAATAAGGATTAAAGCAATTCTTGAAATTTTAACTCAGGGGTCAGTGTGGCTCTCAGACGTATAATATCTTACCTCGTAAATAATATTTGTCGTATTTGTATCTTCTATATAAACGTTAGACACTGTTAACTGTCTGTCGGTTCGAGTGTACAAAAACTCAATAATCCAAATTTGAAATGACATTTGGTTTTAATCGTGTACAGTATCGTATCTCGACCGGTATGCATTGAATTTAATGTGGCTCCAGCTATCAAATCGAAAAGAAAAGGCATATTCAATACACATACCTAAATTAGTGTAAAGTAATACTATTATCAAATTTAATGTGGGTTTAAATTAGTTGACATTTGATGTTAACTATATCACTGATTGATTTTTGACCTTATTTGATGAATACATATAGCGGGCAATGTTAAAGCGGCCGACTCATAAGTAATAGGTTCTCTTAAAGTATACACAATCGATTTCAAGAGAGAATAATTCTATTCGATGATACAAAAACCAAAATTGTATAGTGAGGAGTAACTTCAGGCCAACTCCATTGAAAGATTTTTATTTATTACGTTAACTTTGATTCTAATCTCTAAGTCTCGCGAAGCAAGTGTTATCACTAGTAACACAACTAGTGAAATAAAAAAGTTATTTGTTTCAATTTTGTATTAAAAATGAATTTCCAAAAAGTTATCGCCAGATTCATCGACAATATTGTTACAGATGTAATTAGTAACACTCAATTTTACATAGATAGCCCTGTTATGATTATACTTGTATCAGTTATTAATGTTCGTGATGAGCAAAGCCGGTCCGATCATTATAAACATTCGGAATTAGTACAAATAAATTGTGTTTTATTTTTAAAATACTGCTTTGTATTCGAAGAAACACGTTCAGGATGAAGACTTTAATGGTATTTCATACGTAAATAAATATAAATGCTGATTCAATCAGTAGTATTTAATTACCATCTGACTGTCTAGATACGGTGGCCAAATAATCACTCTAATTACTATATAACATATTGTCAGAGTGCATCAGTGCATACCATCTTACTAATGGCCCCCAGTGCATTTAGAAATATGCAACCGTACTGCACATATAATAGTGTATGTCAGTTTTCACACACCGCGTCACGGCCAGTGTCGTATGTCGTGTCGTCATCACGCCTGATGCGAGCAATAATTGCAGTGACCGGGATGTGCATCTGCCAATTACTCAATTAGGACCCCGGCAACCGTAATGCTTTCTGTAACGCAATGACCGTGAGACTTTCAAAAGCTCTGCACGAATAAATACGCACAGTGATATTGCTGCGTCAAAGTCTTAGAATAATCAAAGCTTTGATTGTGTCATACAAAATGAACATATATTGTTTTGGTAATTACAATACCGGGGTTGATTGAGTAGAATAGTGGTCACCAAAATTTTTGAGAAACGGGCTGAATTGGTGTTTTTAAAAACTTGGGGGCCGGACTACAAGCAAATTCGTATTGGATTTCAATTATAATAATTATTATAATGTGATTATATATCAAGCACTAAAATCAAGCGATGTGTACTAAATATTTTCGATTGGGGATATTATTTGGGCAATTCTTTTGTTCTATTTTGCCTGCACTACATTTTTAGAATTTCAATAAACGAACATCTGGTCGCCTCCAACAATACATTTTATAACTGACTTCTTTCATTTTTGTCCACTACCTAATTACCGCTACCTAGTTGTCGAGAATTCACAACCAAATCATGAAATTGTATAAAATTAATATTTCCTATATGAATAATTTATATACAAAAAACAAAAATTTTTAGAGAACCGAGTAAAAATCTTTGGCGAGCCGTAGTTTGGTGACCGCTGGAGTAAGACATCGATCTGTAATTGAAAATTCCTGTGATGAGCAAAGCCTGTCATGATCATTATATAAATCCAAGAATATGATATTTCTTGATCGTTATTGTGTTGTGGAAGGCGGCGTGAAACAACGGCTACACACACATATCAGGTGGAGGTGGGGCAACCAACTTATGTGTCGTGAGAACCAAAAAACAGTATTTTTTGTATAAATATAATGTCATTCCAACAAAAATTGAGAGTTAAAATCTTAAATAAAAGTGATTTAAAAAAACTGTTGTAGGATGGGTAAATGATGTTTGAACGGTTGACTGCTGTGCGACATCTTTACTTATTTAGAAACGTTGACAATTGCTAGACAAGTAGGTGATGTATTTAACTTGTATTGAGAGAGACTGAAGGAAAATAAAATTAATTAATAAATAAATAATATTTATTGATCTTTTTCGGTTGATCAGCGATGTGCGATCACTTTCATAATTATTTTTTTCAATTAATTGATAGATTTGTATTAAAAAGCGTCCGATTATCATATCTTTGAAAGGTTGAATGTACCATCATCTACAAACGCTTTCTTATAGAGTGGCTTTTTTTACTAGTGCACATAATTTTACTTCACATCTCAAGCAAACACGGTTAAAATAAATTTTATATATCCATTAAAAGAAATCTTCACTATTCGCTATGAAACTTTTTAGTGAATATACATCTAAAGTGATTCAAAATGTCACTTTAAATGACTATTGTTTTTGTCGGGACCGTGGCGAAGTGGCCAGCGTCGTTGGCTACTCATACGTGTGTCTCGGATTCAAATTTCATAAATTGATTTGTGTATTTCTGTCCGTAGGCATGAATGTTTGTGATGTATGAAATTCCATCCCACCCAATTCAATCCTAAAAACGAGGCGTAGCAAGATTGATTAGTAAACTACATGTCTTGTCCTAGCCTATCCTTCTGTCCCTACTCTTTTCGAAAAAAGGAGGTTGAGCAACTGAGTAACAGGCAGTTCTCGTTTAGAAAACTTCTGTTAGTATACCTCCATTAGGATTTCATATGCTCCATATTGGGAGCAGATATAAAAAAGAAAATTTTATTTATACAGAATGGTTTGATTATTTGAGAAAATCCATATGAAACAAAATATAGAGAACAATATAGTAGAATAATCTTTGATAAGTTATAGCTCAAAAAAATATCAGATAACATTAGTTCTTGTTAATTAAGCCATCTATAGCTTCTTTTTTGCAAATTTTACGATCAAAACATTCCATAGTGTGGGGACGACGTGCTGTGCACTAGAGCCTAACGGATTATGCTTCAGTAAGACGCAACCCTCGTGTGCGAAATAGAGATATTATTAAATTCGTCACAAATGGATTGTGAGCGTGCAGTGTGGCAGCATTAAGCCACAAACGTCCGGCCAATTTATCAATGAGTTTGATTTGACACTTCACTGGCCCCCGGCTTAAGATTTCCGCCCAATTTTGCATAGCGGGCATTTAGGATACTTCAAATTAAATTTTATTACTGTAGCAGAGCTCTTGGTTGACACAATATTGCAGTTCACTATGAAGAGCGCATAAGCATTTTTTTTTTTTAAATTTTATGGTCTGCGATACCCTATTCTTTAGCTTTGAAAATTAATACGGATATCATGTTTTGGTCTACTACAGGCATGTGCGTCGGCGTCCGTGGCGCAGTTGGTAGCGTAGCTGGCTACGGTTACGGATGTCTCGGGCTCAAATCCCGGTGCGGACGGTTTTCATAGATTGATCTTTCAATCGATTTATGGATTTCTGTTCGTAGTCCGAGTCCTCCCTTCCACCAATCCCATCCTCACGGGGCGTAACGAGAGCGATTAGCTAACCACTAGTCCTGTCATAGCCCTATCCTTCTATCTCTACTCTCTTCGAAAAAAAAAGAGAGGTCGAGCAACTGAGTGACAAGCAGTCCTCGTAAAAAAATAAAAGATACCTCCATTAGGAGACCATATGCTCCACATTGGGAGCGGACATGAAAAAAAAAACAGGCATGTGTAAACTACAGGCCACATGCAGCGTGAAAAAATTTGTTTATCAAAAAATAGAATTTTAATTGCGGCTTGCTGTCCTTTTAGAATTTTAAATGTGGACCTTCAATGAAAAAGTTTGTCTTAACCTGGTCTATCATAAAGGTCTAATTCCACCGGTTGGAAATCAAAGTAAGCCAGCTACAAACACGTATAATCCATCTTATCAAAGTAAATGTTTTTGTTCCCTATAATCTTCAACGTTGTATCCACCACCACCCGTTACTGTTACAAACCTTTGTAATATGGCATAACAACGTTATTCGCATACAAAAAAAACTGGCACTTATATCCTATTAAAAATCCTCAACATAGAGTTTCATGTGCGTGGACATTAAGTGAAATTTAGTTAAATTCTACTCGCTCTCCATATGACAACATGAATTATTTGATTTTTTTGTAAAGAAAAGTTGACCGCTTACTCATGTAGGAATACATGACGCTGATTATCGTTGACATGTGATATTTCAAGTGTTTGTCATCATTTCGCGAGTCATTATTTCACACAATAGCAGTCATGAATGTGATATTACTGAGTGGAAAGGTAAGTAAACACCATTGTAAAAGGAGCCCGTCTGCAGGCTTGAGATTCGTCGAATGCGATATTTAGAAAGCGCAGTACACGTGAGAGAAAAATAGAGAAAAGGAATCATTAGTCCTTCGCCAACCTTCAATCGAGAAGCACCTATTCCTAAGCTCATATAAGAAAGTCCATTAGGTGAGATTTTTGATTCCGAAATAAATACGGATGCAGGTATTCAGTCGTTACTACTCGGCCGCGCTGTTACAATATAATGTTGATTTATCTAAAAGTGTTTACATTTGGTTTCTCGATGCTTCGTTAAGTGCATTTTGTATTCAAATTTATTATTTCAAGTTTTGTAACACAAAACACAAATAAATATGATTTAGTACTATTTTGGTCAGAGTGAAATAGCTTTTCAAGATTATTATGCAGTGTCAGAAGGACTTGAAGTTTTCAAAACAATTCCGTAACTGGCAATCTAAGATGCATTGGAAACATTTCTGGCAATGCAGAAAGGCACTCTGCATTATTGGATCAGTGAATGAATGTGCATACAGCGTCATAAAATATGCAAGGTGAATTTTGTCTGTTTCACTATAGGTATGCTCCACTTTCTTGTTTCGAACAATAGTGAAAAAGTTTGATACGTAACACGAACACTTCGAAAAAGAGTCTGCAATAAAATTTAAAACCAGTCCGACATAGTAATAAAATTTAAACTTTCGTCTTTGCATGTAAGTACGAGGAGTGAAATATTTTATGACGCTATGCAGAAAGATACTGCAAATTCCATTCAGTAATATTTTTTATGACATTTGTAATCACATAAATTAAGTCCCCAAGGTAAGAAAAAATCTGTTCATTATCGTTTAAGCGTGTTTTTAAAAGAATATTAATGAACAAACAAGAGAACAGAACAGAAGAAAAAATATGTGGGAAAATGAATAAATACGGCGTGACAGCAATTAAAAAACAAAAATTACACTAAGCCTCACACAGTGAAAATAATTGTCTACGTTTTACTCTCGTGAGCTGGCTTCACCGTGGACCACTCTCCTTTATAGCGATCACGACGTCTTTTGTCACAACAGTTGGAAGAATAATAAAACAAAAATCCAGGTTAAAAATTTCAGTCAAAATAACAAAATTCATTTTTGTCATCAGACAGACTGCAATTTTTTTAAATATTTGAATCATACAATCGATAATTAATTGCTTTTAATTTTCATAAAAATATAATATTGAATTTTATTGTTAATTTGAAAGTGTTTTAAAAGACCATTTTTCTGCTATAACTGCATCGAATAACAATAAATATATTCAAAGAATGATTGATAAATATTTTTCTCTACAATCAGAATTTGAGGAAGAGTAAAAAAGATCTGATTTATAGACAGAATCGTCTGATAATAATACATATTGTAAAAAAAATTACGACCATTCGTATATGTGTTAAAATTCCAGCCAACTAGAACTTTTAAAATGTTTCGACTAATTAAGATATTCTTAACAATACTTTTCCGTTAACGGACATCTACTGGAAAAACTTCTTTCTTTAAAAATGGTCGTAGACCATTAACAAAAATAAAAAAAAGAAGCGCGATGCAACTGGTTACATTAAAAAACACATCAAGCAAAGTAACCCTTACAGTTTTAATATTAAATTTAAATTCTAGAGTTCAATATCTTCAGCTACACAAACCAAGGAGAAAAATATACATATTTTCTTATAGTGTTCTGGTTCGTGGGACCAAAGTAAAAGACAGAAGTAGATGACCGTCTCAGAGTGAAGATTCTCTTCGTGTGCGGAAAAGTTTTGCACTCGGTTTGTTTCGCAGTTCCAGCCAGTTGTAGCAAGGGCCATTTATAAGTTTTTGTAACACCGTTCGTATTGTAGAAGATTGTTTTAAGTGTGAGCATATGCAATTTCTAGCAAAAGTTCAATGACTTTGGGGAACGAATCGAACTAATTGGACAAAAGTTTGCTTAATAGTTCGTAATAAGCTGTAATTGAATGAGCAGTAAATTAATTAGGTATCATATTGTAATCCAATCCAAATTCATTGAATTAATTTCAACATACATGTAATTTCATTATTAATACCCCATAGTAGGCTTTTCAGTCATTTCACGAAAATCGTTTTACTTCGCCTAAAAAATATCGCGTCAAAATTTTCCAATCAAAGGGTCGTTTTAGGCCAAAATAGCAGTTAGAACCTTTTATCAAAGAAAGGTAACGACATGTCAAAAAACAATATTTTATAACATATTTACCGATTATAATAAAGCTTATTTAGTATTTAAATATAATCTAAAGAGATAACAAGTATAGTGTCGAGGTAGACGACGGACTCTGGCTTAATCACAATGGAAGGTAATAAAAACAGTTCTCCGAAGAATGATTATTATTTATTACTATTATTAATATTGTGAGATTTCTTTGTTAAAAGACGTATATAAAAGAATTTCTTGTTGCCATTTTTAAAAAAAAATATTCAGTATAATTCTATTTTAAATATCAGGCAGAAAGAGTGCGAGAAAACGAACTTGTTTATTCATTTTAAAAATCTTCTTAAAAATACTTTGTTCTACGATTTTGTGTCAGACATCAAATCTCGATAACCTACAATAAACCCTAAGCAAATAAAAACATTTCTGAAAAACAGCTGTCAACTCTTTGCTAGAAATGCTTGAAAACTTGACTATTTTAATTTAAATAAAAGCGCGATAGTGTAAACAAATACTTTGAAAGTGCAATTATTGAAAGAAAAAAAAATATTTTGACGTTTCATATTTTTGAGGCGACGCAAAACGATTCACGATTTTTGCAAACTGACAGAAAAACCTACTATATCCTCTAAATGTCCAACCCGCTGATTCCTGAGGTGTATTGATTTGTTTTTAATAAATTGTATTGTCATTGTATTCTGTCACGGTTATTTGATTAATTGTTAAAAAAAATAAAAGAAACTATTCTAGATTGGATTATAGTATCGATATTAATCTATTCAGTAAACTTTCCAATTTCCAACTTTCCAATTTTCAACTGTTCATCTTTCATTTTTTTAAACAATTTAACAACATATTTGGAACTACGGATAATAAAAGCCATTTTAATAATAAAACTCTATGATTTTTTTATTGCCACTAGAGATCAACTCTCTTGGTCAAGGTTTTAAATTTGGTATTGAGCAATCGGTGTTTACTTTATAGAAATGAATTTTCAATATGAAATTTAAATTGATATCTTTGTTATTCCACAGTATAGTTATTTGAAATAATATATATTATTATTTACAGTTAAGTCATCGTACATTGACATTGAGATTTACATAAAGCATTGGATAATTATTATTGTATGAAGTATAATGTAACGTTCATCTTTTTCGAAAATTTTTGATCTGTAATTTTTTGATGTTATTGTAATACAGTCCTTCTATAACACGGAAAAACTTCTCACTATTTTAAGACATCGACGGAGGGTGCTTGATGGAATTTCAATATCAAATTTGGATTATTGAGATTTTGTACACTTCCATGTATTTTGTCACTAACGACCCGGGTTTCGCCTTTCGGCATCTTCAGGCATTCGAGCACACGGATGGACTCGAACTGAGAGACAGTAAACAGTGTCCAACGTTTATATAGAAGATACAAATGCGACAAATATTATTTACGAGGTAAGATATTATACGTCTGAGAGCCACACTGATACCTGAGTTAAAATTTCGGGAATTTCCCTAATCCTTATTTTGTAAACACCATATTAACAGAGTGGCGAATTGCCGCTTTTCAACTTCTTTTAGAAATACCAGTGATTTTACAATTATAATAGTATTGTGGGTTTTGACGGGATGTAATTCGACGAATGGGTAAATATATACAATCATTCCACATTTAGTGACATCTGTTAGGTGTTTCAACGTATCGGATATAATAGCGGAGAATTAGGAAGGTTTAGCTGCTCATTCAAGATTGGCAAGGAATTTAACTGGGCTCTATTAATTTCCAAAATTTCTTGATAAAATAATTTATGATCCTCCATGTTTTTATGCAACAGTTTAACCCCATCATCCGCATTAAACGTATGGTTCTCCATTAGCAAGTGATTTGCGAATGTCATAGTTTTTTTTTTTTTTTTTATTCGCCACTCTGTTAATATGGTGTTTACAAAATAAGGATTAGGGAAATTCCCGAAATTTTAACTCAGGTATCAGTGTGGCTCTCAGACGTATAATATCTTACCTCGTAAATAATATTTGTCGCATTTGTATCTTCTATATAAACGTTGGACACTGTTTACTGTCTCTCAGTTCGAGTCCATCCGTGTGCTCGAATGCCTGAAGATGCCGACAGGCGAAACCCGAGTCGTTAGTGACAAAATACATGGAAGTGTACAAAATCTCAATAATCCAAATTTTCACTATTTATTGATAATTTTGTCTAAGACATATCTTTTTCTGTTAAGAATATTTTTAAATATATTTGTTTAGCTAGAAATGTTTATTATTTATTTTACGGGTAACTTACTGGTCCTATATTGCTAAAAACATATTATAGTAGTTTTCTGTGTAAATTGGTATACTGGTCAACATATAACTACGCATGTAATAAATACCAATTAATAGATGACAAAAACAAGCCACTTTGACATAGACGGTTAGACCATTACCCAAATGTGGATTCGCCGTTAATGTATACACAAGAGGTATATGTGACAATGTGGATACATTTGTAGATGTGGAAAACTCATTACCGAAAAACTCATTTTGTAAACAAGTCACATCGCGGTTACTTACGTTCCAGCTTCACAGAGACCATGTTGCTGTTTAATGCGATCGGAGAAACTATCCCATAAAGCTCATCCCACTGTCCACAAACCACCCTCATACAGGGGCGCAAATATATTTAAAATAATGATTAAAAGGAATGAAATTAAACAGTTGCATTTAATTCTTAATTTACTGAATCAAAATTTGCAGTCGTGTAGATGAACCATCAACGCCGTTGGAGTTTCATCTGGTGGACTCCGGAATAGAAAATTTTATTAATGAATTGATTTCTGTGTTTTCATTCAAAGATAAGGGACGTCACTAGAGAGTTTATAATTTATTACTTGTTGTAACCTGCTCCGTCTTTCTTTCTTTACCTTGTGCTAAGGGAATAGTTAAATAACTTAAAATCGAATTCTGTAGAGATGTCACGTTAGGAGTCCATAAATATGTTTACCCATTGTGCGGATGTGATTGTAAATGAATACAAAGTAATATGTTTATTAAAAAAAATACTGATGATTATTTCTCAGAAATAATTAACTTTTTCAAAGTATCCGAAGTAATATAACATCATGAATTACGAGTCAGTGCAGATCACATGTGGATTATTCTAAGCTGTTATTTTTGCTATGAGTAAAGAAAGAAAATCATTTTTGCTAATATGATTTATGAAAACAATAACATGATTTATTATGTTGACAAATATTTTGTCATTTATTGCATATTAGTCAATAAACTTTTGTCCTCTATGTAATGAGTAAAATACTAAGGAAATATTTAATTATTATTCTATTATTTCATGTGAACGATTAAATTAAAAATACTATTCAATTTAACATGTGCACTTGGAGCTCGCCTGGTGAAATTATTACATTTTGTCTATGAACAACAAAGAAAGTATATTTTAATTAATTGTTTTTTTTTAATATTCGTTTGAATACTATCCATTTCGCCTAAAAACGGTCATTGGCTTTTATCTACAGCCCTAAATTAACCACAATTTTGACCACCCCTGCAGCCATCTTTATGAGGTTCACGAAGAAGGAGTAGAGGAAGAAGACCCATGGAGAGGGAAGTCCGAGACGGTAGGGGCTCGTGATTGACAGGGGCTGTCAACTTTGACATTTTGCGACAGCAGCGTAAACTTATTGATTTCTTGTGACGTTGTGTTTTTGTTGCCGACTTACCCCAGCCTACAGAAAGTTATTTATCTTCTGGACCGAGTGACATTTTTGTTTTAGAAGAAAATATGTAGAGCCCTCTTGAGATTCCAAAACACCATCTAACTAACAGGTTTTTTAGAGTGGATGAAAGAAAAGTGTTTTTGGGAATTCCCCAGAATAAAATATTAAATTTATTGACACTCTATGTTTTAAATTCAATCAGGATATCATAAAGTTTGAAGTTATTTATTATGTTCAAAAGGAACAAGCAGTAATTATCGCATTTATTATTTTATATTTGTTCGGAATTTACTTCCTTTGTTTTTATATTTTATAGCAACAAGCATATTATTAATGTAATATGAAATTCTCTAAAAGTGACAAATTATAATCGAGAGACAAATGGATTTTCGTATCCAGTGGTTTATTCCAAATTAAATCAAGGCTTATCATGACTAATCATTTTCTTTTTTTTTCGTTTTTATTTTCATTTGTAATTAAAATAGAACACAGTAAGCGGCTTACTCCAAGTAATTACCGATTTAATAAAGTTATTTTTTATTCCTTTTTTACACAGAAGCTTTTGAAGAGGCAGTTACTATTTGAGTAAATATCTCAATACTTTCCGTTTTGAGAGAGTGTGTATGGAAAGATTGATAAAACATATTGCCAAAATCCACACTATAAATACTTATTAAAAAATAAATGAATTGTTAAAATTCCACCGCCTAGCCATAGTATAAAATGTAAGCGATTGGACCTTGAAAATAAGCAAAAATTAAGCAACTTCAATCCCTTTGGAGAGATAATAAGCCTTATAGATTATCGTGCCTAAACATTTTCTTAAAATTAAAAATATCAATTATGGCTAAGTATTTAAATTACAGATTGGATATAAAATTCGTTACCACTTGGCTACGACAGCTATTGTACGTATCAAAAAAATATTAAAAATTGATTTCATAATACTTACACTCTACACGTTTATAGTATTAGAAATATACTATCCATGAACCAACATACAAAATTGTAATTTTAACTGGCCACAACACTAAACTTGAAATGTTCTGCAT
Organism: Himalopsyche phryganea; assembly: GCA_022494535.1. Lineage (NCBI taxonomy): Eukaryota > Metazoa > Arthropoda > Insecta > Trichoptera > Rhyacophilidae > Himalopsyche > Himalopsyche phryganea. Next base: position 13,319,574 of record JAGVSL010000013.1, on the reverse strand, counting down.
TGGGAGGTAAAATTTAAGCCCTGGCTTAACAGGGTGGGAAGTCCTGGTTTGGGTGCCGGGGGCACTCGTAAGAATGCCGATGGACCGCGCGGAGACAATTAGTCGGTAATTTGCGGCGAGTTATCGACCCCTGGCAGGGTGTAACGCGGTGAGTCTCGCTACCAAGGGTGTCATGTTTTATACGAGGACTTGAATACATTTTGCTGAATCTGAAATAGTGTTGTCGTCTGGGGGGTTTTAAGGGTTAATAATACTGCAGGCGTTTGCCGGATAAGTGGTCTATTAATGTCCGCAAGTTATTGTTATCACGTTTGATGTTTTCTCATACTATATTCAGTGAGAAAGTAAGATTGATATTTTATCGTCGGCTGTGACCGATTGGTTAATGCTCTTAGAATGTTCGAATTATTTGATTGTGGGGTCACGGGTCCTCATTCCTGGGTGACACTGTCACAGATGTCTATGATTTTTTACGTCCCAGATACCTTATATTAAATCATTGAAACGAGACGTATAGAGAAGAGGAATTATCGCTTTAGAAGTAGATATTTCTTAGCTCATCCTTTTATCCTTACGCTCTCTAAGAAGAGAGCTTTGGCGACTGAATTTAAACCATAATAAGTCCATATGCTACACATTACGAGAGGCCATGTATATTGCGTATACAATATTTATTAAATTGTAAGTGGTCAAACTTCACTAAGCTGTCAAATGTTGAACTTACGTTACTGCTTGGTCAAATTTAAACTGTTGTTTCTTTCTACATGTCTCGTATTGCAGGTCCAAAACACATATTGCCTTTTTGTGTTGAGTTATTTAACTATAATCTTTTTTCTTAATTTTTTATCTGAAACTAAATTCAGTCTGATAAATTGAATTCAATCAGTTGCGTCCAGGGATAAATTTAGAATAGTCGTTATTAAAATTTATAGTGAACAGCAATGTCACTTCAAACAATTTTCTGTATGCCACACTTGCGAATGCTATGATTTTATTTCCACTATCATTTTTATATAAATAATTATATGCACTTAGGTGAGTTCGTTGTATCTACATTATTTGCTATGTATATATATAAACAAGTAAGTTATCATATCGTTCTTCAATATAATTATTTATGCAGCAACGTTGCATAAATATTGCAAGGTCATCTTCAATGACTGAAAACCAAAACAAACTTAATGAATTTGTGTATAAATTTCTAGACAAAGTGCACACCAACGCCAAAACGTTTTTTTCAAACATAGGTTAATCTATAGCGCTTAAAAAATTAAATGTAGAATGACGAAAAGTTACTTATTTTTTTAGATGTTTGTATTTCAAATAAAACACATTAAAATGGGTTCTTCCAAATAAATGTCAATTCAGTAAAGTTATTTTATCCAATTATAATGTAGTTCTAGCACGTACATGCTAATTAAATCAATTGTTTTGTGTTCCTTTTTAAACAGAAGCTTTTTAAAAGGCAGTTACTATTAAAGTCAATATCTCCATACTTCATTTTGAGAGTGTGTATGGTAAGATCGGTAAAACGTATCAAAAAATTAACACTTGAAATATATATTAAAAAATAGATTATTTATTAAAATTCCACTGCCATATCATTACGGCTTCCAATCCCGGGATATCGATCATTTATTCAATACCTTAATCCAGAGATTGATATTCAGACAACCCCGAGATTGCGGGATTCACTGTAAACGCTGAAAAATAATTCATAAATCAAATTAATAGTTCCTGAACAACGCGCATCTAGGTTTGTTCGTGAATGAAGTTTTTTTTATATAATATGTAGGTATAAAATTAAGTAGGAAAAATAAAATAAGAACCGCTTCTTAAATGAACGGAAGACAATATTTTATAGTGAAATTGAAGTAAAAGTCCTCTTTTTGTATACCATTTGGTAAAACCTACCATAATAATGCAATAAATAAAATAAAATATAAAATTATTTTTATATAGTTTTATAGTTTTTTGATTTTGTTTTCTTTTTTTGTAAATGACTGTCTAATTTTAAATCAACAATAAAATCCATTTATTGGAATTGGCATTGGCCCAGAAAAATATTTTATCAGATATACATTCCAATTGAAGCAATAATGGACACAAATATAAATGTACAATTTTACACATGAAATTACACTTAATAACCAAACCGGTGTTCCTGGCGTTGAGAAATTCTGAATCCCGAAATCCCAGGATCGTAAACAGGATGCCTTACATGCCATAGTAAAAAATGCTAGTTATTGGATTTGGAAAATTGGTTTAAATTAAACAACTTTAATCCTCTCGGATTTATCAAATAAACGTGGCTTGCTTTTACTAATAATTCATCACAAATATTATACAACAAAGGATACGATTTCCGTTAATTAGAAATTTGTCTTTTATACAGCGTTGGTTTACTATTTTTTAACTTACTGCAATTAATAAGTCAGTGTATTTATAATGAACAACACGGCTTGAGAGTCTGCCATTTTATTAAAAGAGAATAAAAACCGACCGAGATATAGAATAATAAAAATTAAAAAAGACGAGAAACAACGTCCTTGACGACTACCTACCTATCGAATAAAATGTCGCTCAGTTGGAAAATGCTGGTAAGTCGCGTTCAACAAAGCATTTCCTTACTTGCGATCTTCCTTTCGCAGTTTCAAACGTCAGCAGCAGGATGAAGGGTGCAGGACGGTGGAATGGAGGCGATGCGAGGCAGTTGAAGTTGCCCCAGGGATGCCTCTGAGATGAATTTTATGTTCATATTGACAGCCTCTCTAAAAAGTTTATTGCGTTTGCTTTGGATGAATTTTAATATTGATCGTACGTACTTAATTCGTTGTACGTTTATTTTAAACAATCGGCTTCCAATCTCGTGAATGTAGAATAGAGCATCTCAACCGATTACCTTTAGGGAGAATTGCTACTCCAAATTTCTTTCCTGAGTGGGTATGTATTTAAACTCTTGTGGCCAAGTGTTAACGCTATTAGACTTTTGTATCAAACATCTCTGTAGTCACGAGTTTATACTCGAATGAACGTTTTCATACTTAAAATTTTTAATTTGTTTTTCAGATATCTTTTGGATGTTCTTGGCTGATCTTCAGACCCAATTTATCATGTCTGTGTAATGTTAATTACTTAATATTTCATTATTTTTAAATAATTCATTAATTGCTTTTAAAAATTTACCAATCTGCTATTTTGTTAAACGAATATTTTCGCATTAGTAAAACTCGTCGAAATTTTGCTCAATTAATGAAGCGTTATTTTCGATTTCATATTAATATTATAGATTTGTAAAAGGTCCTGAAAATTTTGATTCTAGACTGTTTAATTTGGTTTATACATTATTTGTTTAATTATCTGTAAATTCTTGTCTTAGTTCATGAACTAACTGTTTTATATACCTTATAATTGTTAGCATTCAATTTTATACCAATATCGCTGTTATGATTGTTTTTATATCAGTTGATAATGCTCGTGATGAGTGAAAAAGGCCGTTTGCCACACAATTCACAGTTAACACCTTAAAGGTGATTTTCATTCTTTGATTGATAAATAAATCACGTTTTTAATTTGAGTGTTAAGCCTGTCTTTGAAAAGTGTTTTCCTTGCGTCATCCTTCTAATAATTAAATATTAAATATGTGCAAATGAATAAATCGTAGTGCTTTAAAGTCGTCAGTTCATTGGCGAAATGGAGGATTAATATTTATTGACAACAAATAGTGTTAACACCTTTATCTTTCTAATTGATATAGAAGATTTTATTGATAAAATCATTGCTTATTCTCTGGAAGCGGAAATAGTACAGAATCCATTCTATTATAAAATATTTTGAAAAGCAATACATCGAAATACACTTTCCTAATAAAATAAATTATTTATTTAGTTGATACATAAAATTATAATGTAAATACTATTAAAAGAAAATATGTGGAAGTAGTACAAATGAATTGTGTTTTATTTTTAAAAATTAAAAGATGACTTAAATAAAATATTTCAACGATTAATTGAAACCTACTGATTAAAATTAAAAAAGTCGTTAAAATGCTTTATGAATAAAGAAATGCTTGAGAAAAAGTCGGTTAATATTTTTTCTTGCCATTCGGTAAGCTTGCCATATTGGCAGCGTTGGTCGTGCATGTCCCTTAATGCATCTGTCTCTCATGTCTTATGAGATTCATCCGCCGAGTCGACATTCTATCCGGATTCGTCTTTTCATACATTTTAATTTCGACGTCTTCTCACAGAAGAACGGTTTGAAAGGAAAACTGGTATAGAAAATAAAACTAAAAGATTATTGAACCGAGCTCAAGAGGTGATTTTGATCATGTTTCAATTACACTATGAAAGAGATTTGCTTTAATCAAAATGGTGACTTGGATAAATATTCTATATCTATATATTCAAATCAATTACCATACATCAGGTCGGCTCGGTGACAATGTTTTATAAGAATCAATATTCCATTACAGCAATCATGTGTTTAATGAAATAGTTTTTAATTACACCAACAGCTGCCCAGTACTGGTCCATACGAGATCACGGAACGTGACTACATACTGTTGCCCATTTTTGAGCATATCAACCCGCAAGGACATTCTAATAGTTGTGTATCTCTATTTCTGAGTCTTCTTAACTGTTATCACATATCAAAGGTGAATATGGGAACACTCGCCAGACCTAGTTACACAACCAGTGTAATATAAACCATTTAAATTAAAATTTATTATGTCATGTGAAACACTTTTGTAATTTTACAATAATAAATAGGTCCCAAATAAAAAGAGACGGTAAGTATGTACTTTAGTAATAAAAATACTATGCATTCAGAGAAATTGTATTCAGAAGAAACATATTGTAAGTTGAGAGTAAGGTGAGCCGCTCAGAGCTGGGCCATATGTTTGAATGGAGTAAAGACTCTTTGGTTCGGGGCAGAGAATGTCAATAATGTGGTTCTAGATAAATAAAACATCATTCCGGGAACATGGTTTTTTTATTGGGCGTATTTTTTACCAACGTTAAGTCTAAAATTTAAGACATCGACTGAGGGTGCTTGATGGAATTTCAATATCAAATTTGGATTATTGAGATTTTGTACATTTCCATGTATTTTGTCACTAACGACCCGGGTTTCGCCTTTCGGCATAATATCTTACCTCGTAAATAATATTTGTCGCATTTGTATCTTCTATATAAACGTTAGACACTGTTTACTGTCTGTCAGTTCGAGTCCATTCGTGTGCTCGAATGCCTGAAGATGCCGAAAGGCGAAACCCGGGTCGTTAGTGACAAAATACATGGAAGTGTACAAAATCTCAATAATCCAAATTTGAGTTAAGTCTAAAAGTCATATATTATGACATAATACATTTTTGTCGTTTTGTCAGCGAATAATTTCGTTATGGTTGGTCCACTGACAGTCAATATTTTAGAATTTTTATTTCTAAATCGCCAATCTAGCTGAAGAATATTCATTTTCTGACTAGTGCAATCCTTATATCGCAATCCTATTCAGGTTGAACGACTGAGAATACAGTTCTCGTTCACCAACATCTGTAAAAATGCTCAAAAACTTCTTATTGGGAGAAACTCCCAACACGCATACGCAAAATCTAAAATGAAATTGATAAAATCAACACTTGATGTAGAACCATGATTCAAGCTTTTAAACATTGAATTAATTTGCATTATTGGATTAACATTCATATTTTTTTTACTATGTACGCTCCCAGTGTAGTACATATGGTTCCTCATGTAGGTATCTCAACAGAAGATGAGACCTTCTTGTTAATCAGTTACTCAACCTTTCTTCTTCGAAGAGAGTAGGTATAGAAAGATAGATAAGGATTACTAGGCCCCGTTTTTATGATCAGATGTAGTAGAGAATTCTAGACATCACAAACATCAATTTATGAAACGGTCTGTACTCGGATTCGAACCCAAATAATCCCCTTAACTGAAGCCAACGATGTTGACCACTGCATCACAAAAGAAATCACATACTATGCGATAGTATGTTATGCGATGTCTAATTCAAACAGAATGATTTGTACAATCACACGGCAATGTTATCAATACATGCAGTTGATAGCTGATATGAAAGGTAAAATAAATCCGAGGAATAAAATAAGAATAAAATGTACAAATTGACATTTCCTGCCGAGGACGTCTGACTGGGGTGGGGGCCGTTCGTGACTTGAATAACTTATTAGTGTCACATCACGGACTGTCAGACCACTGGATGACCTGATACCAGCAGTTTACCCCTCTATGTGTGCATTTGATTGTCTACGCTATGTATACCTACGTTTTTGTCTGTGTGCACGCAGCCAGGATAATTTGCCAATTGTAGTAATCTTAGGTTGGGGAGAACATTGACATTGTTCAATCAACGCTCAAGTATTCTAATATATATGTAACGCAAACGTGATCAATCAAGTGTAGAAACTAGGATAGCAAGCCGTGTGGTTTTTCAATAATATTTAATGTAGGTAAAAAATCTGGAGAAAGAAAACAACAGTAGTTTATTTCAACATATAAGCGTAGTTTTAAAAAATAAAACACAATTCATTTCTACTACTTCCACATATTTATAATGATCAGGACCGGTTTCGCTCATCACGAGCATTATCAACTGATAAAAATACAAACATAACAGGCTTGTTAATATAAAATTGAGTGTAAAAATGAAGGTATATAAAACTGATGGTTCATGAACTGAGACAAGAAAATACTGATTAGCAAACAAATTATACATAAATCAAATGAAAGAGTCTACAATTAAAATGTTATGGACCTCTTGCAAATCATTAAATACTAATCTGAAATCACAAATACAGCTACATTAAAAGTCCATTTAGCTGAACAAATTTTTTAACGATGTTACTAATATAATATACAATAATGAATCAGGGAAATTATAAGAAAAAATTAGTGAACCATTTAATATAAATTTTATATAAATAAGCCTGTTATGTTTGTATTTTTATCAGTTGATAATGCTCGTGATGAGCGAAACCGGTCCTGATCATTATATGTATGTGGAAGTAGTACAAATGAATTGTGTTTTATTTTTTAAAATATAATGTCTTTCCACCAAGAATTGACAGTTAACACTTTAAAAGTGATATAAGCGTAGCGCTCTAAATGGGCTACAGAAGGCACACATAATACTTTATCATGTTACATAGAATAGTCTTCCAAACTCGTTTGACAAGCTTAAAAAATTGCATTTTATTTTGTTAAAGTACCATGGGGTCTACAAAAAGTATACTCAGAAACCATATAGAGTATTCGATGGAGTATCATAACTCATAATCGCCACATAATCTCCATTCCAGTCAGTGAGAGTGCAGCATTGAAATGTTATGGTTACAAGTATTTGTTTAAATATCATGGTGTAAGCGTCTGTTCCACAGTTTTATTCATATCACACTATGAATTTGTAGCTGTAGCATGATAATGGTTTTTTTGGGTTTGAAAAAACAAACATTGATTTATATACATTGAGTCATGATTCTGAGTCCTCATAATATGCTTTATAACTTTGCACTTTTTACCTACACTAATACGCTTTGTGTATAATACACATAGTGAGTCAGCGTATTAGTATGTATGGATCCCATGATCCAAGAGGCTAGAGCTATGTATAGATCCCGTGATACTAGATCATAGAGCTGGAGTGCAAAGTTATAATGTGGGAACTATACCAGTTGAGCATAATTTTCGTATCTAAAACGAATGAATATCAAAAGGTCCTCATGAATGCCAACGGTCAAAGTTCTCAATGTCGTAGGTCATGAGCTTCCACATAATGTTTTTTATGCTTTCATGTCGACTGTGGAAAGGAAAAATGACGTAACCCACACCAAAAATATTGTGTATAACTCACACAAAACATGCTATTACACTATATTTATAATACATCGACTGTAGAAAGGCAAAAGGACTTATCCCTCCGTCTTTTCAAAAAAATTTTTTTTCGATAGTCACAATATATAAAATTTAATACATGTTTTGATTGGGCTATACGCAATATTATTTGTGTGTAGGTTACGTCCTTTTTACTTTCCACAATCGATGTTATAATATTTGGTAGGTATTTTGTATTCACAATAATTCGAGGTTGTTGTTTAACGTTATATCATAATAGGACAGTTGGCTCACCGCTATTAAATTTATTTTCCTTGACATTTTCACCACCAAGCACTAGTAATCAATTTGTAATTAGTAGTGTTATGGTAATTAGTACCATCAATGATTGTGTCTTGCCCTTCCCTACACGTCCAGTAGAAGAAACAAACTCACCCTACCCTTCATTTTAATTTAATAATTACAGTCATTGTTTTCTTTAGAAATAAATAAGCTTACGATATAGTTAGCGTAAAGACGCTTCTTAAAAAAACAAAACGCGTTACATTAGTAACATAGCCAGTAACAAAGTTTGAATTTCCACAAAGCTACCGCCGAATCTATCAAAAATAAACAACAACTTTATTTGAATATCGGAATTTTTGGGGATTAATAAAAAACTTCTTAATATTAAGGTGTTATCTTTACACAATATATATAAATAATAAAATATGTAGGTGTAATGATTCAAAGTGAAAATTTTAAGAGATACAAACTTTAGACTCTATACCACTGGTAAATTTATAGAAAGCGGGAAAAACTTTTAGTTATTGAAAAAATATTTCGAGCTAAGAAAATTTACAAACATATTTATTATCTTTTCTATAAATATTGACGGTGTTTTGGCCAGTTGGTGTAGCTATAAAAATTGAAATTGCTCAGAAGAGAGTAAAAACTGTTTTTATCGAAAATCTTATATGGTGAGTTGCGTTATAAATCTTTGAAATGCACTCCAATATATTTTTATGTTTGCAGATACGGCATTATACAAATACAGTGTTGATATAAAAGTGGCTGACATCTAGTGGATGGGTCAGTATTTTTAATCCTAAAGCCATTGTAAAATGAAGTTTCCCTTCCAAAAAGTCGTCAATTCATTTTTTCTAATTTACATCATTTGGCCGAGACCTGCTCTGTCGTCTCTAAAAATGAGATCAAATCATTAACTCATTTCCGTATTTTTAAGGGTTACATCAGTTGACCAAAGCACCATCAGTATGTAGAAAGTAATTTGGGTATATTGCAAAAACATATATACATATATGGCAAGAAGGTTTGATCTATTTTATGTTTTAAGGTCCCTCATTTATTGCTGCCAAATTCGTAAAATAGAACTAAAATAAAGTTCAATACAAGTTTACTGATACTAAAAAAAACAATATCCCGAATTCGTTTTATTATCACGCCTACATGTTCTCCGTGTAGTTGTTTTTTTTATACGTTCCGATACGGCACGGTCGTATATTGCGAAATAATGGTACATTATCGTAAGGTCTCATTCAAAGTTAATTTCAGCCAGTCCCTCGGAGGAATGGCGAAAACGTTTTCGGCGACACTATCTTTGCATGCAAAATACAAAACAACGTGCTTGGTAGCGTGAACTTTTACACACGGGGAAAACAAACGAGATATATGTCAAATAGCGGATGTTCAGAACACAATGATACGATTACTATAAATGTATTTTTTTAGAAAACGTTTTACCACAGAAATATCGTCAGGATGAGATTGGTTGGTTGAACGTGCATAATCGTATTTCAAAGGACTTATTTTTGATTTACTAAAATTATCGCAAATAGGCAATGGCTTTATTCATTGTAGTTAATTAATTATCGACGGTTAAATCGAAAACCGGCTAACTATACTTAGAAAAAATTTTCAGGATATGGAAATGGAAAAAAAACTTTGATGATCAAGTGGAATTATTATTTAATTAATTTTATTACCTAATTAATTATTATTTAATTATCAAGTAGAATTTAGAAATTAAAAACACAAACTTACATAGTATAAAAGTTAAGAGTATTTTGGAATCAAATTAAATTAAACGTTGTAAGCAATCTATATGTTCCATAGTTTTAAGCGTATTTGCCTATTTTTATGATCGAATAGACATTAATTACATAATTTTTTATTTAAAATATAGTGATTTTCCGCCAAGAATTGACAGCTGACACCTTAAAAGTGATATAATTTTATTCTGGTCATTACAATTAGTGTGCACTCATTAGGACTTTTTAAATAGAATTTCTGATGAAATTTCACTATTCACTGATAGCGACGACAAATAAAACAATATAAACCGGTTTCTAGCTGACTGTTGCGCGCTTTTTTAGAATTGTTTAACTTGTTGATGAGTTAAAACCATTAAAAAACTTATATAGAAATTATTCTAATACATATAATTTATATCCATTCAGCTGAATTCAATCATCGATTCTTAAGACTTCAAGTATCAATTCATGTTTAATAACTATTTAAAATAATAATTGAACACTTTTCCCCCCCAATTCAAACTCATTAGCTGACAGAATCTTTAAATATAATAATAATAAACGCGGGAAATGGATGTAATTACTTAGTCTGTAGCCATCTTAGGAATAAAAATAGCTAGGAAGCTGAGAGCCTATTTTGCAAGCATCACATGATTTCATTAAGTAAATATAGGTATGAATAGAAACAATTTCGTTTCCTTTTATTTTCTTCGTAAACATTATACTCAAAAGTGGTTAAATATTATTCAGCCGACGATTCGCAACTATCATTTCATAGAATAAAAAAATACTTTACGTCATCAAAAAGAAAAGGTTATGTTGTGGTATGGCTGTACTTTATGAAGCGTTTCAGAGCGGTAAGTTTCATGGCAGGCGAACAAGTGGTATACACCTAATATATTATTGACAGGGGCGCATCCCCGCAGGGAGAACAAAGCCTCCCTGCCAGAATGTAAAGTGGAAAAACGGCGTGATATATAAAAAAAAATATTATTCATAAACACAGAAATTTGTCATATTATTATTTCAATATAAGTGATTAATTTATTCATTTGAAGAAAAATATTGTCGCTTAATTAATTTGCTTACAAAACTAATTTAAAGTCTATAGTCCGAACTTACCAGGGCAACAGAGTGTTAACAGAATTATTTTGCGTGGACAATATTGTCATTGCAACGTTTATCTTTGATTTGCAAACATGGTGGGTGCAAGGATGAAAAGAAAATGAATACCGAAACTGATTTCAAGTTATTGAAATGAGTACGATGTGCAGGAAATCTAGAAAACACTAGCTTACATCTTTATTAAAAAATAACAATATTTGTCATATTTGTGAATATCCAAACATTGAATTATTAGAGACCGGTGATGTAAGGTGATGTATTTTTTATTACAAGAAGAGATTGTTGTATTGTCTTCAAATATCTTGTTGTATTATAAAGAATATTTTCATCATTAAAATTAATGTTTTCAGCCGGCGATGCAATAATTTTTTTACAGAATAAGTAAATTTCGAAGTTGCCTTATTCGAGTAGTTAAGTTATGCTAAATGACTAATACAGTGGTATGGATATATATTTTGGACTGGTATTTAAAGAAGAGTTAGAAATTTACATCTGTTTATTAACACTTTGAGATGTGGAGCTAACATCACTAATAGACTCCATCGAAAAGATTACCATTCAGTTTTCATAAATTGATTTTTCAATCAGTTTGATTTTTCGATGTTTATAATATCTTAAATTCCCTCCCACCCATCCGATCCTACAAACGGGGCGAGAGCGATAGTGGGTGATTAGCTAACCACTGGTCTTGTCTTAGCCCTATCCTTTATCCCTACTCTATTTGAAAAAAAAGACAGGATGAGCAACTTCTCGTTGTGAAACTTCGGTTGAGATACGTCCATTAAAAGGGCCATGTGCGCGGACATGGTCCAAAAAACCAACATGACAGCATTTGTTTTGTTAATGAATATTATATTTCAGTCGATTTATTCCACTTAATTATTTGAAATAGCTGAAATAACTGTCTCAATGCAGAGTCTATTGAAACGAAGCCTCCGGGGATTTGTGTATCTGAGAATATCTGCATCAAAGTTACTTATTTATTTTCTACACGAGTTGCAGGAGTAACTCTATTCCTTGGGCCGCGAAAGCTTAAATCCCAGTTGGGCGAAACGGCTGGTGTCAAAGGCAACGCGGTAATGCAGAGAGAGGGTCCCCCGTGAATCGAACCTGATGGAAGCCCTTTGAAAAAAGAGCGCTGCGATCTTGGCGTCACTATTTTTCAAACGTCTTCGAGCTTCGACTTGGCTGTCGGCACTCGGTAAGGGAATTTTTGATTTCTGTTTTAAAGTCAAAAGAAATATAAAATATCGCAAATACAATACGTCGTATCTTTAATAGTACGTTTGACAAACGAAATTTATTTAGTTATATACTTTTTTTCACGTCATTGTAATAATTAAACTAAAGCATTTTCTTTTCACCAATACATAAAAAGATGGACAATATAAGTACCTGCATACATTCAAACAGAATCCGTTGTTGTTGAATATTTCGATTAAATATTTGCGTATTTAGATTGCTATCTTAAAATGTTTTAATTCATATGGCTACACTTTTGCTGGTTAAAAATTAATTTTTAACCCTAATAATATCTTTAAAATCCTCTACACGCACGGGATCGTAAATTAATTCGTGAAAGGTCGTGCGGTGTTGCTAATGTTAAAAGTTAAATTGCAAAATTAAGTGTTAAAATTTCGGATGAAAATATTATATGGCTATTTATTAAAATTCTTTTAATGTTTTAATAGTCTAAATTTACAAATTATTCGTGAAATGGTGTTGAGAACATGAAATTTTAAATACCAATGAATTAGGAAAATTCATTGAAATAAGCCGTGCATTAATTGTTGTCAATTTTTTGAAGTAAGTTTGGATAGATCAAAAATTATTAATTTTTCACAAGATTAAAAACAGAAGCATATTCTGAAGTACATCTATAGTATTACCAACATTACTTGACCGCCACCGAATTTGGAACTAGAATTGTCAGTTTAGAATAAATTTCTCCAATTTCCATTTTAGTGCAAAAAAAGATTCACCTATTTGTGTAGGAAATCCATCCTCAGCTTCTTGGATTTTGTTAAGTTAAACTCCGATTTGGATTATTGAGATTTTGTACACTTCCATGTATTTTGTCACTAACGACCCAGGTTTCGCCTTTCGGCATCTTCAGGCATTCGAGCACACGAATGGACTCGAACTGAGAGACAGTAAACAGTGTCTAACGTTTATATAGAAGATAAAAATGCGACAAATATTATTTACGAGGTAAGATATTATACGTCTGAGAGCCACACTGATACCTGAGTTAAATTTTTGGGAATCTCCCTAATCCTTATTTTTTAAACACCATATTAACAGAGTGGCGAATTGCCGCTTTTCAACTTCTTTCAGAAATACCAGTGATTTTACAATTATAATAGTATTGTGGGTTTTGACGGGATGTAATTCGACGAATGGGTAAATATACACAATCATTCCACATTTAGTGACATCTGTTAGGTGTTTCAACGTATCGGATATAATAGCGGAGAATTAGGAAGGTTCAGCTGCTCATTAAATATCGGCAAGGAATTTAACTGGGCTCTATTAATTTCCAAAATTTCTTGATAAAATAATTTATGATCCCCCATGTTTTTATGAAACAGTTTAACCCCATCATCCGCATTAAACGTATGGTTCTCCATTAGCAAGTGATTTGCGAATGTCGAAGTTTCTTTTTTTAATCTAAAGTCAGCTAAATGTTCTGATACCCTTATATCTAATGTACGTGTGGTTTTACCCACATAGAAATGTTGGCAATCATTGCATTGTAATTTATAATTACCAGATTTGTTCTTAAAGTTTACTCTATCTTTATTGTTAATAAGTAATTTGCCTAGAGAGTTTTTGCAATAGAACGCCGGTCTAACACTATCAGCGAGTTGTTTTTTAATTTTAAAGCTTGTGCAACCTAAATAACTAATTCTATGCCAGATTCTAGGGTGGTCTATGTCTTTAGACAAGTTCCCGAAATATAGCATCTTTTCTGCTAATTTACAAATATTGGCTGCTTTCCATTCTCAGGTTCAGGTTCAATATGGTGTTTACATAATAAGGATTAGGGAGATTCCCGAAATTTTAACTCAGGTATCAGCGTGGCACTCAGACGTATAATATCTTACTTCGTAAATAATATTTGTCGCATTTGTATCTTCTATATAAACGTTGGACACTGTTTGCTGTCTCTCAGTTCGAGTCCATTCGTGTGCTCGAATGCCTGAAGATGCCGAAAGGCGAAACCCGGGTCGTTAGTGACAAAATACATGGAAGTGTACAAAATCTCAATAATCCAAATTTGATATTGAAATTCCATCAAGCACCCTCAGTCGATGTCTTAAATTAAACTCCAATATTGGATAGTACGATTTTATTCGTTAAAAGCATAATTCTTCCAAGAAATTTTATTTTTAAGTTTAAGTTTAAGGAAAAATTCAATGACCATGCCATGTGAAATGGTTTTTCGTTTGATTCACTATAGTAACGCATATTAAATTACATATTATATAACATAATGGGGTTAGTAATTTAGCGAATTCATTATTAAAGAATGTAAATATTACAGGAATGTATATTATAAGACCGAACCGTATACACAATTTAACATTATGGAATACTTGTGCCAGCCCTGAAAAAAATTCTTAGCTTTCTTATCTTAAATATCGAAAAAAAAACCTTAACTGTGAAACACAATCATAGCTATAATGTTATAAAATTTTTTGATCAATCAAAAAAATATCATTGTAGGTATATATTATTATTACTGTAGATTGTGTTCTTAAAGAATTGTATTGAAATCAAAGGTAAAAATCTGTACAACCAGCTATTGCAAGCTTGTCGATAACTCATCGCAATGCTCGTTTCGTTTCGTCACTTAAGACACGGTGTTAACGCTCACAGAATTTTAGCTTGTTGGAAGTGCAATGCTCACGTGTCGACAAAATTTTGCATACAAAAAGTATGTGTCACGTTATTCATACTGGCGTGACATCACAAGTATTGGAAAAAACATGCTAAATTTGACCATCTGTGTCTCGGTTGGGGAGTGCATAACGTGTTGTGCTCTCCCTACGCGTCATTAACCGACTTTCATGCGTATTGTGAATTGGCGCGGAATAAGTTCGTTTCTTGCAATATTTTCTTATGGGGAACACGCGTGAAATTTTAAATGAGTGAATTGGTGTAATTACTATGTTTGGATATCATTTATTAATGGAATATGTACATGGGACTTATGGGAGTGCAGTGCATACTTTGCTCCTTAGCAAGAGCCATCTCTGCTTCAGAAGCTGAATAAGAATCAGTTTTCGTAGAAAAACTTCTGTTGAAATAAACCCTAGTATTAGTTCATAATTATGTTCTATATAAGAAGCGGATATTATTAAAAAATAAGCCTTTCAAATAATTATATAAAATTTACCCACACCTGCTCTTCCCAAAGTCTTCACGCCATTTATTGTACTGACGTAAGAAGAGCATCGCAGTTTTTCTTCGGGCCAAAAAAATCGTTACATCCACAATATCCACATACATACTGTACCCAGGGGCTTCCTTGGCGTTTTAGAAAACATGTTTTTTTTGATACGTCTATGTTTGTTTTTTATACGCTTATTATGAAAACATGTAAAGAGACGTTTTGTATTCCCACGATGAGTTACTGATCCTTTGTGCTTTTAAAAATATGTTAGCCGGGCGCGTAAATTCCACAACAATACCATTCGGCGCCCACGTCCTGTGCGGAAATCAATTTTTTGACGTATACAATAAAGAAACTTTTGATATTATTGTTGTGGCAATTTATTACAGTTTTTCTCTAACTTATCAAATAGAATATTTTGCTTTTTGTGGAGAAAAGCACAATATTGTTCATCGCGTTTTTGATTTTATGAACGTCAGAAAATCACAACATAATTTATATATCGTTATCCAAAAACCGAAAAGGCATTTGTGCTAAAAATATTTTTGGACCGAAAAAAAATTGTATGGAGGTTATTTCTTAGACTTTGAAATGAAAATTGGATCACAGATCACAGGTGATTTATTAAAAGAAGATTGAAATGCAGGTTTCAAATATGACATAATTTTAAATTTATTTTTACCTACCTTTGACTAAGGTTAAAACTTAAAAATCAAATTTAATATATTTCAATTCATATATAGTCTTCCACTCATAATATTTATGTTATATGCGTATTTATGTTGCCATAGATAAATAATTGCGTCGATGAGTTGCTAAACACGCTCCTGGCGATTTTTCAACGAGATAAGTTTTTAGTGTACGCATGTGTTCTATTGATAGATCTATCACTTTTTCCAGTTGGAAGTCTAAATTTTTGCCTATTTCATCCCCTGTTAAAAATTCAAAATTTTTCCAAACTTCGTTTTTTTACATGATCTCGATCCTCGTTTTACACTGTCAGAAAAAACGCCAGTGTAAAATAAATATTTTATTTTTCCTGATTTACCGGAAGACACAAAATAGCTTAAATTACACTTAAAACTACCATACTGCCCATAACAGTCTTTCGTGATTTACTCAAAACTTTAAAAACCCTCGGGAGCGTGCTTAGCAACTCATCTACTCAATTGAAGACTTACAAATACACAAGTTATTACCACTGCCCCGCGAACGAGTAAGATGGTTTGCTGCGCTTTGTCCGTATACGCGTCCAACATACCACTCTGACTTGATTTCAACCAACTTGCAATACCAAATGGGGTACGAGATGTCCTTGATCTATCCTTTGATTCAACGTGGAGTAAATACTAAATAAACTAAGTGAGTGAGCAACTCACATTTTCTTTTATATATTTGATTTTTAAGCCCGATAAGTGCATGGTAAAAAGATCGTGTTCTCACAGCTCTGTTCAGAGCCGATTACACGAGGATAAAATTATTTTATTTTATCAATTTTAATTGCGTTATGATAGGCGGCCGTAAAACAGCAGCTGCACACATATTTATAACGGGGTGGGATGGTACAACAAAAATTATTTGTTGTGGTAATTATACGAATATTCCATAGTAAAAAAAAAACAGTTTTCAATCGGGAGTACAAACTTCCGACTCACTAAAGAACCAACATTTATTTAATTATAATTTGACGGTATTTTGGCCAATTGATGTAAAAATCAAAATTGAAATTGTTTTATAAAAACAGTTTTCATCGAAAACATTCTATAATGAATTGTGTTATGAATCTTAGAAATGCAGTCCTGTAAATTATCACGATTGCAGATACAAGGTTATACGTAGGGAGTGTTGACATAATAGTGGCTTACATCAAGTGGTCGGGTCAGATTTTTTTAACCTCAAATCATTGTAAAATGACCTTTAATTTATTTTTCTTATTTACATCATTTGGACGAGACCAACTCTGTCGTCTTTAAAATAAGATCCAATCATTAACTAATTTTCGTATTTTTTTAGGGTTACATCAATTGACCAAAACACCATTAGTTTGTAGAAAGTAATATGGGTGTATTGCAAAAATATATATACATATATGGCAAGAAGGTTTTAATGTCCCTCATTTTTTACTTACTCTGTCGTGTTGAAAATTAGAGCCAATCATTACCAATACCTACACCCTCGATGTATATTTTACTTTTTTTAAATCATGGGTCACTGTATATACGTTTTTATTATAGAATTTTCAATGTGTAATATATTTGTTGATATGTAAGTATGAATGTATCTTTTTTTCTGTAACAAAATAGCTAAAAGTTTATTTGATTCTGATGTAAGTAAATAAAAAAAGTTGCCCTGTCCAATTTCTGTGTATGATGTCGTATAAATTCAATCCAATCAAAAAAGCTTGCGTTATATTTTCCGGATACATTTATGTATTGATTTGTTTTAAAAAAGGATAATAAGATAGAAACATTTCCCGTAATGCCACACAACCGCCATTACAACTGATTCCAAACTAGTAGATGTGTATATTCGATGGAAAACGTAAGGCACGTCCCATACGGTCTGCACGAACAATATGTACTAGGATGTAAAACAAGCTCAATATCCTCCCTAACGGAGCTTGTCAAAATGTGCATTGGACGTGCCGTTACCTCATTACGAACATACATTGATGGTAGCTAGGTATTGATAATTATTCTTATCAATTTTATGAGAAAGTTTAGTAAACCGTGCAATAACCAATATAATATGCAGTACCTGTGACCATTGACTTTGATCGTGCGTGATATTTCATGACATTATTAATCCATTGAAATAAAATAAAAATAAATATAGATTTTTTTTATAATCAATTCAAAATACGAGTCATCATTATTAATGTGATATATTTTTTTTCAAAATCATAGAATCAATTTTTAAAGTCACTCGAAATCAACTTGAAGAGAAAAGACATCACAGTAACACCCACGTGCTTTGGCTTGAGTTTGCCTATGTCTTTTTTTATTAATAATAACTATAAAATAAATACTAAATAATATGCGTCGGGTTCGTGGTGTATTCTTCAACGTCATATATCATTCATTTAATTACTAATTTTTCAATTGATTTAGGCATGGATGTTTGTGATATATAAGATTTCCTGTCACCCATTTGATTCTAATAAACGGAGCTAAAGCTAACGCGATTAGCTACTTGTGCTGTCCTAGACCCGTCCTTCTATCCCTTCTCTCATCGACAGAGAGGAACAACTGAGTAACAAGGAGTTTTCGTATACAAAATTCTGTTGAGAGACTTATCTGTTTTATTATTAAATATAAATAATAAAACAGATAAGAAAAGATGAAGTGTGTCGCATCTTCGAGTCATGTCGATGAATAAATTATCGACTGTTTTTGTTTGGGTTCAGCTTTGGATTTATATTCATTTCAACCGATTTAATTGAACAATTTTATACTGGGTTAAGGTGCATAAAGAAAAAAACTACTTAATTATAAAGTAATATTATTAAAACATATTTGTATGTATCATCCCTTTTTCTTCGAAAAAGTCGTAAATATTTTGTAGTCGTAGTTGTTAATATAAATATATAAATATTACCTTTTACTAGTTATAATACAAAATTACTCGTGTTATAATGTAACTAGTAAAAGATAATATTATCGTGCAGCAAAGCACAACAAATCATTGATATTAACAATACATACTTTAAAAACATCTGTCGAACAACATAAAACATTTTGAATGTCATACTGAACATTAATGTAGGTAGAACTGTTATTTCCGGCATAGTATTTTTTGCCAGAAGAATTTGGACTTTCCAACCACTATACTAATTTAAAAAAAATATGTATTTTTATTTTCCCGCAGGTATTTTTGATGACTTAAAATACCTAATAATTGAAAGTTTGAATGAATGAAAGAAACGCATTGCATCAATTTGTGATGCAAAAATCTGCAAGACAAGGAACGCGCAGAGTTTGAAAATCACTGTACCAACTGATACTTATGCTTGAGTCACGTTTTGGGTCCACGCTACGGCCGTAGGCTTCCACATTCTGATATTACCATTATATTCCTGAGCGTGTTATTGCGTGCGTTTGTGGATACGCTGCTTTAAACATTCCCAAGAATAGGACCATATGAATACGATATATGTATATTTTTTTTATAAATATTAATTCACAGAAATTTCTGATAATACTGTATCTTTCCATTCTTCACTACCGGTCAACGATACATTTCACCCCTATCTATATATATAAAAATAAATGTCTGTTTGTTAGTTTGTTGGTTTGTCCGGATCTTATAGGTTCCTAAACTACCCAACAGATCGCGACGAAACTTTCAGGAAGGACTTATTGTGATCATGCCGGGAAATCTATATCTACATAATAAAGTAAATGTTTGTTTGTCATTTATGCGTTCCTTTACCATTCATACGATTTCGATGAAACTTCGGTGAGTAGTTGTGCACACACCCGTGAAGGGTTCTGAAGAAAAATCTAAAATTGAAAAAAAGAATCAAATACGTACATACAGCGACATGTAGGATAAACCTTCTGATTTATTCGTGTACGCACCAGACGAAAAACAAAAATATTATGTTATAACAAGTGTGATATTGAAACTCGGGTTCGGGTCGGGCCAGACCTGAAGATGATGGGCTCGAACCGGGTTAGGCTATGAAATTTCGGCCTGTGCAGATCTCTAATCCAAAAGCAGTTCAATAAACAGAATTAAAACACAAACCCTTTCTTTCTTTGAGTGGCATTGCAACGCGTGCCGGGTACTCACTAGTTCTTAATAAATTGAGCGTAGTCATAAAAACAAAAGACATTCTACATAAAATTAATACTAACAGTGATAATTAGTGCACTTTTATGCTTTTTGCGCAACATATTTCAAAAATGCTTTTTGCTAATCAAAGTTAGCATATTAGGCTATCTGTACAAATTTAGATCGTATTTATCCCAAAAAAAATGTACGAAAGGAACCTGACTGATTAATGCAGAAGATAGAACCAATATGTTGAGATTGCGTTAATCACAATACATACCTTGTTTTTCCCTAACCGTAGTATGTATCCTTCCTGAATAAACACGTTCAATTTCTAGTATAAGTACAGCGTTGAGGGTTAAAGTATATGCTTAAGATAAATAATATGCTTCTTTTAATAATGCATTTCATACGAAGATCTTTCGAAGAAGTCGCACAACTAGTGACACAATTGGAAGATCAAAGATCGCAATTTTCATTTTGCTCACATAGGTACCTCTTATTTACTATTTTTTTTTTTGGATATCAATTTGATAGAGCGTTAAGTACTAAGGCGGGTTAGCGTCATAGTTCTTTAAGTTTCCTTCATCTCTAATGTTAATTTCCCCACTTCCATCGTTGTAAATATCGCTGCAGAGCTAATCAATCCACAATCAAGCCAATTCACGTGGGAACCAATTGCATGCACGCATACACATATGCAGATGCAATACGCAAGGAAACATGCAGAGGAAAGTCGTTTTCTATTACAAGGGGTCGTGTTTATTAAACAAAGAAACACATAGGTACCTCTTATTTACTAGTCCTCAGTGATAACTGACCGCTAAAGCTCTAATACAGAATGAGCATTTAAGGCAATTTGGAGATGTCGAATAACATATTTTAATTAAATAATAAAATATATGCGACACGACATGTTCACACGAGTGTTTAAACTTAAAATTATAATTTAAGACATCGACTGAGGGTGCTTGATGGAATTTCAATATCAAATTTGGATTATTGAGATTTTGTACACTTCGTGTGCTCGAATACCTGAAGATGCCAAAAGGAGAAACCCGGGTCGTTAGTGACAAAATACATGGAAGTGTACAAAATCTCAATAATCCAAAGTTAAAATTATAATGTGTTGAACAAAGTCACACTCAATCAAAGGTGGCTTATAAAATTATTAATTGTGCTACAAATGTATTAATGCAAATTAGAGGCCTGCAAGAGCCAAAATTTTATAAAATTACCCGGTCTGGCCTGGTTCCCCACATCTTCGAGTCCAAACCCTTGTCTCAATATCACACTTATTACCCAAACTCAACCCGAAGCCCAGATTTATTTGTCTCAACCCGAAAAAAGCCGAATTTTTTTCAAAATAGAAATTTATTTATACTTTATAATAATTTGACAATTCGAGAAAGGCAATATTAAAATTTTTAATGAAGTATGTATGACATTAGGCAATTATTCCATTTTAGGATTTTTATCTGAGCAACAGACGGACTCAAGAAACTAATAGATAATGGCAATAACCTTTGAATTATTGATTTCAATCTGAAATCTTTAGTCTGACCAGTTGGCCATGCTGATTTTGTGGCTAGGATAGAAATTATATTGTATTTAATAAATAAATGTCATACAGACAACGTATGGTTTTTAGAAATATAAATATAATTCTAAAAATATTTAGTACCCTTGAATAATGGAGATTTGATCTAATAAGTCTAGTATATTCCATGTAATTTATTTGACCATTTTAAATAGTTTTACAGACGTTCTATGTATATTTACATATCAGTGTAATTGTATCTTATTTTATGTATCGGCGTTTAGTTGGTAGAACTCTATTATAAATGGATAAAATACCTAAGTATTCATTTCAATAACATTTTTTAGTTAATTGATATCTCTTCAGTTTTAGAATTTAAATGTATTTATTTAAACGGTTAATTAATAATACCAAGTAAGTTCCTTTTTCAAAAATACAATAAGTACGTTAAATATTTTAATTATAAATAAAAGATGTGATCTTGGAATAAGCGAGCTGACACAACAATATATTGTCTATCTTTTCTTAAACAGTATGTATAGGTGTATTATAGAAAAGCTAAGATAAATTTAAGCATTGTTCTGACCATAGGGTAAAGCCAAAATAGCTGTCAACTAACTAGTACAATTTTTCAGAGCAGAGCTATTGTGATATTTTTTCTATTAGTATCTTACATAATTAATTTTATAAGTGACGATTTAAAAACACGTTTTATTCAAAAGTATTTACATATAAAACAAGAGTTTAGTTGAGAAGCGATATAATTAATTTATTTTTGAGTCACTCTGTCAATATCTATTCTCCTGTCCCTCTGTTATAAGATAAAGATGCACTATAAAACATAATAAATTTCTTTTTATATTAACATGAAAGTACAAAATCTTTATAACGAAATGAAATGTCAGGGAAACAAATTTAATACATGAAATTCTTTTAAACTTTGTACGCGAGCTACGTTTTTTTGTATAAAAAGCATAATATGAAGCGAGGCTTGAATAAAAACTCAATTTGTATGTCGTTATTAATCCGTCGCGCTGACAAGAGATGTCGCTCCCTCATAAAGCAGTGCTCCCTTGCGGGCCACAGCGGAGACGCAAACCAATTCGTTATCTGACTTGAATAATAAGATACAAGATTATTAAACATGCAAACTGAGATTTCTCCCGCGGATAAATGCGACGGGGGCTGGGAAGGGATGGACGGGGCATTAAGGCCTTCACGGACAGTTTGCTAGCAGTAAACGGGGAGCATAGATGGCTCTGCCCACTCCACTGCCAAGGCACAACACGTGAATCAAATCGTAATGATCCGATTTTGCCTGAGAGAGCTTTTCCCCCCTGAGACTCGCTTTTATGATGATTATATTTAATAATGCATGGGCATATATTCGTATGATTTTTGGAAAGGTCTGTGGAGATTGTATTTATTATACGTATTTTTGCGAATAAAAAAAATATTTGTGAAAGAAAAAAAGTTAATATTTCTCCGAATTATAATAAAGTGAAACCCCAATCTATCGTTCTCACATTCATCGTTTTCCTGCATCTATCATTCATTTTATATAGTTCCTACTAAGCACCCATAAGAAAAATGTTAAATGATCCTGCATTCATCGTTCCAGAATCTATCGTTTTCCTCGATTTATCGCTGAAATATTTTGCTCCCATCACAAATATTATCCCGATTGATCGTTTTTGTCGAATACTAAATTTTATATCCCGCTCAGAAATACGAACTAATTCATTTAGCCACTATTTTTGTTTCACAAATTTCATCCCGATATAATATCTTTGACAAGCATTTGTCATCCCACATAAGCACGTGCGATCCCATTCAACCACTATCATACAAATGACCGAGACTGCAAGTCTGTAACCGTCGCCTTGTTTTCATGATATCAGATTATAATGTTTCTGCTGATGAATCACCTACTGAGCACATATGTATAGACTGTGTAGTTATCTCTCCAGATCGATCTGTGCTCATTTTTACATAGTATTTTGTATCGTGAAATATTTTCAATTGCACGTAAAATGACCATTTTGAAGAATGTTATAAATCTAGCTGAGACACTGAAAATAATTTTTCAAGATTTTCCCGTATTCATCGTTTTTCCGTATTTATTGTTTTTTCCAGGTTTTATTGAAAAACAATGAATCGGGATTCTACTGTACATTATGTGAAAATTTCAAGACTAAATGGACGTTTAATTACATTTTAAAATGTATGAATTAATCATTGTATTTCATACAGAATTTATTTGAATTAACAATGTTATGACAAATATATTCTTACACAAAGATTGGTTCAGCTGAAGTCATTATAGTAACTTTAAGTTTGAGTTTCAATATTTGGCATACATTATTATAACTATTAAGAAAATGAATGATAAAGGTCAATTCATCACTTTACTTTAAAAATGTATATGGTCCTGCCGTAGCCATATTGCGTTAAACGAAAAGTGTTTAAAGTTAGTAACGCTCTGTGGTCAGTTGGAAAGCCAAATTAATATTTATTTTCATTATATTTCAATCTATAATTATAGGAAAAAGGTCAGGATAAACATATGCTACTTTTTGTTCTTTTTGTGCTGCTCAATCAGCGAATATAAAAATGTGGTGTCTCCGAGACTACTTGCTGTCTGAGATTTCATCAAGGCCTTTTAAACTTTGTTTTACATAAACTGGTAAATCTAACTCTTTCTCATATATTTGTATCATTACTGAAAATGAATAATTTTTTCAGAAGTAAAAAAATTTTATTGGTGCATTAGTACGGCTCCACGGATAACTGGTTTTATAGGGACATTAAAGATTTTATATACTAATACAAGCTACTTGACAGATAGCATACATAGAAAAGCATGCTGGTTTGATAACAATAAGATGAATTATTAAAAATTGACTATGCAACTATCTATTTTGTCTGAAGACATATTATTTAAAATACAGCTTTTTCAGAAACTCTCATTTCTTTCTTAATTGCTTGATATAAAAACGATTCGCTATTAGTTATAAAATATAATATATCCTAAAGAACAATATCTAAAAAGAGGCTACAAAAAATAGCTGGTCGCCATTTTGCCCAGGTATATTCACTGTAGATGTACCAATTTAAATTGCCGCTAGTGAGGGTGCCGCCATCACGTTAAGAATGCTGCCATACTCAACCAGAACCGAAATCTGAATAAATTCCAAAACTGATATTTTAGTGACGGTTATTAAAAGTAGACAAGATATTTATTTTGCATAAAATGGCAATTGGAGAAATTTATTCTAGACTGACTATTTTTCGTTCCGAATTCGCTAATGTTGGTAATACTAAAAGTAAATACCGTTTTTTTCTGAAGGGAGTTTTATTTACCAACATACCTCAGATGAAATCTGTATGAACAAAGTGGACATATTTTTCTTTCCTTTTTAAACATTTTGTCTGTAAGTAAACAACAAAATGAATTACGATATAAGACATGAAAGATGTTGGAAAGATGACAAAAAAATTGGGATGATTGTCCAAACCTATCGACAAGGAATAAAATAGGAAGATAAGGTGATGGATTAATTTTAATTAGCCAAAAGTTTTATGTGAAGTAATTCTTTACATTATGTTATTACAAAAAGATAATGTGACACATCCTAGATTTTTTTGTTAAGTTTAAGTTTTATTAGGGTCCATAACTGAGAACGCACAACGTTAATAACAATGACTCGTAGAAGTCGATCCGACTCTTGTCGAGAAGGGCGATCGGCAATCGCCGGCGGACACGTTCGCTGGACGAACCCATTTTTATGACGGAAAGGGGTGGCTCCGGGGTTTGCGGGAGTCGATTGCCAGCCTTCGAGCCGTGAGAGCCACCGGCCCCCGTGGCCGGCACCGTTGATGTTGTGGATCGTTTGTGTTTGTTTTGAAATTGGACTTAATTTAAAATTGTTTGTCGTGTCACTTGCATTATAACTTAAGAGTAAATTCATGTGTTAAGTAAATGTAAATGTCGACTCAATTTTATATGTCAGAACTATTTTTGTGTATTTTAAACCACTGCATCTTCGATTAAAATAAATAAGAGTTGAACCGGATTTGAAATGGTGTTTGTTTGAGATCCCCGACCTTCAAAGACGTCGATGACCGACCATTCGCCTCTCTTCGATTCGGGTCTTCTCAAATGCTATTCACCTTTGTAGACAAGTTGGTATGGCTGACCGGTCTTCGTTCTTTTTACTGTTAATTTCTTTCCCAGATTTTGTGAATGGTACACTGTAGTATACAAAGTCCGACCGATAAATCAACCGAACAAAATTAAAAGACATTTATATGCCGTAGTAAACGATTGTTCTTGGTCTCTTTTGAGGTGTTAACTGTTATTTCTTGGTGGAAAGGAATTATAATATGTTAAAAATAAAACAGAATTTGTTTTATACTACTGTCACATTTTTTAAATGATCACGGCGAGTTTCTTTCATCGCGACCTGTTCGTTGATAACGCTGTGTTATTTTTTAAAAATAGATTCTTCTTGGGTTTATATCAATTCAATCAAAGCGCAGGTAAATTGTATTGGAATTCATTGTAGGCGTATAATGATTGAAAAGTAGAACTGCAATATAATATATCCTTGTAAAATTAAAAAACTTTTGTGTGGTCCACTGTACTTTTGTTGGTAAAAAAACATTGTCTATATCACAAGTGGAAGTAATAGAAATATCAACACAATTAAAAATCTCCATTACAAAATTTATATTTCCGAATAGACAAGTTATTTTTTCTCTGTTTTCATACACTATGACACTTAAATGAAAGAGTTTTTGTTTATTTTATTTCTAGACTGACAGAAAGCTAATAAAAGAAAATTGGATTATGAAGCTTATGACATTAGGCAATCATAATAAAGCTTCTGTATTAAGATTTTTCCAAAGGAATTTGATGGGAAAACTTTGATTCCGAAATACGACCAATACAATGTTATATAAAAGGAAAATATTGTTGTACCATATCTCAAACTATCAAATTATGTTATTTTACCAACTATCAATAAATACTGAAGTAGTTTTCTAGGGCTTCTGAAATTGCTTCTTTTTCAAGTCCCGAGAACTACCGTGAAATGAAATTTTCGTTTTCTATTCGATTCAACGGCAGAAAAAACTTTTTTTTCCAAAAATGAACTTACGATGCATCTTTAATTTATTATTTTAACACATTTATAGAGTTCCAGAGACATAATTTATATTTGATAAAACGAGTCACTGGTGTACGTAAGTAAAAAACATAGTATTTTATTATAATAGTATAAAATATTAAAGTATACACTTCTACAGAATTTTATTAGTAAGTCGATAGCTATTTTAAATATAAATAATAACTATACTATATACATAAAATTTATTATTAACTTTCAATTCACTAATCACTTTTAAAGTGTTAACTGTCAATTGTCGGTGGAAAGGCATTATTTAAAAATTAAGCAGTTTGTTTGTACTCCTTCCACATGCTTCCAAAAAAATCAGTTGATTATACTCGCAATGATGATAATAAAATGTGAAAGTAGTACAAAACAAGTTGGATGTTATTTTAAAAATATAGTACCTTCTACCAAGAATTGGCAGTTGTTAACCGTAAAAGAACTATTTAACACAACCTAATATAATTTTGTACTTAATATTATGATATGTAGTTCTATAGTTAATGACAATTCAGTCAATATTTCATTAGAAAGACTTTTTTCTGTACAAATTTAGTTTGAAATCATATTCTACAAACAGTGTTAAAAGATTGAATCGTACTGACTTATATTCTTAGACGTCATTGTCAACAAACTTGTTGCCAAGTCTAGCTGCACTGGTCTAAAGTTTAGTACAAGGAGGTCCAGGTAAATGTTCAGTTCTGCATTAACATGAAAATGTCAGCGCCACTCTCCATATCTCTGAGCGGCCAGTTATGTTACTTACCAAGTTCAAATATAACACTCAGGCGCTACGGTATAGGATGTCACTTTACCGTGAGCTAGATATCCGCATGAATATGAAAAACGTCTCCAACTTACTTAGTGTAACATCGTGGTCGTCCTTGATTCTATCAGGACTAAATTACTTCTTTCAAATGTGGGTACCTCGGAATTTTGCGCGAGGGATTTTTGCGTGAATAACACTAGCGCGCAATACAACCCCGACGTTTGCGCGCAATATAAAATTATTGTGTATTATTGACAGCTTATTTACAGAAAATTACTTACGTATGATAACTTTTCTGTTAAAAATACATCAAGAAAATTTTATTTTTTCAAAAATTATAGAAAGATTTAAATCTGGGTTCAGACGTCAAAATTTCTCAAAAACTATATATGCAAAATTGAATCAAAGGTTGGAAGCCTTAATTCCTACGTATGATAGCATTGATAAATTGAAGTTCTCAAAAAGAATTTCCTATAAAATTGAAATTTAATGTTTATATTTATGTACATATGTTTGCGTTATTATTTTAAGAGTTTATTTCCAATCTGTACGTTTTTTTCAATGAAGGGTGACTGCTATAATAATTGGACACTTCAAATTTAAACGTCTAAAATAAGAGTAACTAAGCATTCTTGTTGGTGTGAAGGAGACATTTCTATCTAGTTTTTCTATCTTTATGTAACTGCAGCTTTAATTATCCACTACTAGATGACAATACTGAGAAAATTTCATTCGTAAGTGATGTCAGGTCAAAATCGTGAAAAAACGTGTTTGCAGACCCTTTAAGAAACAGTGATATTTTAGTGTATTTTACTTTATAAAACTTTTAATGAATTTCGTAATGAAACTTCTCAGGAAAGTTTGAGAGACTAAAAGCTGTCAATATTCATATAGGTTTAAATAGTGGTACAATAACTAACCGAAAAAGTAAATGTGTCCAATTACTTTGTTTTTCCATATTTTTCAGTCTAATACGAATATGTGAAAAACCTTTTGTTTTTTTACTGTTGTGTTCATTTCCTTGAATCTCATTAAATTCCTCACCTCTACATATGTTACATGTTTTCTAAATAGTTATTTTTTTTTTGACTTATGCACTGTTAAAGGAAAGTACTTCCTTAAGTGTCCAATCACTATAGCAGTCACCCTACATATTTTTTAAAAATTGTTTCTTAAGGCCCTTTCTTCATGTATTTGTTTAAAAATTTTTTCAATGTAAATTTAAGAACGTTGTGTTATTAATATTTGTTTGAATTGATTTATGTAGGTAGAATGTTTAAAGTTTTAAAAAGAAATGTTTTTTATTTTAAATATTTTTTTTTAAAAAATGTAAAAAATATTGCTACTGCGCTCAAAAGTCGGTGCGAAAACATCGACGCGCAATGGTTCCTAGCGCAAAGGCCATTGATTCCAAATGCGTTATGCCTTTGCATTTATTAAATAAATTAAAAATATATGGCTTTATTGCTAAATAGTTTCCAATGCCACAAATATTGAAAAATCCCATGAGATGATTTTTTTTAAAAATCATTCAAGATCAACTCGAGAAGAAATAACATCACGTACAGCCATGTTCACTACCGCAAATTTAAATATAAAAAAGGATTTTCAATTTACCAAGATTTAAGCCCAGACACATCTGACCGCTTCGGTAAAGCATTTATCACTTACTAGACCAACGAGGCTGATTATATAGAAATAAATTGCGACATTTAGCCCTGGTATATACAATAAGTCTCGGCTTCTACGTTTCGAAAATCGATGCATCTGGCAAATACTCAGCACCTCTTCATCACAAATATTGAATGGTGTGGCCTGAGAGCGTGCCACTGCTTTGCATTTCTGACATTAACATCTCGGATGCCAACGTCGTAGTCTTTGTGGTTCACCATCCAATGCTGGTACACCAAAGATTTGCATGCTGTCAGAATTTTCCTATATTTTCCTGAATAAATTTCAAGATTGTCTCGTTAGTCGTTACAAAGTTTTAAGTCTCCAAATGAAAGTTTAAAAGAAATAGATATAAACATATATGTTGTCTACTAGTTTGTTTCATGAAAAAGTTGCTCAAAGAATATCAAAAAAGTAAGCTTAAATATGTTTACACTTCAAGTCAAACGAGTATCCTTTCATTCATCGTATGTGTAATATTTGTCGTATATCGAAAATGAGGTAGGCGTGGTTGGCTATGTTCCACCCTTATTAATCTAACTAAATTATATGTAATACTTATAATAAATATAACAATGTAAGCGTTAGACAAGGGTACTAATACCAATATAATAGTTTGAAAGGCATTAACTTTCCTTCAGTCTCTAATGGGGTCCGTTCCCGACAACAAGTTGCATAGAAGTGTCGTTTGACGAAACAAAGTTGTAGCACAAGTACAACTTTATATTATTACTTTTACGAGTTAGCCGACAATATTGCGCTGAAATATAACAAACTATACACATATAGTAAAGTACTTATCGTATAAACTGTCAGCTGGTGCTTTGTTACGCGATTTATGATGGCAGAATCATATATCAATCTTTATCGCAATTAGATTTAATTTAAGTATATACTTGCTAGGACTATTACTGTTCAAAACAGGCACAGTGAAAATGACATAAAAGTTTTATAGCTGATTGAAAACGGTAGAACATAAACGCAAAAAATATACAACAAAAAAAATATTTTATGATTTGAAAATTATATTTTGATTGCCTATAAACAGGTGAGCGATGACAGCTATCCATATTTTGCAGAAACGTTATTAAATGACTATATATTACATTATTGAAAAATATTGAGGTTCCTACATCCAGAGTATGTAACGCTTTTAACGTCACTGAATCTTCATGTTATTATGCTAATATATCAGGCCAAAATAATTTTATTATAGATTGAAGCACATATAAATCAAACCTAGTTTTTGAGGACTGTATACAATTCATTTGATTTTTTATTATAAAATTTAATTAAAAGCAATATCGATTTTTTACTGAAAGAAAGAAAGCATTAAGTGACTTTGAAGGTTTTAACTGTCAATTCTTGGACAAGACATTATATTTTAAAAAATAAAACACAATTCATTTGGACTACTTCCACGTGTTTATAATTATCAGGACCGGTTTCGCTCATCACGAGCATTGAGTCATCTCTTCCCTCTTCCATTTCTCTTACTCTTCCCTCCCAATATTTAAATCGTTAAAAACAAAAACGTCGTTTACCATTAACATTGCAAGGTGAATTATATATCATTTGATATAATTATTTTTTTGAGACATGAGTATTTGATATAAAAAACTGTTATAATTTAATAGTCTAATAAAAAAAGTCAACTTCAAATTTTACATTAAATCGATTATTATATTAAAACTCTTATCCAAGGATAAATCATAGAGCCTTAATTACGTAGAATTTGAGCTTACGGCAAAGTTTTCGTTTGTAATACTCTTAATATCGACTTGAGTGCACTTATAGGTTTTCGAAGGGGTAGCATTATTCCCCCGACGCCTATATATTATACCGACCACAATTAAGGTAAAAACCTAGGTAAGGTAGCTAGCCAGCAAAACGTCAACGGAGGGTTAAAGGTTGAACTAATTAAAAGCCAAACGGATTTAATACTAACAATATTATTTTATTATTAAATATAAGATAAAATTGCTGAATTGGTGAATCTAATAAAATGATTCTTATAAATCATATATTTTTGTCTCAAACATTGTCAAAATGTTTTTGTATCTTATGGATATTGGGCATTACTTTTTGTCTAAATAAATATTCATCTAGCTTACATTTTCTTTGATTATTTCAATGACTTAGAGTTTTGAAATTTGAATGATTAGTTCGCTGAATTAGTCTTAAAAATAATAAGTAGTAGTGAATAGGCAAAATTGCCTTATATTAAAAAAAATAAAACACATTTTGTTTTGTAGTACTCCCACATTTTTCATAGATAATATTGCAGTATTTTTATATTTCTAATAAAGATTTTTTTTTCATTTCCGCTCCCAATGTGGAGCATATGGTCTCCTAATGGAGGTTTCTTCACAGAATTTTTCTACGAGAACTGCTTGTTACTCAGTTGCTCAACCTCTTTTTTCGGAAGAGACTAGTGATAGAAGGATAGGGCTAGGACAGGACTAATGGTTAGCCAATCGCTCTCGCTACGCCCGTGAGGATCGCATTGGCGAGAGAGGGAGAAGGGGGGGGGTTGTAGACATCACAAACACTCAGACTACGAACAGAAAGCCGTCCGCACCGGGAATCGAACCCGAGATATCCGTTACCGTAGCCAAATACGTTACCAACTGCACCATGGACGCCGACATAGAGATGATACTCACCGATAATACCGGTCCTGTCCTATATAAAGAAAAAAAGACGTTGTAAAAAGCATTTTTTTTAAATAAACGATATACCTTTCCACCAGGAATTATCATAATATGTGCTGATTCTTATCATTATTATTTTAATACAATATAATTTAGCTTTAACAAAAATAGTTTTTATAATTTAACGTATTTTTCTGATAATAGTAAGTATTTCTAAATGTATTGCAAAAACTTGATTGATATTTGAAATTATTATTAATGCGGCTAGATTCTATCGTCATTCAGGTAATTTTTGCAAAAAAAGGATTTTTCTCAAAGTAATTATCGGCTGGCATACTTTGCTTCAAATGCGGTATGTCTTTCAAAAATATTTAAAGATATAATTATATAAACGGATTTACTATTACCTTCCGTGAAAACATACTGTGGGAACATCCATACTAAAATAGACACTTCATCTGTATTCAATATAACTGTAAGTGTGAGAGAAAGCGTCCTATAAATAGTGCAATCAAATATTTCGTAAGAATAATTTTAACTGAGATTTTATATTTTTTCATTTGGGTTAGCATTATTTGAACCTCCCTAGATTACAAAACGGTCTGATTCAACAATACTTGAAAATAAAAGTTAGAATGGTAAAAGTTTTTCTATTAATTGCTTTGGAAATAGTGTATACAGAATTTTTGTCTATAATGGAAAGGTAAGTATTTGATAATGTTATAAATGTGTTCTTTAAAACAATTGTAAAAATAGTCTTATTCAGAAAATCGTTATTTGTGTTTTATTGACGAAATTTTATCAGGGTTTTTATACATTTTTAAAAAAAAAGGAGATTCAAAAGAAAACACTGGTTATTTCATTCGGAGGTTTTTTTGAGTTTATTTTTACAGTAGATGTTTCAAAATACATTTTATTAATTACGAGCTCAATAAATATATTTTCTGTTTGTATTTGTAATAAACAGGTAGAGTTTTTAAATATGGTTGTTTAACAAATGTTGTACCTACATCCAATTAAAAGAATGGTGATCGATGTCAAAGAAATAATGTTTTAGAGAAAAAAATTTGGTTGTGAATAAAGTAAAAATATGCATACCATTTTCATTAAAATAATAAAATATTTATTAATGTCCTATTGAAGGCACACTGTCATTGACCAAAAAAAACCCTGATCATTCAAATAAAATCGAGAAAAAATTATGCAAATTTTGTTTCATTTTATTTTTATTCATTCATTTTCAGAATAAAAGTGTACAATTTATTTTTAAAATACGTTCAAAACGAATCCATGGATCGCATCAGATTTTCCGTTGGTCTCTATCTGAGTCGTTGAGTTGCTAAACACGCTCCCGAAGGTTTTTAGAGTTTTGAGTAAATGACAAAAAATGTTGTGAGCAATATGATAAGTAGAATTTAAGTTATTTTGAATCTTCCGGTGTATAAGGAAAGTATTTTTTTAACACTGACATTATTTCGTAACGCATCGACGGTGTAATCGGTTTTTATAAGCGCATCGGATATCATGTAAACAAAACCAGATTTTTAATTTTTAAAATTTCGAACAGGGGCCAAAGCAGGAAAGAAATTTTTAACTTGCAACTGGAGGAATTGATAGACGTATCAACGTAAATACATTAAAAAACTTATTTTATTGAAAATAAATGCCAGGAGCGTGTTAAACGATTCAACTACTAATTTCAATTATAACAAAATGTTAATTTTTGTATTTGCATGAATGTCATCAGGTATTTATTATAAGATTATTATTGTTGTATTCTGTTCACCAAAATTGAAAACTATGCTTCATTAATTTTGCAAATTTGTTAAAAAACATAGCTGTAATATAATACGTTTATCTGAATTATTACTTCTTAACCCAGATGTTATAAAGACTATGTATATATACGCTAATATATTAGAAATAGTCAATAAGTCATATAAATCAAGTTACGTATGTTTCCGAATGATTGGCTAATTTATCATAATTGCCTTAAACATACCAGCCTGTACTTAGTATAATTATACAATGGAAATAATGAATACCATCAAGACTCGTCAAGTTGACATAAATTAAGCGCTTTGGCAACAAACTTTTTTGGCCCACTAGCAAACATACGTCACCCGTCCTCTCAATAATTCCGTAAAGCCTGTTTTACACGTCACAGATACAATAATAATTAATCAGGCGACAGACAGTGGAGCATTTGAGGTTGACAGATGATTGGTCCGTGCTGCATATGTAATCGATCACCGATGGGACGATTGTCGTTTGATCTCTGTCTGAATGACTGTTTGTTTATATAAAAAAGTGTATCATCGGTCATCTAGTGAATACATCCCTGTGATACTGACTTTTGATTACATCTATTGGATTATTAATTACAACTCACAGTGTTTTTAAGTTTTCGAATTCTTATATTTGACAACCATTTAAATAAATGTTTTTGTGCCTGCCATATAAATTAGTTGAAGCCGTGTTTTTTTCAGAAGAACACGATGTTTTGAATCATTTATGTGACTTAACTGGACCATGTGGAACTTTTAAACAGAAGGTATGAAATAGAAGAAGAAAGAGCAAATATCTCTATTGATATTCCATTTACAAGAAGGTAAGGATATAGTATATTGGAATGGAATAAAAAAGGACACGTTGAAAGGTAAAAGATTAAAAAATCACATAAACTATGCAGTTGAATACAAATCCAGTTATCGATTGAAAAATCAATAGATTGACGTGTTCATTTACAAATAACGACAAAGACTCTTGAAGATAATGATCGATTTATAATAAAAAAGTCAATTAAAACATTATTGATGATAGATTTAAATGATTAAAACCAGTAAAGGGGAATAACGTCACGAATAAAATAATTTAAAAAAAATCAATATGAATAAAACAATGATAACGATTTGCTTTTGGCTGACCAATTTTGTTTGGTAAGTAAGCGGAATGGGATTAAACATACAAAAGTATATATATACCATACGTACGGTGACCACGTTATTTAATGAGAAAAAAAATAACGTGATTAAAAATATTTCATACTATAAAAAAAAGGCTACGTTTATTTATCTCCTTAATACTGAAAAAGTTGAAAAAAAATATATGATAAACTACTGGCATTCATATATTATACATTAAAGAATCAACTTTACAAGGCATTAACTAGGTATTTCAAAAATAATTGTGAATTTTTTACAAGAATTAAGTTCAAACGTATTGTAAAGAATCAAAATTCATCAAACCTTGCACAATCAATATAAAAACTGTTCAGCTGCTCGCTAATTATATTTGCATTAAATAAAGGAGAAAAGGTTACCGTAACGATTCATGATTTTTTATTATAATTTTTGTAATGTATGTCAACACAAGACTAACAGTAAATTATGGTTTAAATTTTAATATAATGTCAGTTAATGTCTAGTATTTATCTTTGTAGTGGTATTAATTACCCTTCAGTTATATGTATAATAATTTCATGTTTAACCACCGATCAACAACAAAAATAATGATAACAGACAAGCAATCCAATGCGGAACATAATGTCTTTATGACGTCACAGCGGTATTTGGAAACCGTCATAAATATTAATTCCATGATCGTAGTTTGGATATATCGTCCATTATTAATGATTCCAACGCCATAAAATAAATCATTGGATATTTTCGAGCGAACTCTCGATTGGAGCATAATATATTTTCCATCGCACCTGAGGGAGTCACTATTGCGATCTGGCCTGCAATAAACAACCCCGTGCTATGTGAGCGACCCCTATCGGCAATTCACCGCTTTTGTATCGCGACGAAATTTAAATTTCATCTAGGCTTGGTACTATGTCCTACGAACACTACCTATTTCAAGATTGAAGTATGTATAGAAATAATAATGTTTTAAATAGAATAAAATTTCTGTATTCAGCAATAGAAAACCAAAATATTGAAATAAAATATTTGAATCATGCTTTTAACAAACATATTTTATCACAGGTATCCTGTCTTTGAACAAAAGTCTGTAAATTGATTGAATAATCAATTAATAAAATTGTCCACCGGATCAAACTCGTGGCAAGTGCAACGGCTATAGGACTGTCCAATCGAGGATTACGAAACGACACCTCGTAAGTAACATTTTGTTTAATTGTTTTTTCCGCAGTGTGAATATATTGGAAGTATCGGCGGTATCTATTGACAAAAGCTGAAAATTCTTAAATAAATATTAAATAAATTCTTAAAAATGTGAGAATCGACATCTGATTTCATACCAAACCCTTAAAAACCTTTCCTTTCCTTTAAAATTTTTTTGTCGTTTACGAGGAGTTATTTCTTTATCCTCGATATATATATATATATTATAAAATCTATATGTATGTATAAAATTTATAATAATTCTGTTATATGAGACAGTCTCTAAAATAATTGAAGCTTGCCGTTTACAAACATACTACAATATATGTTATTGTTTTTTTTGTAATGGCATAAAGCCGTTTTTGTTTCACCTTAATTCATAATTTATTTCAGTGTTAAATGTTGTATTTAAAGTTTCTCTTAATGACAAAAGTACCCAGCAGATGAGCGAAATAATTTTATAATCAGTCGATTCGAACCATATGCGTAAAATAAAAAACAAAAAAAAACTTTTAATTTTAATGCATTATGCGAATGAAGTAGTCTGTCAATTATGGATGAAAAAACGAATTTAAGTTATTATCAATGAGGTATTTATTCAAAGAAATTTCACATAATTGTTTTTTAATAAACTGTAATTAACATTTTTATTAATTAACCCTTACAACGTAAAATATGTTTAAAAACTCGTAAAGTCATTTCATATTCCTAAACTAATTGTGAGATATAAGTAGCCCAAACAAAATTATCAAATAAGACTGCCTCTTCTTAATCTCTAAGTGGGTTAACTATGAATTACGTTTAGCATTACGTTGATAGGCAGAAAAAATAGTTCGTCTATTTGTATCCACGTTAACTTGCAGTATTAGCAAGGATTGCCTTGTTGTAATAGACAATGCCTGAAAATAATGCTCGAACGAAGAACGATCGATGTGCGAAGCATATGCCAGTATTCAATCAGCAATACGTCCGCCAAAACGTTGAACAGATGACCTGCAGAAGTATATTATGACACGTTGAATGTCAGTGAATTAATACTTTACTAAACAAATTACAGTTAAGGAGAGACCTATGTCGTGTAGAGTTTAACATTTATGTTTCCATAAATATTCTCACGATTTCAACGTAAAATTGAAAATCAAGTTCAAATAAAAATAATTCATATTGTTAAGTGGAGTCGAGAAAATTTCGCTGGTCTACAATTTATGTATGACTTGAATTACACTTAAAAGTAATACGAATTATTTTGTATCCTGATATATATTAGAAAACCTTGAGTCGCAGTGAAAGTCAGAATTTATTCACCAGTGTGAATTAATTATTTCAACAACATTCATGTTTTTATCAACAAGTCTGTTTGACCGCTCAAAAAAAAGCTCACGTGCATGAGTAAGTGCAAAAAAGCTTAGCAGAAAACGAGCTTTTTTCACGTTGGTTCGTGTGAATTGATGTCGACGCACAACCAAGAGCGAGAGGCACGTACGTACAACTTGTTAATGTACACGGATCAAATTGTTACAATTTATTTACAGAATTTTGTAAAAATGATGCTGCTCAGATGGAAGGAAAATAAAAATATTTGCTCATTGAAGCTACATCTAGATTAAAATTTAAGCAAACGGGTAGTGTCCACATGTGTTCTGTATTTCTTTCGATGATACTTTATGAATGATTATAAGCCTACTTTTTAAAACAATTATAGATAATTGTAGTTCGTAATAGAGCACCTTTACAGTAATTTTTCAAGAACGTGTTTCCCAATTGTCAATTTTGTTAATGAACATCTAAATAATCTTTATTGAAAATGAGATAAATAGACTCAAATTTTTCGGATATTTATAAACCATTTAACAGATAACTTCTTATACATTTATAAGAAGAACAAAAAAGTTCATTATGTATACATATGTCCAGATAATAGATGAATAGACGAGGAAAATCAAAGGCATGTTTGGCTTTAAGGGACCTTAAAAAATGTGTGGCTTAAGCACAACTATATGCACATAGGTGGTAGCAGTTACACTGTTACAATTTTAAGATGTAGCCACTTATGGCTTATAAAGGAACGTCATACGGTTTAAATTGTATCATGGATTTGTTGTATATAGGCTGGTTTGGCTCTTTGCTACACATAATAGTATGGTGTTTATTTAGTTTTGATATGTTGTCACATTTTTATATTAGATAATATATTTTCATTTCTTAATTAATTACATGATAATTTGTAAATTATATTCAAAATCATACGTATACCTTATTATAATTATTCATTTCTTAAGGCTCGCTCTCAATTTGGTCAGTTTACTTCAACACAAGCTGTTTATGAAAATTTGATAAAGAATTATTTTATATCCAAGAATCCCACTGTGCACTTACGTCATTTTTGTTTATGTTGTTTACCACTTATCATTTTCTGTCACCACCGTGACGATATACTTTGTATTAAAGGAGGATTTTTCCTAATTTTAAACAAAAATTATATGTGATGTTTCCAAATATAAAATTTTGTGATGTTCATTTTTTTGAGTTTGGAAGATTTGGAATATTATTTTTTGTCTTATTTTAGTTCTGCCTGGTATTTAAAACAGCATTAATATTTTTGGCTGTATTACTAACGTTGTCATGGTCAACAATATGTAAATCGTTGATCGGGGATAAATATAAAAAAAAAGGTTTTTTTAACGTTTAGGGAAGGGCGGAGGGAGGGGGAGGGAAAGGTTACGTGACAAAATGTGGAGATGGTGGGGATAGTTAAAAAATAGCTACAATCGTGTGAAGTTATACATGGACGACCCTTAATTAGAATTGGCATTTTATCAAATAGTTGCAATTTGATCAATTGTGTTAAATTTGCCATCCAATTACTTTGGGCAATAGAAAACTTATGTGTAATAAAAGAACAATGAAGCAATCTTTTGAAAACATTCCGAACTCTAAACAAAACAATAACATTCAACAACTAAAAAGCAGTAGAACACGTACGCACACAATCTCGGAGCTCGCCTTCATGTCCGGCCGGCGTAACGTTATTAACACCCTGAATAAAAGCACCTTTCGGAGCGATTTGTTTGTTTTTAAAAAAACTTTGTCTTCGGTGGACTGAACAGGAGGGGTGGCTGAAATAAATGAGGGTGTATTGCATTGAAGTGGTTTTCAAAAAAGGTTTCGCGTTTTTTTTTAAGACACTGTATTATTTAGGAAATCAAAAGGATGTAAGAAGACGAAGAGTCTGTGTGTCTGAAAATATGCGTTTGTGTTGTACAAACAGATTTTTTAGGTGACTGATAGCTTGTGACTTTTTATTTAAATTTGTAACTTACATTCTACGGCTTTTTTTGAGGTATAGGTCATCATTAGCAACGATATTCGAATGAATTCCTCATCACATTTCCTCCATACAGTTGTAGTCACAACTTCATATTAAAATTATTTTATATATATAATAAAATAAGAATAATATACTGAATTTACATATTTTTGGTCAGTAAGTTTTATAAATGGTTAGTATCCATTTGTCAGTATACATGTGGTTAGTTAATAAAATAAACAGTAAGTCCTTTATATAAAACGGTAATATATTTATAAATAACGGTCAGTTTTTTAATGAAACCAAACCTGGCCATTAATTATTTTTTACTGACCATTTATCTAATTAATAACTAACCATTTATGAAATTACCGAACTTAACCTGACCTTACCTAACCATTTATGAAATTAGTTACCGACGAAATAAAGGGATACGAGGAGATAAAATCATTTTTCTATTACAAAGATATAGGTAAATCTGCTATTAGATTAGTACGTGAGTTTGAGGGGTATTTGTTAAAAATGAAGTCCCAAATTGCAAAAAGAAGCTTAATATTAAGAACTTTTAAAAAAAATTATGTTTTATATTAAAAAAAGTCTTTTAAAATTTTAACATTTTCTTATTTTTATTGTTTGAAACTTTCCCGCATTTATCGTTTTTTTAAACGGTCCCATGGAAAACGTAGAACCGGAGTTTCACTGTAATTAGTTGCATTTGAAAGTCATTAAGAGATATTTTTTGAATGTTTTTAATATTATTTTTTTAAAAGCATTATTATACAGAAAAAATTGACCTTTACTGTTAATACTTCGCCACAACAGTCAAGCCTCACAAATCGTGGGTCCGGGTCTACCCCTCGATGAAAAGTTTTATTTTCAACGTGTGTATCGAATTGGAGCAAAGGTAGGTGTACGGAAAAGGGATGCTGATTTTTCTCACAAATGAATATTTATTGTAATGTGCAAGGTATTTACATGAAAAACATTTTATTTCTCGGCCGGTGGTCAAAAGTCAGTAATTGAAAAGTATGACGGCAATTTTTTTGGAAAGTATTTTAAATTTAAAATACAGACGGGCATTTTTACTATGAACATTTTAATAAAAATATATTTTTAAAAAATTCAAAAAAGAAAATAATTGTCGCTTTGTCTGACTGAACTGCTAGGCAATTAACTATCTTGGTAGTAAGTAACTAAGAAAGCTAACTCATTATGTAGAAAGCTTTTAAATATTTATATTAATTAAGAACATGTTTGTTTATCTTATGCTCTTTATTTGTTTTATGCTCTAAATTGGATTTGATTTTGTAATTTTTAGAATTTTTTTTTATTATCGAATTTTTTTATTGGACGGGGCATCGGAGAATTAGTTAACAACTAGATTTGCTTATCAATTGAGTATTTTTCTCATGTGATTTTTGATGTTTATCCGTTATAAATTCAGTGGTGAAATAAATGAACAAAAATTTATAAATAATTGTTTATATACCGGATTTATTATGATTAAAGTAATATGTATCAGCAATCATTTCTCATTATTTTTGTTCGATCAAACTATAAAACTATAAGTTAGGCTGTGACAGAATTTCAAATTTAAAATTAGTAGACTTTTGGTAAAAATATATTTATATATATAATTATGTTTTAAAGATTTTATATCAATAATAATTACACTTGTAAGTTATTTTTTGGCTTAAATGGTCCTGTTAATTTATATATATATATATGTGAGTGGTCGTGATCTTTGATAGAACACTTTGGCATATCTCTTTTATAATACTATTTGTCTTTAATATACGGAATCGTATCCTTTCATGAACCATACAGTCTTTTATCAATGCCGATGCTAAAAATATGCAGATCTGAAACACTAGTCTTAACAACTAGATTTACATGCATTTATTGCTTATCTGTTATTATTTTAACTGTTTTCGATTCGACGTAATTGTGTGATTGACAGATAAATGTGGATTATCAATTTACGTGCAGCTAGTGTTTCTGACATCAAGTTGTTGATGATTGAATGAATACTTTTCACATTAAATATATACTAACTACCCTTTATCGTTCTCTGCGAAATCACAGAAAATCATTTAATACAGTTATTCATATTTTTTTTGTAATCATATGACAACGCCCCATACTTACGGGGCGGACAGGGGT
Organism: Himalopsyche phryganea; assembly: GCA_022494535.1. Taxonomy (NCBI): domain Eukaryota; kingdom Metazoa; phylum Arthropoda; class Insecta; order Trichoptera; family Rhyacophilidae; genus Himalopsyche; species Himalopsyche phryganea. The sequence goes on along the minus strand of JAGVSL010000013.1, from coordinate 13,277,962 downwards.
CTTCCAGCGATTCAAGACTCGTCTACAGACTCTTCCTATTAATGCAAATTTAATATAATTTAAGACATCGACTGAGAGTGCTTGATGGAATTTCAAATATCAAATTTGGATTATTGAGATTTTGTACACTTCCATGTATTTTGTCACTAACGGCCCGGGTTTCGCCTTTCGGCATCTTCAGGCATTCGAGCGCACGAATGGACTCAAACTGGCAGACAATAACAGTGTCTAACGTTTATATAGAAGATAAAAATACGACAAATATTTTTTACGAAATAAAATATTATACATCTAAGATCCACACTGATACCTGAGTTAAAATTTCGAGAATTACCTGAATCCTTATTTTGTAAACAACATATTAACAGAGTGGCGAATTGCCGCTTTCCAACTACTATTGGAATTACCAGTGATTTTACAATTATAAAAGCATTGTGGGTTTCGACGGGATGCAATTCGACGAAAAGATAAATGTATACAGTCATTCCACATTTAGTGACATCTGTTAGGTGTTTCAACGTATAGGATACAGCAACGGAGAATTTGGGAGGTTCCGCTGTTCGTTCAGAATTGGCAAGGAATTTAACTGGGCTCTATTGATTTCCAAAATTTCTTGATAAAATAATTTATGATCCCCCATGTTTTGATTGATTTCGTCGTTGACAGTTGGTTTTGTCGCTTTCTACGGTTACGGATGTCTCGGGTTCAATTCCCGGTGCGGACGGTTTTCATAGATTGATATTTCAATCGATTTATGGATTTCTGTTCGTAGTCTGAGTCCTCCCTCCCACCAATCTCATCCTCACGGGGCGTAACGAGTGCGATTAGCTAACCACTAGTCCTGTCATAGCCCTATCCTTCTATCCCTACTCTCTTCGAAAAAGAAAAGAGAGGTTGAGCAACTGAGTGACAAGCAGTTCTCGTAGAAAAAAATCTGTCAAGATACCTCCATTAGGAGACCATATGCTCCACATTTGGAGCGGATATGGAAAAAAATAATGTTTTGATGCAACAATTCAACCCCATCATCCGTATTAAACGAATGGTTCTCCAATAGCAAGTGATTTGCGAATGTCGAAGTTTCTTTTTTAATCTAAAGGCAGCTAAATGTTCTGATACCTTTATATCTAATGTACGTGTGGTTTTACCCACATATAAATGTTGGCAATCACTGCATTGTAATTTATAAATACCAGATTTGTTCTTAAAGTGGACTCTATTTTTATTGTCAATAAGTAATTTGCCTAGAGAATTTTTGCAATAGAACGCTGGTATAACACTATCAGCGAGTTGTTTTCTAATTTTAAAGCTTGTAGCTAGTACATCAATCGGGATTTGCCAACATTGTATTAGATTTTTAACGGCTACGATCCCTTACAAAAAGAGGAACGCGAAGTTAATGTTGATTCAATATATCATAGCGCAGTGACCACTTTACACTAAACTTGAATACATTGTCCGCAGGTCATTACTTTTGAAACGACTTTACGTGACAGGGGTGGACTTATTTTTTTAAAACAAAATTTAGAACTTTTTAAATATTTTTTTTCACGCACATTTAAAGCGTTATTAATCGTTAAATAATATTTTTTCTAGGACTGTTGTCAAACGATCCTCACAATAGGGCGTTCGTATTATACAGATGCGGTTGCCATGACAGGATAATAGAAATATACGTGACTGAATAACAAGCTCATGTAAAAACCTTTGTAAGGATGGTCGTTTGGCAGTCCATATGCTACAAAAGAGAGATGAATTTTGTGGGAAAAAAGATGTATAAAGTTTAAGACATCGACTGAGGGTGCTTGATGGAATTTCAATATTAAATTTGGATTATTGAGATTTTGTACACTTCCATGTATTTTGTCACTAGCATCTTCAGGCATTCGAGCACACGAATGGACTCGAACTGAGTGGACGAATGGACTCGAACTCAGTTCGAGTCCATTCGTGTGCTCGAATGCCTGAAGATGCCGAAAGGCGAAACCCGGGTCGTTAGTGACAAAATACATGGAAGTGTACAAAATCACAATAATCCAAATTTAAGATGTATAAAGATAAAGATTGGTATATTAAATGATACTCGAAGTTTATAATGATCAGGACCGGTTTCACTCAGCACTATCATTATCAACTGATAAAAATACAAACATACCAGGGCTGTATATATAAAATTGAATGTTACAAATTAAGCTATATAAAACAGTTGGTTCATGATCTAAGACAAGAAAATACTGATCATCAAACAAATTATACTATTTTATTAGATTATAGATGTAGACTATTTTATTTGGTTTATGTATAATTTGTTTGATGATCAGTAATTTCTTATTTTAGTTCATGCAACAATTGTTTTGTGTACCTTAATTTTTAACATTCAATTTTATATAAATAGCCCTGTTATGTTTGTATTTTTATGAGTTGATAATGCTTGTGATGAGCGAAACCAGTCTTGATCGATATATATATATATATATATATGTGTGGAAGTTGTACAAATGAACTATGTTTTATTTTTCAAAATATAATGCCTTTCCACCAAGAATTGACAGTTAATTAATGCCTTTAAAGTTAGTGATACAGTCTTTGATATCCAAATATTGAGAGTCAATACCATTAACACTTATTGTTTTTTTGGAATGAAGTAAATTGATCGAATTATAAGTATTTGTAAAAATAATACACAATTAATTTCTATTATTTTCACAGTTACATATAATAATCAGGGCTGCTTTCAATCATCACGAGAATTTCAAAAGTAATTAATGAGCATGTTTTTATAAATCTAATGCCTAAATGATTTCTAGCCTGTAAAACCAAAAATATGCAAGTAAATCTTAGAAATCTTCACGACCGAATTTTGATAGTTTTTTTAACTATGTTTCTAATGTTCAATATAAAGTTTGCAATTTTATACTCTTTATACAAATATGGCTCATAAAAAAAATATTCGCACCTTTTTTTTCCAATAGAAAAATATTGTTGTGGCTTTTGAGAAAGCAGTGAGTGACACACGTGTCTGGATAAATGGATGTAGCTCACCACAAAGTTGTGTGTTTCCCGTCACATCTTTGGACCTTCATCTCGTCGGCCAGCAGCCGCTAACCGTTTGCGCCGATCATTGAATACGAGTGGCATGGAACAAGTTAATGCCGCCCCATAAAAAGGTAATCGTTTTCCGATATTCCTCAATTTCGCCGATCGGCCCTCCGGTGATAGTTAACCGGCCGTATCTCAGAACGCCGCTGGCTGTGGCTCTCTGCCACCCCCGTAAGGAACGCGGCGTAACTCATTGTTCGCGGAATGAGGGCCGTTAAGGGGTGTGTGTTATATAATATCCAGTGTCTCAGAATACCGTTATGCTTCGATGCATTCGGCAGAACTTTGTAAAAAATAATTTTTAATAAAAAATAAAAATTGATAACTTTGATATTCCTCTTGTTTCGACTGGTTTTCCGCCTCTACCTTCAGACCATAAGTCGTTAAAAATGATAGTCGTCATTTTTGTATTTTTTGACGTCATTGTGTGAATATTGAGTTACAATTGACTGTGTTCACAACGGTGTTTTGGTGACGGTAAAAAAATGTCGGCTTCGTGATGCAGTGGTCAACGACGTTGGCTACGGTTACAGATGTCTCGGGTTCAAGTCCCGGTAGGAATTGATTTTTCAATCAATTTATGGATTTTTGCTTGTAGTCATAAATATTTGTAATGTGTAAAATTCCCTCCCACACAAACGATCTTAAAAAGGTTAGAGACAGCGCTTAGCTAACTATTTCTCTTACTCTTCTCTAACTACTGTTTTAGCCTTATCTTTTTATCCATAATCTCTTCAAAAAATAAAAGATTGGGCAACTGAGAAACAACCACTTCTCGAAGAAAGTTTCTGTTAAGATACCTACATTAGGAGGCCATGTTCCAAGTTGAGAGCGGACATGGTAAAAAAAATAGTTTGTCAAAGTGACGTCGATTTACAACGTCACATATTTTACGAAAACAATGATCCAAATAACCTATACTTCTTACCCCAGGCTTTCAGAATAACTGTATCACAATATTTTTATTTATATGTAAAAATGTAGACATTGACTCTTATTTTTTATTAACTTATAAATGACATATGAAGAATGAGTTATTTTCTTTAGACTAAAAGTGGAGAGAGGTTCGACGCACACCAACAGTACTAATTAGAATATTAATTAACTGACTTTGGAGGAAAAAACCCCATGGAAAATAAATTTAATAGTGGCAGGTCACGAATCCGTTTAATAAATGCTATTAAACAATTGATTAACATTATAGCTCATATTATTAATTTGCATCACTTGAATGTCATGAAAATCAGTAGCTGTATCCGATTCTTTTTTAACACGGCGGCCTGTTACTCAGTTGCTCAACTGTTACGATTTCGTCGCAACATTAAAATCGTCACCTATCGGCGATACGTACATCGCTGCGTCGTTGGTAGGAGACCAAGGGGAAGCCTCGCCAAGAATGGTTAAGTAAGAATTGCGTTAAAACTTTCTTACGTGCCAGGATGTGGAACAAGTAGGACGTGCCGGTAACGTGCTGGAGATTGGCCTCGGACATCCGAGTTCGTAGCCGAGATGTTTTATCATCCATTAGGTCGTAATTTTATATATATATTATAATAGTTTTCTTGTTTAAGTGTAACCATCTGTTCATAAATATTGTTTCGTCGTGTAATTTCTGTTTTATTTGTTTATACTTTAAATTCTGTGCATCTACGGTTTCCGAATCCCTATTAAATGTGTTTTTTAACGGTAACCGTATTTTCATTATTATTATTTTTTTCATTTGGCGTGTATCCTCACGCCTGGCGCCCAAAATTTAATTACCCCATATATTTCTCCGTACAGAACAAAGTAAAGTGTACCGAGATTGGCAAACCTTATCCACTTCCCTGTGACAACTCTATCCTAGTTCTCCGTTGAGCTATCCATTTTTCCATAATTTGTGATATCCACTTCCCTTAATCCTAATACTCCGCTTATTACTTGCAATTGATTTATTCGCAATAAATACTCTTTTATTTTATCAAATCACAACACAACCTCTCTTTTCCGAAGAGAGTAGGGATAAAAGAATGAAACCCGTGAGCGCCATAACCGAAGCAAACGACACTGACCCGACAATGCCTTTATAGGTAAACTTAATTTAATTTTTCTTTGAAAAATGTAGTAAGAATTAAAGGTGATTATGTATTACTTAAAATTTATTCATATTTTTTCTTCATCGCCAAAAAATGCAGTAGGTACCATTTTTATACCTCGAAATTATAAAGAGAGTTAATCATCATACAAAAAAGGTTTGAAATTTGTATGATAAACAACATAGCATTAGGAATATTTACTAACGATTTTAAATGAACAATCTTTTTTAATTCAACAAAACTATAAAAAATATGTCTTCTGGGTGTTTTGCCATTTGCAGTTCATTTTAGACTATAAAAATCATTTTTGACTACTCATAACAGCGAAATAAAATATTCCACAAATGTACTTACACTTTGGTGTAGAACATAGAGACGAGTCGGCAAGGGAATTGAAAAAAAATACATCGACCCTATTTTATCGTATTTGCGTAGTTTTGCAGAGTACGCGAATTTAGTTTTTAAAGTAGTGTAGAGATGTAGAGAAAGACGGGGCCCATGGGAGGACGAAGGCTGTTTAGGTTACATCTCACCCTCTTTAAAAAAGATCCCCAATCTAAGATGATCCGTATAATAAAGGGTAATTAGCAATTTCCGTACACAAACGAATTATATTTTAACTATCATTTATCACCCAGTTTCGGTGAAGAGATAGAGGGCGCCAACATTTAGACATTGACATTTTTTTGTGTAACCTAATGTTAACAATTGGAAGTTGAAAGTTGAAAATATCACCGTTGACCAAACCTCATGTAACACACACGAAATATTATAGTACACCAACTGATAATAACGTTACAAGTTGAATGTTGAAAATATCACCTTGAACCGTACCTCGTGTAACACCCACTAAATATAGTCCATCAATTTGTAATAATGTTTAAAGTCAAAACAGCACAGTTGACCTGGAAATGGTAGCCAGAATGACATGGATCTCACGTCGCTACTGTTCACCGTTTAAGAAGAGTTCTTGTGACAGGCAAACAGACACATCGTAGCTTAGATTCTGTAGTATAGAGGATAGACTATTTTACATTTAGATTATGATGTCTTCAAATAATTTGAAAACACTTTTCATCATACTTAAGTATCCTTTAAATATTTTGATACTTAAAATAATATTCAGAATATTAAAAAAAAGCTCCACGCATTGCCTACACATAACCCGTAAGTAAAGTGCATAGTTCCAGTTCACCGCGAACATTAAGATTGCTACCTTGTATCAGTTTATAATCATTAGTTACATATGCATATACGTAAAATTTGTTTTAATCGTGTTTGCTCGCAACTTCATACATATCGACTGTGGAAAGGAAAAAGGACGTAACCCACACACAAAAAATAATGTGTATAGCCTAAACAAAACGTGTATTAAATTGCATACATTGTGTTACGGAAGTCTCGGATACAATTCCCAGTCCGGAGGGTTTTCATAGATTGACCTTTCAATCGATTTATGGATTTCTGTTCGTAGTCTGAGTCCTCCCTCCCACCCATCTCATCCTCACGGGGGGAAGCGAGAGCGATTGCCTAACCACTAGTCCTGTCGTAGCCCTATCCTTTTATCCCTACTCTCTTCGAAAAAAGAGAGGTTGAGCAACTGAGTAACAAGCAGTTCTGGTAGAAAAATTCTGTTAAGATACATCCATTAGGAGACCATATGCTCCAAAATTGGGAACAGACATGGAAAAAAATACACAATTTTTTTGGTGTGGGTTACGTCCTTTTTCCTTTCCACAGTCGATATGGAGTTCTAATGAAGCATCTTTAGAGATTTATAATTAGAAGTCAGTTGGTCTAATTGAGTATAAGGCAAGATTTCAGGAATTGTGGTTCATGATTGTAATTATTTTATAGAAGAATATTTAATAGTTAAGTGACAGAAGGATTATTGGTTTGAGAAACTGTGCTCCCAGCAAAAGCATGTAGACTTTGCCTCTAGCATTACAGAACCATTGACACCATATTGACGTCTAACGCATTCGATTCGCCCTCTATCCACTATCCTACACTATCCATATAGCTGTATCACCTTTTTAGCAGTGATGCTAGAGCGCTAGCAGTCTCTGAGGAATTGAGAGTGTCTGAGGATCCAAGCGGGGGCGCTGATGGATTTATGTCTTTTAGAGATGGATCGAAAGGCGGAATGTATTAGAAATTGTGAGTGATTTCAAAAGCCGTTGAAGATATCAGCATACGTTCCGCTCAATCAGATATCAAAAATTACTTTATGACGCTTTACGGAATATAACGGAAACGGAACTTTTATAAAGGTCATATTTTTAAGCGGCTTTATATATCTGATAAAAATACAATTTTAATAAAAATATAAATACATGACTCGTCAATAATAACTATCATTACACACATGGATAATAGCTTCTCAGGCGCACTTGACAATTTTCATACATACACTGAAAATTATTATTCCTCGTCTTGATTTAGTTTATTCATAAAATACGTAAATTGCAAGTGAAAAGATTATTATTTGTAAAATTTCTTTCAACTATACCATCAACTTTTTTAATGTATCTCTCTATTATGAATTTTTCAATTAAGAATTGAAAATTAACAATGTGTAAAAAAATTTGTTCTGCTGTGATGAAAATAACAAAAATAGTGTTATCCTTGAAGTTTATATACATAGTGCGATTAAAGTAAAAACTCAATTGCTTATGATGTTATAATATACAGGTTTAATTTCAGATATGATTGTTAGTTACCAATGATCCGTTTTGATTTGTAACGACTAAAATGTAATCTGGTTCACTCAGATAGCTTATTTTTATGAAAATAATCTAAGGTCTGTGAGAATTAAAAAACGAACACGATTAAAACCTCGGTATTGCGTGTTAATTTGAACTGAAGCGTTGCAAATTTAAAAATGCATACAAAATAGAATAAACTGGACAGCCGTTGTTTGAAAATCACCCTCCAGCCCCCGAGGGGGTCGCATCGCACGTGCCGGGACGTCATTTGTTCAACCCCTACTTTTATATGCATCAAATGGCGCCCGGGGGATGAGATCTCACCCCTATTCTATTTTACTTGTTCTACATGACGCTGGTTTTGTGTTTTGGACGCATCACGCACCCTCCATAGGGATAAATGGTATGCTGATAATGGTCGTGATATGTAATCAAGGCTTAATGAAATTTGAACTATGTCGTTTCATTTGCGTATATAAAATTATGTTTCCGATTTTTGCTTCAGGTCAAATTTTTCTATACAATTATTTATGCTTGGGAACAGTCAGTATTTACAATAGCACTACAATAATTGTTATATAAAATTAGAATAAGATCTCTAAAATTTACATCATTTTTATTTTAATATCGTCTTTGTTCTGGAAGAAAACACTATCGAAAAATGACATATTGAGTTAGTTCCACCAAAATGTTCTCTATTTGAAAACTCTACCGTATGAAAAATTATACTTGTTTATAAATTATAATTTAACTTTGAAACAGCTTTGTTCGAATGAACAAAATTAATTCAGAAGAATATGAAGGTATAGCATTTAAAACATTTGATACACTTCAATTACTTAAAACTAGTATTTGTCATTTAGTGCCTTCTTCCAGATCAACGACAATATATGAATGGGTGGGAGGGAATTTTAAACATCAATAAAATCCGTGCCTACCAACAGCAATCCAGGAAGAATCCTACGAGATAAGACTAGTTGTTAATTAATCGCTTTATCTACGCTCATAACTCAATTGCAGGTAGATAGGAAAGAATAGAAAAATCACATATTTTTTCAATATAAGAATATTTTTTTTATTACATCATGGATTTAATTACAGTCGGACACACCTACTATCATACCGTCTATTTCACTATAACAATTTAAAAAGTGTTGAGTAACTAGCTTTGTACAAGATGATAACTGACATTTATTGAGGCTCTTTACAAGGAGTCCATATGCTTCACAGTATAGTGAATTTGGTATTAAAAATTGATTACTCATTAAAGAAAGGTTTGATTGAAAAAAAATATTTTTCCGTCAGATGAACTGTTTGAATATTGTGATAAATGAAACATTGTTCACAAAAACAAAACAAAACTGATAACAGAATTATTGTGTTGGTATAGATCTGTACGTGTGTTTGCTGGAATCCAAATATATCGTGCTCATATTTTTTCCTTTGATTTTCGATTGCAGTGTAATTTGATAAAGCATTTTCATGAAAGTGTTTATTGCTTTCAAATTGATTACGCTTTGTTTTTTTGTGATTTTTATTGCTTTGTTTTATTATATTTGAAAAAAGGTAATATTGGTTTTATTCTGTGAAAAACTTGATCAATACGGATTATTGATATCGCGCACGTAAACAAATACTACTTTATGGGAATGTGAATGTGTGCTCTCAAAACCAATATGTTTATAATTGAAAGAAATCTTGATGTTTTGTGCTTAAGATAAAATTTCACAGTGATTTATTAATGTATATATTGTAATCACTTATTCCATTATTTTTATTTCACATAAATATAATAGCTAAAATTCGATTACAGTGCTTTTTATTTACTTGAGCTCAAACTTTATCAAGCTAGCTAGTAAGTTAGTGTGTTGAACTATTTGACTGTCTCAAATATTGTACTTATAATATTACTTATCTAGACTGTACCATTTGAAGAATGTAAATACACACCATAGTTCTCAAATGATATGAGATATGAATAGCTACTTATAAGACGTTAAACTTCATTATCTATATATATAAAAAATGAATGTTTTTTTGTTTGTCTTGTATGCGTTCCTATAACATCCATTCGATTTCGATGAAACTTTGGTAAATTGTTGCGCACACTCGTGAAGGTTTTTTAAAAAAAATCTAAAATATAAAAAAAGAATCATTTTACCGATGAACAGCGACATCTTGGAAAATCTTCTAATTTATTCGTGTAGACACCATACGAAACAAAAACTATTGGGTATCCAAAAACACTTCATTAAATCGAATTAAAACACAAACTCTTTCTTTGAATGGCATTGCAACACATGCCGGGTACTCGCTAGTAATAGAATAGAATATCAAAGTGCTTAGTTCTAAAAAAAAATTATTACTTAATTTAAGATATCGACTTAGAGTGCTTGACAGAATTTCATTATCAAATTTGAATTGTTGAGATTTTGTACATTTCCAAATAAATGTGCAAAATCTGAACAATTCAAATTCATTAGTTAGTTGAAAGGTTTTTTGGCTTAACGCTATCGTCAGAAATATAGTTCTAATCAATACAATTTTGTAGAACTATATACTTTAATAGTTTATACAATTATAAAAATATTTTTCTCAGACTACTGATTGTAAGCATGATATTCTAGGCTTTGTTTGGATAGAGAATTTCTCAGACTGTAACAGATTTTTTAAATATTACTTTATTGAAAACCCTGCGTATTATTTCGCAAAACTGACGAATTTTTCAGCGGTTAAACAATGGTTTCGCATATATCATTTTGAAACCAGCTACAATATTTCACAATGGAGTGGACGTCAACTCGTAATCTGCAGCCAATAAATGTTATGTGGGTTTGACAGATAAAAATTTCAATTCAATATAATATGGAGGTAATTAAATTACATCATTTATACATTTTGCATTAATAGAATAATATGTTAAATCGTTTACAATAAATTATTTTCAAAAGGTATACACGAATTTAAGCTGTCATGAGTAATACGCTGAGATATAAAAAAGCAATCGTAGAATCTGCAATATAAATATCATTTATAGTTATTCCTCAATTTAGCAAACTAGTGTCTATTTAAGCTTATGTACAAATAAACGAGATATTTCTTAGCATAAACAGCCAGTATAGTTCCCAATTACGGTCAATTTGGATAACTTTGGCCCAGTTCTGAGGGTTTTTTGTATTTTTATGGTTCGTCACTGCATTTATGTGTAGTATTATTTTACATAGAAATGTATTTATGTTTTACGATGAAATTTTATTAACATTAATAGATTTATTGTTTCAATTGATAATTAAATATAGACAAGAGAAGGTAGGCTAAAGTTTGCATCCAAATACAAAAAATCACTGTAATTACTATAGATTCAGTGATTTTAATGTCTTGGCCACTTTTCTACATGCTTTCATATGTTCTGTACATAATTGAGATGGGAAAAATCTACAGCATTTGGTTTACAGATTAGTAATACAAATTGAAAATATGGCTGATTCAATTTATTTCAAGATAAGTTTTTAAATTGTGTTTTATGATTCCAAGCTAACAGCTTACAAATTCAACTATAAAACAACTTATGTTGCTTATTAACACCTTTGCTTAACTAAAAAATATTCATATGTCATCAGTATTATCATGGTATTTTAACAGCACTTTTTTCCATGTAGCGGGCCTATCTTAGGTCGATGGAAAAACTTACACAAATTGATGCTACTAATAAGGTAATCGATATAAATTAAGAGAGATATATGACGTTAGAATTATATGTGACTAAAGGTATGTCAAATGATCGGCCAAAACACGCTTAAACTGCTGTTTGTATTTGATAACGTGGAAATCACACGCAGAACATTTTTACGAGCGGTAATAGAAAATACAACATAAGATTGAAATTTTGTCCGTAATATCGGACGACTGTTACATCAATATTTTACTTAAACTCATTTTTACTGCCATATTTTTGTAGTGGACGTTGTTTGTTTTATAGTGATACCTTTTATTTATGTCTGCAGTTTGATACTGTATTTAAGTAAGCAACATTACCAAGAAGTGCACTATATAATATGAGGAAATAGTCAACCAAAAAAATGCAACTTTTCAGATCGCAAAACATCGCACACAACTCTCACTTACTGATTTTTTTCTCGGTTTGATATTTCATTGTAGTAGTCAAAATTTACTTAATGGGGTCTCGCGTACCTATATACAGTCATTCAAGTCTTATATTACATTTCATTATAATAATGTTAATAATTTACCTAATATTAATCAATATGAGATCCGTAGTACAGTGTAAACAAATATTCCGTTTCAAGTTGTAAATTTTTACTGAAAAAAAGGTTATTCATTACTTTCATTGTCTTCAAAATATATGTCTAAAATAATAATAATATCGAATGCAAACTGCTTTGCCGCTAATGTATTTTTTTAAGTAATTTTGAATGTTTTTGTGAAAGAAAACTTTTAAAACGAAAATATGGCAAATAAATTATTATGTATCACATACGATACTTGATACAATTCAAACTTTCTCCAGCGCAAAATCTAGATGTGATTAAATGATACCTTTTTGGCATATGTCTTTGTGTGACACCGATACGTTAGGCTTTCCACTGATCTTTGGTCCCATTTAAACTCTGTTACTTCTGAGCGGATTGATGTCTTCAAATTTGTGATGCGGTCGAATTGTCTCTCATTGCTTCACATTGAAGAATTGAATGTCATTACCAAAGGATCGATAAAGCTGTGACTGAATAGACAATGAAATTACTTGAATACAGATTTTTTCTCCATCAAACTGTAATAATGTATAATTAGTAAGCCTAAAAGATTTCAGTTGGTGAGGCGTTGACACTTTATGGTTTAATTCCAAGATTCATTCCATGAATTATTCCGTGGTAGGTATTTATTCTTCATATCCCAGACTGTGTTAATAAAAATCACAGAACATATTTCATTAAAGGCGTTTTCGAAAACAAAACATCCTAGAATTCAGCCTGCTTCCTGGTGACAAATGCGATCCAAGGGAACCTAGGAAGAAAGCTATTCCACCATTTTTGATGTTTACAGTTTTCAATGAATGTTAAAATTAATTGGAAATGAGATTCACGTGCAATTTGTTAAAATAATGTTATTACCCAGCCGAAAGTTATAGGTATATTGCGGTATTTGAAATAATTTAGAAAAATTCATATTTTTACAAAAAAAAACTATTTAGTCGTGCAAATAAAAATTTTCAATAAGTTTAAATAAAAATCGGTCGATTTATTTGAATTACAAAAAATGTCCTAGAACATCTGAATCGTGTTCATTGACTGCTAGAAAATATTTTCTTCAGTATTGAAATAAGTGTGACAATATTATATAAAGAAAAAATAAATCATTGTATGCTATTTTTGAAACATTGTAAAGTTTTTATTTTATATAAAGGGGGAGAGAAAAGATTTAGATTCTACAGATTCTAGAGACAGTAATATTAAACTAATTTAAAAAACAAATTCATGTAACTGATAAAGTGAATCTAAAAACTAGAATTTTGAAAGCATATCAGTTGGCTAATGCATTCCTTATTGTAATAATTATACATTAAGTTTTATTAATTTGATAAGGCACCAGTCACATCTTTAAGCAAAGAACTACCTATGAAATTCGTTTCTCTTACGTTATGGAAGGCGGCCGTGAATTAGCGGCTGCGTACATATAACGGTTGAAGGTGAGGCAACCGACATATATATGCTCATCAAATAGGTCCATCTGAATTTTACAACAATATTTATAGTTTAAAACTTTATTATTTACCCTTAATGAGAACAAATAACTTGTGGCATAAAAACGATTTTATTAATTTAACAAAGCTTCATTTAACTGTTAATGTTTCGAAACAATCAACTTAATTAGCTATGAATGTCTAATGAAACCTTGAAATTTTTACTCATGCCAAATTACTTCTTATTGCTGACTAATATTGGCAACAAAGTTCTATCCATTGCTTATATGGATGATCTAAAAATTCGACAGGCTATGTTTTAAAGCTCGTTACATTAAAAGCGTGACTAATTAATAGCTTCTCGATAAAAGTTACCCTTGACTACACAAAGATCAAACTCCCCTAAAGCACGTGTCGCAATTGAGTTCCTCTCCCTTAAATATCTTCAAAAAGTGTGATTGGATGTCAGACGGCTGTGGTGCTAGTAATGTTCTGAGGTGAAGAAAAGTAGAAAAGTGGAAAATGGGAAAGGAACTTCTAACGAATGGCGACCCCGCCACGTGTGATCCACCAATAAATAAAACAGACACATTTACGAGCCAGGCTATCGTTTGGACCCCTATACATCTATTTTAGAACGAAAAATACGGGTCTTCCAAGAGAAGAGAAAGAATTGTTGACCCCTGGATTGATTGTCGATTGACGAAAAAAACGAGTTTATATCTAGATGGTACTAGATAAAAAAAATTAAATTATTTTGACACAAATTTAATAAAAAAAAACATGTTAATAAACTTAAGTAGTATCACTGCAAAGAGATTATACTTAAATATAGCTAAATTTTTTGTAGTAATAATACTAACAAAGTAAAGTACATTTTTTCAATCAGCAAGATAGTATTTTTAAGTGATTATAATAATATATAATTTTTTTGAGAAATAAATCAACCTCTGCTGCCTAAATAAAGCCGATAAAAGCATTGCATAGGGAACCAACGAGCGATTCTTGGTAAGAATTGAACGTTTGTTAATGATTCAAAGACAATCATGCTCGTATGGTGTTTTTGCTTAAGTGTTTTCCCCACACAAAGCCTTCAGCTGACAGAATTTTTTTAGATAGCAGTACGTAGCTAGCTTACATACGGGAAAGGGATATAAAGACTCAGTCTGTACCCACCCTAGCACTGACTCTAGCCAGGAAACTAGGAGTCCACTTTGCGCACTCTACATAATAGTTTCAGCAGGAAAATAGCGGTAGGAAAAAAAAACAACCAAAAGTTTGTTGAAGGCCTGGCAAGGTAAATTGCAGTTGTTGATTTTTTCAATAAAATATTTGAAATATTATTAATTTAAGACGTATTGGCAATTAGCTGTATTACCAAGTACTTTATTTAAGAATTATGTATTTATGTCATATACGTATGTCCTCGTTGAAAAATAAACACTTATACCCTTCCGTACTCATGGTGTAACAATGAGTTAATTTGGCCTTTAAACCTTTAAATTATCTGTGAAATAGGTCATGCAAAAAATTGAAAAATTTGCTGTTAAATAAATAAAATAGTTCTACATATAATTAAAAATACATTACGCTTTACGTCTTCT
This sequence comes from Himalopsyche phryganea, assembly GCA_022494535.1. Classification (NCBI taxonomy): domain Eukaryota; kingdom Metazoa; phylum Arthropoda; class Insecta; order Trichoptera; family Rhyacophilidae; genus Himalopsyche; species Himalopsyche phryganea. The sequence goes on along the minus strand of JAGVSL010000013.1, from coordinate 13,262,778 downwards.
TTGTATAATTATCATAATTGGAAAACATCGTCAATTTTACCATCGAAAAATATAAAATTATAGTTTTGTATAGTATGAAGTATAATAACAATGATAAAGGTATAGAAACAATCCAAAATGCATGACGTACCATTTGCAACCGTTTTTTTTCAAACGGCACCGAGGTCTCGAGTTTGTTCTGTTATAAAAAATTTCGCATAGTTCGATATGTATTTCAGGTTTTACACACAAAATATGATTTAAAATAATTACTTAATACTACAAAAAACGATATTTTACTTTTTGCAATATTCATGAGATCGGAAAGGATTTTTTTAGCATGAAAACCGGAAGGTCAATAAAAATCATAATTTGTACTCGATTTATATGAAGTATTTGACAATATATAAGAAACCATACAATATTATGCAATGGAAAATAATCTCTCACGAGTAATGATGCATTACTTTTTGTTTGTAAACCATTGACATAAAATATGGAATATTTTTACATTAGTCTTCAGTACAATATTCCCTTGGTCTATACGGAAAATTGTTTGTAAAGCGACATCTGTTGCGCTTTACGACAATTTAATGCAGCCTCCCAATAAATACCGGAAAGAGAAGACACTCTGCTCAAAACCCGTTTCGAAACGGAAGTTGCATTATTTTTCTTGCATAGGGAATAAGTGCTATATATTATCGTTTCCCCCTATATATATATACCTTATACACTCAGAAGAAATCATTTCAAACGGAAGGTTGCACTAACGGTATCTTTTTACCTCCTACATTTGGAGTCTTTCTAAACCAATAATTATAAGTAATATTATGACATTTTTTGAAAAGAATCATATTTTCTCATTTTGTTTCTAAACTGTAAACCTAACCTAACCTAACCTAACTGATGATCTGAAGAAAATCTGATGGACACATGGATATTTCATTATAAATATGTATTTTTTCAACCATGTCCGCTCTCGTAGTGGATCCTATTGCCTCTATATGAAACACTTCAACAGAAGTAGTTATTAAAAGAATTGGTGTTATCCATTTGCTCAACCTCATTTTACGGAGATAGTAGAATGGTGGGATTTGAAATCTCCATACCCCGTTGAACTTTTATTAATAATACATAATACAGCATATGCATCACATATTTTCCGATACATAACAAATTATATAGCAGATACAACAGTGTATCATTCATATATTTAATATTAAATTTATTTCTTAAAAAGATATTGATTTTACAATACCATCCATCATCTTGGGTAAGTTTGCCCATCGGTCTAAGATTGGCCCACTACATGGAAAAAGATGCTGTAATAATATCATGATAACACTAGTGCCATATGAATATTTTTTAGCTAAGCAAAGTTATTGAGTAGTCCTTGGTGGTAAAAATATGAATTAATGTGTAAAATAATTTGTTTTATTGTTGAATTTGTAAGCTGTCAGCATGAAATGATAAAACACAATTTAAAAACTTTTCTTGGTATAAATTAGATAAGCCATATTTTAAATTTGTATTAATAATCTGTAAAGCAAATGCTGTGTATTTTTTTTCATCTCACTATGTAGAGATTATTTAAAAAAAAATTGTCAAGACTTTAAAATCACTGAATTTATGGTAATTACAGTGACTATTTGTATCGTAGGCCAAAGTTATCTTAATTTGGATAAAAATTTGGCCAATCTTGTTTTATTTATATTTAGATATTAAATATAGAAATCAATATAATTATGTTGATTGAATTTTATCTGAAGATATTAGTTCATTTCTATGTAAAACAATAACACACATAAATGCAATGGCGAACCATAAAAATACAAAAAATACTCAGAACTGGGCCAAAGTTACTCAGATTGACCGTACGCTTAACGTTTTAAAATTTTAACACCAGTTTATATAAATTCATGCAATTTCAATTTTTAATACCAGTTAAGATAGAGTGTGTAAATTTTAAAGTTAGTCACAATCAACTGAAGGAGAAACGGTATAAAGATCACAAACAAGGATAACTCAAAAGTTAAATTGAAGAAATAAAAAATTAATATTGACCACGCCTTAACGTGAATCCAAAAGCTTTTGATGGCTGAGTGGAACACGTTATTATATTAACGGTTTATTATGATATGCGCAGTAAAAAACTAAAGAAATTATCATGATAATAAAGCAATTCTGGCTTTTATAATATTATAATATTTATGTTCAGAATGATATACTTTAAGCGATCTTTGGTTTAATCCAGATATTTGATACCTTTAGTGGTTGTAGGTGGGCGTTCTACACCCTCATCTCCGACATTCTTCCAAATGGAACCCATTCCTATCCCGCTGGGAGCATATTGTTCTCCCTACTTGGCGCGAAATTGGATTCAGACGTATTGAGACGATTTTTTAGAATTAAATTTGTCCCATTGTCTGTCTTGACACACTCGACTTGAACCTGATGGGAAAAACTGTGGGGGAAACATTGCTTTTCTTTGATTAAAATATACATTTCATTTTCAAACGGGATTGATTTTGTATTCAATGTGTTGTGTTCGGATATATTCATTAAATTGGCAATTGCATATTATTATTGACGTGTAATTTTATTCAATGAAAAAATCTGAAAGAGAATTTTGCTAATATCACAATATTAAACTGTATTAGCTTGAATAAAATACAATGCTTTTATCATAAACGTGTTATATTTGGGATCTAGTTACAAAAAAAAAACTTTTTGTAATTTGTTTATCCTCATATATCGTTTTCTAGATATAGCAAGACCTATCAGGCGCTTTTAGTTAAAGTTACGTTCCACAGTTGATTTCTTGTAGACTTGAATTTATCGTTTATTTGAAATCCCTTTATGAGTTTTTTGAGAATTTTTTATTTAGGGTAACTGATAATTTTAACTGTTTGCATTTCAAATTTAATTTTTTGTAATTATAACTTAAAGGATACGATGCAGACTTTTTAGTATGCTGTAAGAATCAAAAAATATTGAATCTTTTTAAAGTATATACGACCAAAGGCATTAAACCATTTAATCGAATGTCACCCTAGCGTTTTTAAAGTGATTTGTTCGAACCATTGTCTTGACTTAAGATCAGAAAGAGAAGGAACACTAAAACCCAAAAAGGAATAAAAAACACGCGTAAAGGATAAACCACATTATTTCAAAGTAAACGTTTTATTTTTGAAGGTTCAGATGGTGACAGTGCAGTTTACCGTTTTTATTTTCCATAAAGCAAAGATTTTTGGTAAAGATTCCAAAATCATTTATTTATTTGACGTGAATATTTTTGACATAAATTATAAAATATTCTTCTGTAGCGATAACAAAAAGTGAAGCACAATTTCCAAGCTATGTGAATTCAGCTGTTTCCAATCAGAATATTGTTTCTTTACAACATTATATTTACTACGATTCATTTTAATATCGTTAGTTTGGTATACTTTATTTTTCAATAAATTTATATATCAACTAGATATAATACAAAATTTTCTTTTGAAAATTAAATCTAACATTTAAGAAAAGAAGCATATAACATAAAAGAAGAAGTTATCATTTCTATTTTTGATTGTGAAATTTTCATTACATAACCGTCAAATGAAGCTTTGTCGAATTTGCAATAATAACATACTGGCTTAAAGCTTTTTTTTTGTAGAAACGTAATATTTTATTCAAAGAGTATAGTGATTCTTTGTTGAAAAAATATAAAAGCTCACTGTTTAAAGGCACCAGTTAAGTCTGATCTACTTTTTCCAGTATACCATTTAAGATCGTAGAAATACTTTTAGAAACTGAAACGTTTTCAATATTATCACGCAGATATGTTAGAAAAATGATTCAGAAATATATCTAATTCACCGACGTAGATCAATGTCGAAAAGATACTACAAAAGGCTTTAACTACATTTTTAATTATTGAAAAATTGTATTCGTAAAAATAACTTGAAGTTGTTTTTTATTAAATACTTTACAGTTATCGAAAGTTATTAAATGCCTGCCACACTCACACATATAAAAAATATTCTGATTTTTTTTCAATTTGCCCAAAAAAACATTTCATGTCGACGCAATAAATCGGCGAAAGTCAAACTCCAAAAGTTGCCAAAGAAAAATCCTTTTTGTAAGTGAATGTGATTCTGGATTATGAAGGGCGTTTTTCCGAAACAAGTTTTTCTTATTAATCAAAGTTTTTTTTTGTACTTTTTGGTCGAAATTGCTTTTCAGTAGCGCGTCATCTGGTAAAACGGCAAACGCCAATTCACATTGTGGTGAAATGTATTCATGTAAATCTATACCAGGAAATTTTACGACGGCTACAGATTATACATAATATTTGTAATTTTTTTAGAAATACATTTATTTAGCCATTTACCCGCTCTGTAGACGGTTTGTCAATGCTGTTAGTCGTTCGTCCACTCGGTTACATCGTCAATGGCTAGAATCCTTGAATAAAAACCTTCGTTCACTGATTTTTAAGATAACTACAATGTTTCCCTTTTTAGCAAACCCCTAACCTAATCGTAAACTGATCCTCGAAATAAAACATTAAATTTAAAAATTAAATTGAAATTGACTCAATATGAGATGTGAAGAGTTAAAGTAATAATTAAAAATTGTGAAATAAGAATTTAGAATTGTACTTTAATTTTTTAGGTGGGGATCGTTATTTGGTTATTATTATCAGAGTTTCTGTAACTATCAATTGGCATAGAAATACAGGACATTTATGTTGTAAACAAACTTAAAAGAGACTAGCGATTCATGAATTAATAATAAATAGTTCACGATTTAAACATAATCGGTACCAATTTTCCTGTGTAAACGAGTAATCTCTTCAACCTTATACATTTTTTTCTCTAGTGTATGCCCGCTGGGAAATCAACGTTTGGAAAAATTGATTCGAACAAAAAAATGTATGAACATCTTCACTAAAAACCTAATAACAAATAAAGCTACATGTTCCAATTCCACTGAATTGAAAATATCATTTGAAATTTTTTTATTAAAAAACTTTAGGTGTCATTAATGTTTCTGATCATTTTCGTCATTAAACTAACAAATACACTAATTATTGCAAATTTCAAAGAAACATCATTCAAACGAAACCATTTATGTTTTTAAAGAAAAGAGTTTTATTCCTTAAAAAATTCAGGAAAGTGATAAAAAAAGTCAAATTGAGATGGTCGAAAAACCTTCTGATTTATTAGTGTACGCACCAGATGAAGCAAAAAATATTGTATATCCAAAAACACTTCAATAGACAGAATTCAAACACAAACACATTGCATTTATTTCGATAGATTTTTTGATAAACATGTATTTATTAAAGTCTTACATAAATTGCTCATTTAAATTTCCCTAATATCTTTATTATCCATACCACTGATATTAACTTTTGTTGTCACAAAGATGCCATCACGTGGCTCAGTAAACGGTGCTGGATGGAAACGTGTATTGTTTTGTTTTCATAAAATTTTTCGCAGTGGAAAAGTCGAATGTGGAGTTTCGATTGTAAACTTTTATGAGTTACCCGAACAAGCCTCGCATCACCTGAGTAAGTCGTGTGATATTCATTTTCCACGTGATTTTCATTTTTACTCTCGCAATTTTATTTTGTAACTTTGATTTGAATAAAGTTTTATTTATTTTTTTGTACCACCTTCGTAAATGTTTTTCGCACTTTCATAATAATCTGCAAAAGTTTTAAATACTTCACGAAATTAGATAAATAACGTGAAAAAAAATTAATATGAAGATCACAAAATAATAATTTGATTTTTACAATTTTTTGCGATAGCAGTTTTAAATAATGAATCGAAGTCAGTTGTACATGTGAAAAAAAATATATCAATTCAATCTCCATTGGACTGTCCATCAATAGAGATAAATGTAGAGGCAGTATGTGAACAACTGGAGAGCAACAGGACACAGACAGAGAACCTGGAGGCTATAACAAAGTTTTCCAATGACCTTAGCACCAGATTAACCCAAAAATCAAAAAAAAAATGTTTCGAGACTAAAATCATCAATTTATTATTAAAAATGCCCAACTAAATTATTTAACAACTAAAAACTCATAAAACACACAAATTTTATTTTAGTATATGGAATATTTTTTAAATTCAAGCATATTTTAGAAAAGCATCTAATTTATTTTTGTAAAAAAAGCTGGCCACTACACGTAGGAAGAGAAAAAATTAAATTAAAAAAATCTCTCATAAATTTCGCCATTAAAACTTTTCAATGATATAATTGCATTGAAATTGTTACCGTGTTTTAAAAATTGTAGAGCATCATAAAAATTATCTCTCTCAAGTCCAAACAAGTGAATGAACTCTAAGCCATCTTCGTTCAGCTAACTGACCTCTCACTTGGAGCACGTTGAGAGTGTTGGCAATTATTTTTCGAGGGTTTTCCAAACCGTATCGCGTGATGAATTTAATTAAAAATGGCATAATAAAAATGATTTAGAGCTGCCTAATAAGAAGGGCTAACGATACGTTTTCGAATAGTATGCGGGAAAGTATCGAGCTCATATTTAAATGTTTTGATATATTAATATGAACTGAAATATTGCTATTTCTTTCAAGAAAAATCGACTGAAAAATTGTATTTCTTATTTTACTGTATAAAAAGAAAGCGTATTGCTTCAAAAACGATTAAATGTCGATAAAGTAACATTTTTTAATAATTTATTATGACAATAAAATACACTTGGATTGATATTTGGTTGGTATATATTATTACATATTGTAGAAGTAGTAGATAATGAATTGTGTTTTATTTTTAAAATATTATCAAGAATTCACCCCTTCACTCAGGTTGTACATAATAGTTAAATATTGCGTCCCCTGTCTCATAAGTTTCGGTTAGTTTCAATTATTCAATAATTGAAAATTTATTTTCACACATCTGTCTTGGATAAAATATATAGATTTGTGTTCAAAGACATGAATATATTTAATTTAAACGTTCTCTTTCACCAATCCGGTCTTAAAAATGTAACCTAACCCAACTGATAGTCCTCCCTTACCACAGCCATCTATCGTTAGTCTATCAAAAGAGAGGTAAAGCAATTGAATAATAATCAGTTAATGAAAAACTACTTTTGTTGAAATATTCTATTACGACTTCATATACTTCACATTAGTGAGTATTTGAGTATTTAGTAGAAGTAATTAAGTTTTAGCTTCTTTGTAAATGATTTCATTAAAAAAAATATAATATGTTTGGTTGAATGTGACTGTGTTGTACTAACTCAACATTTTTTACAATGATATGGACTGTTTTCGCTCATTGCGTGCATTTTAAAATGATAAGAAATAATTTCAAACTGGGGTATTTACAAAATATTAACCCTTCCGAATTAATGGCGTAAAAATGGGTTACTCCGGCCTTTAAACCTTAAAAAATATCGGTCATATAAAAATTGAAAATATTGCTATTTGTAAATAAAATAGTTTTACATATAATTGAAAATTAAAAATACATTATTTTTTACGTCTTCTTTGTACTATTAATCATAATTAGAAAACATCGTCAATTTTACCATGGAAAAAGACAAAATTACAGTATAATATAGTGTTAAATATAGTATAGTAAGAATTCGTATAGTATAGTAACGATGAGATCGATGATAGCGATGAAGAATTTCGATTCTTGCGTCTTTCGATAATTTCGCATATTTTGATATGTATTTCAGGTTTTACACACAAAATATGAAGTATAATAATTACTTAATACTTCATAAAACCGTATTTCTCTTTTTGTAATTGTCATTTTGCTTTATAAATGCGTTTATATGACAAACCCACACGGTAACGAAATGTGATTGCATGAGATCCGAAGGGATTTTTTAGCATGAAAACAGAAAGGTTAAAGTTTGGCTTATGGCAAGGTATATAATAAAATTGGTTAAAGAAATATGGGAAAGTTAACAGATAATAAATTATAAATGAATTAAATAAAATTATTAACAATTGAAATGTTCAGAAGCTCTAAAAAATAAATAACTTATTGCCGAATAGAATTTCATTATTTCATTAAGAATACGGTAATATTAACAAAAAATCAAAGATCATCTTGAAGCGAAAATACTCTAAAAAAGATTCTATCTAAGGTCTCCTTTCAAGTTGAAAAAACAAATAATAAAATTGTCCGCACTAGAAATTCAACAAAATAATTCTCGCTGGACTACAGCCACTAACAGAAATGTAACTTAAGTTACATTCAAGGAATTACACTCATGACGCAATTTAGCATTGTTACCGCATATAAGCAGTGAAAGTTATCCTTAAAATGTTCAAATACCTAAAAGAAATTTTATTACGCATACCCCATTAATTTCTGGATCGTTAGAGAGAATATTAACTCCGAACGTCATACTAATATAATAATATTGCCATGTTCTTATAAATACAATATGCCTTGATAGATATTAATAACGGATAAATGTTATATTGACGGAATGGGGTAACATTAAAATATGTATCAATATGTATGTGATAGAGTTGTGGATTGTGAAGATATTTTAACCGTATAATATTTTCTTTGTGAAGGTAATAATCGACGCTTTTATTATATAATGATCACAAAAGTCAGAATTGAAAAAAAAAACTATTTAATGTAGAAAATGATTCAATATAGTGTATCAAAAGTCGAAATGCAGTTGGCCGTTATAAAAATACAGTAAACGGTTATTGGATTAGTCAAAAATCTTATATTTTATTCTCCAGTGAATGGAAACATTTTATTTATTTATATTTTGGGAAGACAGCGTGGGCTGATTGATGATTTTTGTATAGTAATAAAATAATAAATTTGGATTATTGAGATTTTGTACACTTCCATGAATTTTGTCACTAACGACCCGGGTTTTTCAGGCATTCGAGCACACGAATGGACTCGAACTGACAGACAGTAACAGTGTCTAACGTTTATATAGAAGATACAAATACGACAAATATTATTTACGAGGCAAAATATTATACGTCTGAGAGCCACACTGATACCTGAGTTTACAATAATCCAAATTTGATATTGAAATTCCATCAAGCACCCTTAGTCGATGTCTTAAATAACGTAATAGTTTGATAATTTAATATTTTTTAACCGAAGATGACAACTTATTTAAAAACGATTGGCTTAGGGTATAAGTGACTAAAACGGTTATCTAAATAAAGAAATAATCTTTTTAATTAACACTTCATTCTTTTGATTCCACTGAATATAATTTTTAATAACGTTTAAACATCGTAACATCTTGATCTGAGCAGTGGTAATAGAAACTTGTTTTATTTTTTAATCGTTTTATTTAATTCAATAATCAATCTTTTGGTTTTTATCACTTATAAGTTTTAGGAGGATATCTTTCAAGAATATTAATTTTATGAATACAATCTGATAGAAGGCTAAAGAACTGTAAATATATTTAGATTAATTTATTCAACCTTTGATTATTATTAATGGATTTCTATTGTTAGCGAAAGATATGTATATCAAAATAAATCTGTCTAAAAAATGTTGTTTGGTAATGAATCAATTGTATATGTTAACTTCGCTGCCTTAAAACAATTGTTAACACTTTTGTAAAGATTATTGATGATGATGAACTAAATTTAATATAAATTCTGGCATACACTATACCCAAATGTCATTTAATATTTGAATCCACTCCTATATAAAGGTATACGTACACACACGTAAATAATAATATATGTAGATAACACATTCTGTTGTTTATGTACCGTCACCAACACACACAGAAACAAAATAGAATAGGGGAGAAGAAAGATACTCTGCGTCTATCTGCCGCGACAGAGATTCTCAAATTGATTATAACGCACCCCTTTAAATAAAAAACATCTATGCATTTAAGACCATAATATCTTGGTGGTTCTAGTTTCTAGTATAGATAAGTTGAAAATGTTATGCTTGAAACAAATTTATGCTAATAATAATACAAAATATGTGCATGAATCTCATAAAATTATAAAATGGTTTTTATAAATTTATCTTTTGAGCAATAAATAAAGGTTGATCTAAGTATACCTACGATTAAAATCATTGTGAATATTTTTGAATTAATTTATATTTAAATAGAATTATAATTTAACTCCGTAATTTGACAGCAGTTTTTTGTAATAATAAACTTAAAAATGAAAATGTAGTACATTGCTAAAATTGAATGTATATCGTTTAGTTGATTAAAAGTTTTGGCTGACTTACTTTAAGTTAACTTTTTTCCGAAATAATGAAACAAACATATTTTTAGTATGAGAAAGCTTGATATTCCAAGAAAGTTGTGAAATGTTGGATATCATTGTAGTAATTTATTTGTCTTTAAACAATATCAACTCTTTTGTAAATATATTATAATCACTGGTTGCATTAAAAAACTTTTAACTTGTGATGTCTTAGAGATTAGATATACGACATATGACCTAATATTTTCGCAGAACCACATGTAATCATTTCGTTTCACCTATTCCAGTGTGTATATTTTGTTCTTTCCTTGCCTTTCATAAGTCATTAGTTCAAAATTTAGCCGTTTTTTGTACAAAATCTACAAACTGAAAATGAGCAACAAGAAAAAAGTGCACATGTTAATTACCTTTGGGTTCATCGGGATACCATCGTTGTTTGATGATGAAATTTATCTATTATAAAATTGTTTAGAAATTTAGAACAGCACCGGAAAGAATCAAAAATCAATACTGTGCGTTATTGTGAGTCCCACACTTTCAGAGCCGTAATGCTCAGAGATTTGTTCCAAATGAATTGCTAGCAGGATTTCATTAAGTGAGTCGATACGGATATTACTGCTTGTATTATTGTATCGACTTTGCCAAATATATTATTGTGGATGACGCTTTATTTATTATACCGCGTTATTTAATATGAGAGTGACAAAAGTATTTCGAAGGATTAATCGTGCACAACGTAGGTTTATTAAAAAAAATAAAGTAAGGAATATTTATTTGCCGTGAGGACAATATTTTCAATCATATATCTTTTTTAGTTTTGTTAAATATAAAGTAAGAATGTACTAGTAACTAATTTATTATAATAAAAATTATTTTATACATAAAGCGATGGAAAACAAAAACAGTTAAGTCCACATTTTGACAAAAGCTTTTTCACTAAATATGTGATGACAAAAAACTTAGCTTAAAAAAAAAATAAAAATAAATGTTGAAAATATTAATGACGTACAGAATCCGTTACGTTTAATTATAAACCAAATTTTATTTTGCCTATAACTATTGCCCATCACTTTTAAGGTGTTAACTGTCAATTCTTGGTGGAAAGACATTATATTTTAAAAAATAAAACACAATTCGTTTGTACTACTTCCACATATTTAATAATGCTCGTGATGAGCGAAACCGGTCGTAATATATAATGCTCGTGATGAGCGAAACCGGTCCTGATCATTATAAATATGTGGAAGTAGTACAAACGAATTGTGTTTTATTTTTTAAAATATAACTATTGCAATTAGCAGTTGACAGGCTTTTAATAATATGCATAATTTTTTAAAATAAGAAATACATCACGATGAAAAAATAAGCTATCGCTAAAACTAAAAATGTTCCGTGAAACTCAAAAAAGTTGTATACTATAAATATTGGAAAAGGGTCATATCTGTTTTTGCTTTCAAATACCTCATATATATTTCTAGTGTTTCAATAGGTTGAAACCTAAAAGGTTGCATTAAAAAATATCAATACTTAAAAATGTACATGCATTTTAACCCATCGCTTTTTTAATGTCTACTACTTTGGTATCAATGCTCATTTGTGACCAAGGTTCGAATACTTCCGTACTCAATGTTGGAAATAAAAGCAGTACAATCCACTAACTAGTTGACATTTCTTGCTCATCATTTGTGATTTATCAGTTAAAAACCCAGATCTTAAAAATACTTCATAAGATTCTATTATGATTCAATGTGAATAAAACACTCATCTAACTAATTACAAACTGTTTTGTTTTTATTGATACATACAAGTTGTCGTTTGCCTAAATAGGTCACAATTATTTTGAATACGACACACCAAAAACTTTGATAAATAAACTATTTTACAATAATTTTTGTGGTATGTTGTGCAGAAAGCCGACTGCACAAAAAGATAACAGTTTTATTTCATGTAGGGGAAGTTTTGTGTTACCTACTAAAATCCTATTCATGTTTTAAAATAAAGCTTTATGGCGTTTCAAAATCCCAATGTCAAATAACGCATTGTAGAGATTTAAATAAATTTAATGATGGGCACTGTAATGGGTAAGTTAAATAAAGAAAGGGTTAAATTATTCGACTGGGGATGTCGATTTTTTTTGTGTGCAATGTATTCAGTTACAATAACAGTCTATTTATATTTTTAGGTTCGTAATATTTTATATAAATAATACATTGTTTGTTTATACAAAACATCGGTATTGAAGGAAGCTCAAAAAATGTGTTTTTTTAACATTATTTATCTATATTTATAATTCTATTCTGTACAATTTTGTGGTTTTAATAAAAACGTAGACCAGGGATCTCAAAACTTTGTTGTGAAATGTCCCCACTGAAGAGCAAGAATAGAACAAGTACGCACACCCCACTACCAAAGTTTTTTTATTTTGCAAAGAAATTTTACCGGACCAGGTTCTTGTAGTGTTCACTTTCTTACTTTACAAAATATTGAAATAGTACCATGTTGAAGTTTTACTCAAGATGTATATCATAAATTTATCAGATATATTAATTTATGAATTTATTTTTAAGGACAAGTTAAATAATGCTCCAGTTGTTTTTGTATAAATAGAAATTCAATAGAAGTTTTCAGACGCTTTAGAAAATGGTGATTGTTTATCTGTAAAGCAGATTATAATTATTGTGTTTTATTTAACAATGGTTGCCGTGACTACTATAAATAATGTAAATGTTAATTTAGTTTCATTGTATTCAATGTCAAATTTCGTCCCTGGCGTGAAAGTTATAATGAAAAACACTGCCAAATGAAATTATAAATGGTAAATTTTTAATGATGCACATTAATATCAAACAACACCTGAATTCGTACAGTGCGTTAATTGGATTAAAACAGAGTACGGCGAGCTGTGGGGCAGAGAAATGTTGACATTTTCACGCCGGCGGTATAAGGCCCGGCCCAAGATAAATTGCTCTGCGCGGACCAACCCATCCTGCCCTGCTCGAACTAACCCAGCAATGACCAAACTGAGAACTTGAGAGCCGTCAATAAAATATAATAGTTATCGAAGCTAAAAAAATACATGACTACTATCGACTGGTTAATTAACAAAACAGCACAAGACATAGAAGACACTTAATAATTTAGTCTTAGATATTTTTCACTAAAAGTTTTTTGGCCATATGGCTACTTCTAAGGGCTTCTAATGACTTTCATCAATGTAAATGTAATAATAAGGCAGTACACCATTTCTAACATTGAACTCGATATAAAATGTTTATGTTAAAAAATTTTACCTATTAATTATTTTTATCGGCTTAAAGTTGAGAATTTTTTATTAATTTAATTTGAAAAACTATTCTGTAAAAGAAAATTCTTGTGTATATATGAATGTATGTGGGTGTAGTTATAACGAACGCCAAATAATGTTTTAGATAAATTAAATAATTTTATTTTTGAGAGAGTGGACCGTGGTATGAAAAAGTTTGGGAATCACGTCCTAGATGAACTAAACATACATGTTGACTGTGGAAAGGCAAAAGAACGTAACACACACAAAAAATATTTGTGTATAGCCCACACAAAGCGTGTATTAAATTAGTATACATTGTGATAATCGGAAAAAAATATTTTCTACAGTCGATATAATATTATATATAAATATATATATAGGTATGTAATATAGTGTATTTACGCGTTTTGTGTATGCTTAACACGATATTTTTTGGTGTGAGTTACGTCCTATTGTCTATCCACAGTCGAGATGAAAAAAATGTGTTGAGATATAAAATAGACCGCGCTTCATACAATGCTGATATTAACAGATTTAAAAAAAATATAGCTCTATAGACATAAATTAGCATGGTTTCGTACCTCTGTATTAACCCATCCTTCCGTACACTCTGTTCGGACGAATTACACAAAACAGGTGGGATGTGGGCGCGGATGAACCGAAATAAGGGGCTGTGTTACGTATCTGTGCGGTTTGCGTGTTTTTTCTTTTGTCGTACAAGGGGCTAATCGATAAAGTTAGGGACCTACCGGTGTTATATTAATTGAACGGTATGTACCCACCTTTACACGAATAAGGGGTTCATGGTTGTATAACCAACTTTCATGCAGAGACAGAATGTGTACCCTTACGTAACATACCCCATGACTTTGTACGGTATCTCTATGTTTATTGGATCGGATGATATTAAATTCAAACTTATTTGCGTTCATAAATATCATCTGTTGTTTATTTCAACAGTATGGCAATAATAGTGGCGTTGATTTTCAAACATACGATATTAACAAATTTTAATTGCAAATATTAATGATAAAAGTAATGAAACAATTGAATTATAAAACCAGAAGTTCTGTAAGAAAACGCTAAGCCGAAAAAATGACATTTTAAGTTAGTTATACAAAAATGTTTCTTATTTTGAACTCTACCGTATGGAAGAGCAGGCTTATTTGTAAAAACTACACTTTTACTTAAAAACAGTTTTGTACAAACAAACTAAATGAAAAAGGTATATAATTTCAAACAACTAAAAATTTCTAAGTCCAATTACTGAAAACTTGTATTTTTCAGCAACGATGACGACGTATCAATAAATAAAAGTAAAGACCAACTTTTAAACCTACATATTTTGTAATTATTTGTGTGAATATTTTTCCTAAACTTTTTAAACCATATCCGATCCCAATGTAGAGCAATATGGTTTTCCCAAAATTTTTCATTCGATGGCCCAACAAAATTACAAAAATTAACCACGGCCCCCCCACGGATCCACGACCCATAGTATGAGAAGCGCTGTTCTAATGGAGAAGTTTTACTACGAGAAATGCTTATTACTCAGTTGTCTAGTTTTAAGAATTGGATGGTTGGAAGATGATTTTCGATATCGCAAAGAACAGAAATCCATCGATTGAAAATCAATTTGTTAAACTGTCCGAACTGGAATTTGAGCCATTGAAATACGTAGCCGAAGCCAACGACACTGACCACTGCATCACGGACCCAACAAAAAACTGTTCGTCATTAATATCAAAACAGTATTAAAATAAATTCAGATTATTTTTACCCTCTACAAAGGAATGCATAATGCTTCTCATTGAAAGTAAAATATCTCATACCCAACTTTCATATTGATTGCAAGACTCATCGAAGATGATTTAGTTCTTTGACGCCAAAGTGAAATACGAAAATCATTCACCATCAATCACTAACAACTTAAAAACAATACAAAAATACAATTGTTTGCCCCTAAAAAGGATCTATTTATTGACGAATATCAGAAGATGTCAATGTTATATATCATAATAATGAGAGCAAAATTGATGGAATGAACGCGTATTCGAAAAGTTGTTTTTTGATCGATTAAATTAGAACGACAATGTCAGGATGAAATAGTTGAATCATTTTGTTGTTAAAACAGAAAAGTTTCAGTATTATCATCTGAACGATTTCACCACAGTACTTAAATAAATACTTGGAGATAATAAGTGTGTAGTGGGATAATAAAGCAGTTAATTAGCTTTCATGTTTCATTTTTAAATCTTTATTGCGATGTTTCTATTTCCTTTGAAAAGCTTTTTAACACGATATCATAATATGTAAACGATATATCACACCTTGATATAAACGTATACGAGTGGACTGTTGTGTAACGCACGTTGTTTCTATGACAATTTTCAGCGTGTACAATGAATTTGCAAAACATGTTTTGACGCGTCTTCTAAAAGTTGCAATGGTCGATATAATTCATTTTTGACAGAACAAAATATATCAAATATTAAGTTTATTTATTTGAGCTGTCAATTATTTTTAAAACAGTATCCGCTTTCAGTATGAAATATTTGAAAGCTAAAAGAATAATTTCACCAACCTTTTAACGATACCTAAATATAAGTCAGACGTTCAGCATTTTTTTTTAAATATTGCAAAAATAAAAAATTTTGCTGTTAGCTTTCAGTATATAAATAATTTTGGTATCGATATTAATCCATAAGTAGGTAGAAAACCAAAACGCTCATTATTTTTGATCATTACCGGTCGAGATACGATACTGTACACGATTAAAACCAAATGTCATTTCAAATTTGGATTATTGAGATTTTGTACACTTCCATGTATTTTGTCACTAACGACCCGGGTTTCGCCTTTCGGCATCTTCAGGCATTCGAGCACACGAATGGACTCGAACTGCCGTCAGTTCGAGTCCATTCGTGTGAAAATCTCAATAATCCAAATTGATCATAAAATTGAGATAAAAAATGTGAACATTAGACTACTGGACTGGTACTGAAAATTTTACAATAAAAAAATCTTTTAGGAAACTAAGTACTAAGCAAAGAGTTCTATGAATCGTAAGAAACAAAAACATATGCAAAGTTTAATTAAAAATCAATACTACTGAAATAATTATCATAATTTATTGTGGTAAACAGGGCAGTAAAACACAACACCGAATGAAATATAAATCGAATTAAAAATGACAGAGATAAATCTAAAACGCAATCTAAAATTACTGCGAAAAGCTGTCTGCATTCGAAGAATTTTCCTTTCTCTAAAAATAACCTGTGGAGTAATAAATAAACTGGGCTTTTATTCTCCCGGCGGTGAAAAAATCTGCGCCATTGTTCATTGTGGTGAGGTCATTCGTCTGATAATTTAAAGCCGGTGAATTTTCCCTTAATTTGCAGACCAAATAAATATTAGCATGCTCCTTCCTCTTTGTATACTTTAAAGTCCCTCTCTTGAGGCGAATAGACAAGTATCGTCTTCTGACACCCTCGCCCTTTGCGCTTGGTTTTCAAAATTATCGTGCGTTTTTCGTTCTTTGAAGTTGGGCGTAACAGTGTATATATATTGTTTCCGTTACTCTTAAAATGAGGAGGCGTTTAATTTTTATTTGTATTTGCAATACTAATGACTAAAAACTGTATTAAATAATCGAATTAGCTGATTTCAGTCTATCAACCGTAGTGGGCGTTTATTCCGTTCAGTAGCGAGTTAACAGGTTCAAATCCTCAAATAAAAATATCAACACATTGATTTTTCAATCAGTTTACGAACAAAGAGCGATCAACTGAGTATTAGTCGTTTTCCAGATCCATCTGTCTATCGTTTCACTATTCTAAAATAGAGACTCAGTAAATGAATTATTGCCACTTACGTTATACCATGTATTGTAAAGTTTGTAGAACCTGCAAGAATTCATTTAATTTTCTTCATTGAATTCTGTATTTATCAGAGACTGAGAAATATATTGAAATATATACTGGATCCACCGTTTAGGAAACTGTGTCAAACAGAGAGTAACGGTAAAGTAGAGACACGAACGGAAATGTTATTTGCAATAAATAAAAATGGCTCGCAGCAAAGGAGGTGGAAAATCTAGGCAAAAATGACTATGTCAGATAGCGTTTCTCAAACTGCAGAATAAAAAAAACCTTTCTTTTTGTCGGTATAGTAATAGAACGCGTTAAGTCATAAAGCCTTGTTTTGAGATAATTGACTTTTAAGAAAATCATGAAATTCAATCTTCTTACATAAATGTACTTTAACCATTATTATTTAAAGAAATGATTTTATGAGATTCGTTAAACATTTACGAATTCGATTTAAGTATTAGTTAGCCTTTTTGGTGAACGAAATTAACTTGATTCATATTGTTTTTTTTTAATTACGTAAAAATGAATGAGCTTGTCTTTTCAGACGACAGACCGTCTTAAAATCTATCGTACTGCATCCATAACTCAATACAGCCGATTATCGACTTATCACCTTCTGCCACTATGCCGAAAATTATAATACACGTAATTCTGAACATATAAATTATGTAGAAATATTTGAATGGCGACAAACGTTACTTTTAATTCAGTGATATATTGTTTCTCTAAGCACCTAGTGCCATGGAAGGAAATTCAATGAAATTATGATATATGTGTCGCTACTTTTCAAAATTATTCTTTTTTTTTCTGTCAATTGCTATCAACCTACTTGCTTTTAATATTTCTGTGTTTACATAATGAGCCAAATGCTATTAAATACCGAGTAAATCAGTATTTCTATAATGTTCCAACATCCTGACTGTGTACACGAAGAAAGAAAAATGTGGTTTTTTTCGAGTTCATCTATTTTGGATATGTCTGTTTGTGAAAAGTAGCAACACAATTGTAGGTTACTCGGGTTGCCCATATTATACCGCTGTCTTAGACAATATGTCACTGTATTCATGTACATCCACAATAATAATGAAAAGCTGGCAAGATTCACTTAAACTTTGATTCCTTGAACATAATTCTAGGTTTCAAGATTACGATTTTTCTGCAGTAAGTTGCTACTTTAAATATCATTATAAGTAGAAATAAAATCGAAAACAGCTTTAACCTGAGTAATTTTGTTTTTAAATGTTTTATTGTTTGCTTTGGTTATCGATATTATTATGAATTAAAGTAAGCCATATGTAAAATTTTGCTAAGCAACAAATTAAAATTATTCTTCTTAATACACCTACCTTCCGTACTTTTTTTTTAACTTTACGTATGATGTTCATAATAGCATTGCTGTTCTGGAAGAAAACGCGAAATCGAAAAAATGACATGTTGAGTTAGTTATACCAAAATGTTCCTTATTTTAAACTCTACCGTATGAAATAACACACTTATTTTTATTAATTATACTTTTACTTAAAAACAGTTTTATTCAAACAAACTAAATGAAAAAGGTATAGCATTTCAAATATAAGAAAAACTTCAATGTCGAATTACTCGAAACTAATATTTTTCAGTTAGAATCTTCTTCCAGAGCAACGACAATATAGTGTATACTTAAATACATCTGCAAATGAAGTAATTAGATTATTGTATGTAAAATATATATATTTTTAAAAATAGCAAATAAATATTTTTAAAAGCTTTGAGTGAAAATTTGGGAATGTTCATTTTCAATATTATATGAATAAAAATGTTTATTTTGTTGAATGAACATACAGCAATGATTGTAAATTTGTTTTATTCTCCTATATATAAGAATAGTAAATAATTTTTGTAATATGCAAAGAAAATTCTGTGATATAAATTCCAATAAATAATACGAATATATACTTAAAGATTTAAAATATTTGAAATTCACTGTTTGTCAAAATGTAAAAGGTCTTTGAGCGATTTGCGGAAGCGCGGATTGTTAAAATAACGCTTTCGCAATTGAGGCTTTGAGCGCCATCGCCGAAGGGAGAGTGGTTTTCAAGTCAAGGGCCGCGTAAAAGCGGGCCCTCTTCGCACCAGCCCTCGGGCCCGTAATAAACTCGACATTTAATGAAAGGAAAATAAAATATGATTTCATTTTTGCTCCGGGTTTTCCTCGTTTTGTCCTTTTAGGGTGCTATCTGGGGGGTCCTATTGCCGTCGTTGAGGAGTTGTTAAAGAATTTGGGGTATTGTAACGTGGTAGTTTTGTTATAAGAGGGGCTATTTTTTCAAATTGGTTAAAATTACTTGTCCACTGTAAGAGTTTACTCATTTCACGGTACTTTATTATGCAGATTTCAAACCTTTGTAGTAATGAAATCTTTTTATAATTTCGTTGTTTTAATTTTAAATAGAAATTAATGGTACTACATTTGGCAATGAATAAAAATTATGTCTTAAAAATGTTTTTGTATTTTTTACGATTAAATAATCATTTTGACTCGTAACCATTTTATTTTCTAGATAGTATACCTAATTACCTTCGTATTGGCTATGAAAGATCTGAATTCATTTTAATGCTGGTTTGATATGGGTTATAAATAATTGCACTTTGTATTCACTTGGTACTCTTGAACTTATATTTAAATAGTTTTCTCTTCCGATTAGTTAGTATTAATATACTAAAGTACACTCAAACTTTGATTTTAATAGTTTCCACTTTGTCACGGATCTTTTAACAAAGTGAGCTAAGTTGTAGTAGATTATGTTAGAGTTGGTCTGGTTTGGTTTCTACAATCTATTCTAATACGTGGATAATATAAAGACAATATAGGCCGCCTAATATAGAGTAGAAGAATAAATGACATTTCATTACAGCTTCATGAAACTATCGATTTCAAAGTGTGAGTATTTATATTGAGTGAAAACTATTTTATCTATGAAAATATTTTTTCGTAAGTTTAATATATTTCTTCAATGTTAAATATATTTTATTATGTGTGATCACTTTGTTTTTAGAGAAATAATCTGTTTTTTGTAGAACGTATTTGTTATAAGTGTAATCTATTTTTATGAAAGTGAATATGATCTAAGCAAAAGTGTGTTTTATTGTAGGCCGTTTGATATTAATGATGACGTATTTATTTTGTCAGATCGGTGATGCAGTCGTCAACATCGTTGCCCGGTTCGGTGCCCAGTACGAATAGTTTCAAAAATATTTTTTTCAATCAATTTCTGTTCGAAGACATGTTTGTAATTTCTAAAAATCTCTCTCACTCAGCTGATCCTATGAAGCAATAGCGATCATTTAATCACTAGTCCTGTCCTAGCCCTATTCTTTTCTATTTTAATTAAATATGTTGAACAACTGAGTAACAAGCAGTTCTCGTAGAACTTCTATTAAGGTAAGCTCCGTTAGGAATCCATATTCTCAAAATTAAGAGCGGACAAGTATAACAAGCAAAACTCGTTCTTTTCATTAATGCTGATGAAGAGTCCAGCTAATTTCCTTTTACTTAGAACAGTTCCAAATTTTCTAAAGGTGCTGTTCGAAGTTAATTTTAATTATTATTGTTAACTTTTTGTCTGCTAATGTTTAAGCTTAAGAGCAGTTTGTATGTAAAAGAAGAATCAGCAGTTTGAAAACTTTGAGCATTAATATTTCTTTTAATGTGCATGTTTTCTATTTATGCCAGAGTGGAATTTATATAATTGAGGCTGGAACGATGTTTCTGTCAAGATGTTCGCAGTGTAATGTTTGTAGTGAAGGGCCCTTGTTTGCATGCAAATAGCCTTGATTACTTTCCTAATGATCTACTTATTAACAGTTAACATGCAAAATATTACGCTTTAACAGGATAACCACGAACAAATCAGCTTAAGAAAGTGATTTAGCTATCGTTCATAAAAGATTTTATCTCTATTTAAGTGCCACCATTAAAAACTTTTATGAACATAAGTGGCAATAAAATATTTTTTTTGTTATGTAACAAAATCGCTGTTTCGAACATTGTAGACATGTAGAATCCTTCGAACAAAGATCTATCCCGAATATTCAATGTCGTGGGAACATTTCCTATAGTTTGATTTATTTTATTTTTTGTGATGTCATCCAGAGAGCAATAACATTTTTTTTAACTGTCATTTACGTATGATACGTTTTAAAATTGTTTTCAAAGGCATGTGATGTCTAAAAATTCGTTCCCACAAACTGGGCGTAACAAGAGCAATAAGCATATTTCCTTAGCTCTGCAGCGATCACGCCCTTCTATCTCCAACGATGGAAGTTAAAAAAAATAACAATAGAGATGAAGGAGACTCAAAGAACTTATAACGCCAACGCGCCTTAGGACTTAACGCTCCATCAAATTGATATAAAAAAAAAACTACATGCCCTAATTCCATGCCTATATCCTTATTCTCCCCAAAAAATACTGACGGAGTGACTGAGCAATTATAAAGGTTAACACTCCGGAAAAAAGTCAGTTGATGATTGATGAAGAAAACAATACAACCAGCCAATATAATTGGACAACCATAGAAAGGTACCTACATTCTTTCGTCGGTCCTCAAACTGAAAAAATCTCTGCTGATCCATTTAATCGTCACATTAAATTACCATCCTATACCTTATGTAATATATTTAACCTTCCCGTTGTCATGCTATAAAAATCCCTTCGGATCTCATGCAGTCACATTGCTTTACCGTATGGGTTTTGTCATATAAAAGCATTTATAAAGCGAAGTGACAATTTCAAAGAGTGAAATATGGTTTTATGTAGTATTAAGAAATTATTTTACGTCTTATTTTGTATGTAAAACCTGAAATACATATAAAACTATGCGAAATTATCGAAAGACGCAAGAATTGAAATTATTCATAGCAGAACAGGCTCGAGACGTGTTTCAGTGCCGTTTGAAACAAAACGGTTGCTAACGGTACGTCATGCATCTCGATTTGTTACTATTCTATAATTTTCTATTTTTCGATGGTAAAATTTATGAGATTTTCAAATTATGATTAATATACAAAGAAGACGTAAGCTATAATGTATTTTTAATTTGATATGTGTAGAACTATTTTATTTACAAATAGCTAAATTTTCAATTTTTTGAATGACCTATTTCACAGATAATTTAAAGGTTTAAAGGCTGAATTAACGCTATGTTACCCCGAAGGGTTAATTATACAACATTTGGAATCCAATTCCTAATTTTTTATTTTGAATAGGGATTTGGTTCCAAAATTTGAACCTATTCAGCATTTTAATATATGATTATTCGAATACTATTCTTATATATAATCAATGTATATTAAACCACTGAGTTACTGTAAAACGCGCAATTTATCTTGATACAATCAATTTTGAGCAATATAATATATTCTAAGAGTTGGCACCTTGTGTATAAACAAATAAAACGACTTGCCATAAATATGAAAAAATAAAGAATATAAATGATGAAATTTATTCATTATACTTTTTCGAATATTCGAGATACGTAAATTTTTAATATTCCATATTCGAATATTTGAGACTCTTTGTTGATATCCGTATACTATAAATACATACTTTCCATATTGGGAGCGTCGATTGTTAAAAATCAAGAAAAATTACATGTTGTTATTCTAGTCGAGAATTTTTATGTGATAATGAACATTTTGTAAACAATACAGCGAAAAATAGACCCTCGACCATTTCCATGAAGCGGACTTTTCAATTCGTCGGCAATGTGATTAGGCGTACTATGAAGAGCGATTTAATAAGTTGGATATCGTTGGCAACAGGATCACGTAAAGGAAAAAAGGAAGATGTCTTACAAATTTAGTAAAAATGATGTAGGTTTATCGTCAAGACTGGTATAACCGATGAATAAAAACCAGATTCATTTCTTGAGCTTACTCCGTTTGGAAATTGTAATTCTCGGCAATGTTACTTCAATTGTCGAAATGAATACTCAAAATAATTATTGCTCATCAACCACATCTAATGAAAATAAATATTCTTGTAAACAAATATTATAGTCGCATTTTAAGATCAATTTTGTAACAAACACACTGTAGATAGATGGTTCTTAAGCTCCGGTGCATCTACTTTTACAATTATCAGACATTTATTTTTACGCATTCCACTTGAAAATTTTTCAAGTGCGGATTAAACTAATATTTCATAATTACATAAACAAAGCGTATTGCAATTAAGCTTGAGTGTTTTTTTTACTGCCCCGCTATAAAAACAGACGAGCAACAATTTCTGATTAAAGTAATATGAACATCGTTTTATGTAGTAGAAAATATGACGTTATTTATTCTGCAATATTAAGCATAATGTATTTGTAATAAGTAGTACGAAGACACATGAGGTTGAAACAAATTTTGAAAGTCTTTAGTCTTTGATATTTAGTAGTGTTATAGTCTAGTAGATATATTAATGTCACCTAGACGCATTTGAAATGTGGTGATAGAGAAGGATGCTCCGGATACCATGAAAACGAGCTACAAATCCAAATAGATACTTGGCCGTATATACAAGATCCCTTCTCGGGTTTTTTTGGCCACATTACCCGCACTTTTGAACACAGCGAGTTGGGAAGGGTCGTCATGGGAAACCGATTTGTTGCGATAGGTGAAGGTCGCAACTGTCACCAGTGAGGAAAACGGCTAAAGAAAATGTCTGAAGATGCTATAGTTAAATGAGAAACATGTGTAGCACAAAGTTTAAATCATTTCGACAAACGTAAACTAGAGCTGGATATTAATAAGAAGATTAAAATCTCTTTTTACAGAGATAAAGGATTATAAGAATGAGATTGGGAAAGAATTAGTAGTTAGCTAGTCACTCTCTGAGTCCCGCTTATAGGATCAAATAGTGGGTAGGTTCCAAGGAGTGAAAGCTTCACAATTATACATAGCTTCAGATAAAAAATAAACTTATTATATATACCATTAAGGGTTTCACACTCTTACAAGATTAAGCCTAATATTGATGATGTTTTGACCGATTGATATAAAAATCAAAATTGAAATTGTTCAGAAGAGAGTAAAATCTGATTTTATCAAAAACATTACATGGTGAGTTGCGCTATAAATCTTTCAAAATTCTCATATTTGAGGATATTGGATTATATATAGGAAGTGTCGATATAATAGTGGCTTACATCAAGTTGCTGGGTCCTATTTTTTAAAGCTAAAACCAATGTGTCTCTCTTCCAAAAAGTGGCTAATTTATTTTTATAATTTACATCATTTTGCCGAGACCTACTCTGTTGTCTTTAAAATGAAATCTAATCATTAACTTATTTTCGTATTTTTGAAGGGTTGTATCAATTGAAAACACTGTCGTAATAAAAGTAAATAGAGTTGATCACTCGGTCACTAGATTGTTAATTTAAAATTAAATTTCAATTTCAGTTTTACACTGCTTTCACTTTTCTTGGTATATAATTTTCTCAGTTATTGAGATAATTCAAAGGTCATTTGATTTATTTCCGTCGTACATTTTGTAGGATTAATAACGCGAAAACAGTAATAAAAATGTTGAAATTTATTTGCTAGATTCATTTTACGCCTTAACAATAAAATATTGAAAATAGTGCGAAAAATATACCGCTATATAAAATAATAATAACGAATACAATAAAAAGAGCTTTTAAAAATAAAGCTTGCACCAGCGAAATTGTAATACAATGTCGAGTCTACATTATGCCAAGTATCTGGAATCGTGCAGAAAAAGTAACAAAAAATAACTCTGCATTATTTTTGCTGAATGATATAAATTCCGGGGATTCTTTGTGAAATGTCCCTAGGTGGGTGAAAACTGAGTACGATGGGACAGAAATTTATAACTAAATGCGAGATTCGTACCTAAATAAACCACTTTATTTATGCAGTTACCAAAAAATGTTGCAGATAGACAATGGCCTTTGTCCAATGCTTCGTTTGTGATGAAAATAGGCTGGCACTGTGTTATAACTTTCACACTGTGACAATAGATATTTACTCCATGCTCTTGCGTTAAAACCGTGCCAAGTGTTGTGTATTAAGATATTCACATAAATTCAATTTTAGTTCAGAGATGTTTGGCATTTAAAAATAATACCTTACTAATCACGGTAGAAACATCAGTTTTTTAGACACTGGAATATTGACGATAAAAGTATGCCATTCACAAGCATTTAACTTTTCCGTTTTCATGTTAAAAAAATCCCTTATTATCTTATACAGTCACATTTAGTTAACATGTAGGTTTTGTCATATAAACGTATTCATAAAGAGAAATGACAGTTTCAAAAAGAGAAATACGCTTTTATGTAGTATTAAGAAATTATTTTACGTCATATTTTGTGTGTAAAATCTGAAATACATATCAAACTATGCGACATTATCGAAAGACGAAATAATCGAAATTCTTCATAGCAGAACATGCTTTACACGTGTTTCAGTACAGTTTAAAACAAAACGGTTGCATAGGGTACATCATGCATCTCGGATTGTTACTATACAATAATTTTGTATTTTTCAATTGTAAAGTTGACGAGGTCTTCAAATTATGATTAATTATACAAACGAAACGTAAACTCTCATGTACTTTTAATTTTTAATGATATGTAGAACTATTTTATATATTTTGTATGACCTGTTTCAGAGATAATTTAAAGGTTTAGAGGCCGAAGTAAATCATTGTTACACCATGAATACAGAAGAGTTGAAATAAATTTTTAATGAAGGCATTTAAACAGAGGTTGTCCTAGAAAAACCTCGGTTGCTTAAACTTTCATTTTTAGGAGTAACTTAAGATAAAAAGATAGAGCTAGGACAGAACTTGTGTTATGTTAATAATAGCACTCACTACACCTCGTTTTGAGGAAAGGATGGGTAGAAGGGAATTTTATAAACAATCATAAACAATCATGACAAACACAAATGAAAAAATATTTATTAATGTTGCAGTGCAGGGATTTAATTATAGCATGGAATGCCTTTTAGATATTTCTTTGTTAAATAAATTAAATATACATGTAGGAGTGCATATTATAACTTGACGGTTGGTGTAATTAGCTTAACGCGTTTTACGCCTTCTTCATTGTATGGCCAAGAGTTCATATCCCCAAAAAGAAATTTGTCGATGTGTTCATCTATTGTTAATCATAATGTACGGATGTCTGTGATGTTTTAATCACTTCTTAATCACTTCTTAATCACTCTTTTAAACTATTTTTTCTCTTTTAGAAACATTTTCAGATATTATAAATTAAAACAAACATAATTTGTTTGTACTACTTCCACATGTTTATAATGATTAGGACAACTTGGTTCATTGCAAGCACTATGTACAGGTTATGATAAAAAAATAAAAACAAATAATTGATGTAATGTTTTTCAATTTATGCTATTATTGGAACCTTTTCGAAATTAATTATGAGATATTTGTGATAAGAATAGATAGCGTAATTATGAAAATTTCGAAACCTTGCAACAGTTTTTCGGTGTTCCAAAAACAGAGCCTCTAAACTGTATCGCGTCTTGGGTATCTTCCCAAGTGCCTAATGCGCCACTGGGTATTCTTAATTATACTATTCCACTTACCGTTCACGTAGTCGGTTACGTGATCAGATGATAATGCACGCGGTAAGCGAAACCGCCCATGTCATTTTAAATATGTAGAAATAGAACAAAAAGTATTGTGTTTTATTTTTAAAATAGAAAAAAAATAGGATATAAAACACTTGTCACACCTAGTAGCACAACCACTCTAATGACAAAGTTATTTATTTGAATTTCGTAGTCAATATTTACATTACTTCTTCTTTGTTATCTCTCGATTTTCTTTGAACTATATTAAAAATTATCAAATAAGTGCCACAAGGGCGTCAGCTGTTATACCGTGCGTTGCTATTTGTTGTTTCTGAAGAAAATAAACATTTCTGTTATAATGCGTCAACTTTGTATTTTCAATTTCCCTATTGAATTTATCATATTTAACAAAAGTGACTGCTACAGCTGTAACGAATTGCGACATACCTTATTTTCTTCGTGGTCATTGAAAATTTATCTCATATTTAAATTGTATTTATATGTATTTGATTATCGTAAAAATCAGCTCATGCCTCACAATGAAATCAGTAAAAGAATGCACTGTTAATTGTATTTTATTTACTATAGTACCTATACTGTCAGAACGCATTAAGTCAGTTTATGATGGTTTTCTGTTTTAAATCTCAAACTGTATGCAATTTAACGCTCTACGGACTGACTGAAAGAAAGTGTTAAGTCATACGATTTTTTTTTATTACGGCAGAAACATAACATGACTTTAATAAATCCTCGATACCAAATCTTATGATTTTAATGCTTAAAAGTTTTTTTTCTCAATACAAAAAAATCTTTTAAAATCACAAATAATTATTGTACTTGTGAAGAGAGTACTTTGAAATAAATAATACTTTAAGTGTCATTATCTCAAAACACGTTTTTACTGCTAAATATATCTTCTGTCAGTAAATATTTGATTTAGTAAACTGGTTTTTATTGTTAGCGAAACAATAATAAACTGTAATTCATTAATACGTATATGTAAATGAAAATGACAATACATAGAAGTCCAGATGTCGCCAATGCATCATGCATTTGACAAATATAATGAAGATGTTATGTAGGTAACAAAAAATAATAATAGGAATTTAAAAAAAAATAGAATAGAGAACGTAAAATATTATTTACTTACAAAATTAAAACTATAAAATACAATACACAGAATTCGTTACAGAAAATGTTCACCTCTATAGGAAATGCATTGATCAGACGAAAGCTTTATGTCTAACTGTCTATGCATATAATAAATAATTCATTTATATAATAATGATCCATTCGTAACAATGAGTGTAGTACAACAAAAAATACGCTCAATGGAAAGCTTGTAAACTAATCTCCTTGTAGAACGTGATTTAAAATAAATTCAATCCAAGAAAATAGAGACGTATGGTAACAGTGAATTGAACATGGATGTTATTATAAATATTTCAAAAACTGTTTTTCAAACATTTTGAAAATATTAAAATTGGAAAGGAAGTGTATTTGTTGTGATGTTTATGCTTATTCGAGTTACATATTTAAAGATACAGTATTACTTTGATAGTATATAGACGTCGGAATAATGAACACAGTATGCTTCATATTTCTACCACCAAAAATAAGTCGTTATGTAATTCATGATAACGACGGTGTTTTAACCAATTGATGTAGCCTTCAAATTTGAAATTCTTCAGTAGAGAGAAGAGACTATTTTTATCGGAAACATTATTTAATGGTGAGTTGCGTTTTGAATCTTCGAAATGCACTTTTGTAAATTATCATGTTTTCAGATACGGACTTATTCGTAGGGAGTGTCGATATAATAATGGCTTACATCAAGCGTCCGGGTCAAAATTGTGAAGCCTAAAACCATTGTAAAATGATGTTCCCCTTCCAATAATTGGTCAATGTATTTTTTTAATTTAATCAGTTGGCCGAGAGCTGCTATGTCGTATTCCATAAATTGTAAGTAACTTATTCAATAACTGGTTAGTAAATAATAATAAATGATCAGTTAACAATTGCCAAATAAATAAAGGTTTTTTAAGGTAAGGTTTAATTTAATGACCGACCATTTTGTACAAATAATTACTGACCGTTTATTTTATGAATTGACCACGTATATGATCACCAAAAATTTAAATAGTCACTGACCCAATAAATGCAGGCCGTATCGTTTAAAAAAATGCGTTGATTGTAATTCAGAATCTTTAAAACATTTTTCGTTTTTCTTTAGATACTGTTAAATTATTTACGCCCGATTTATTTTCACTGCAGGCGCATTTACATGGCCTAAGAAGTATTTTAGGGTGTAAGTACTCATTTTCTGATGCCAAACACATCTAGCAATGGAAATAATCAAATATAAAACGACGCCCGTAAAAATGATGTTTCGCCAAAAGCCGAGGAAAATTTTACAATTTCCATAACAAAGCAATAATCACAAAGAACACGGTTCGTCATAAAAGTATTAAAAATTACGTTTTAGTATTAAACCGCGTTTTAAGATGTATGCAAAAATAAGCCCAAAAGCCATTGTTCTAAAAATCCACTAATTCGGGTTGTGCACAGGGGCGGCTCACAGGGGCACTTTTTATATTCGATGCCGACCTACGATAAAACAAATTAATTTTTAATTAAAACCCGCTGACTTTATACGGCGCTGCGATCGTGCGGCTGAATATTAAAAAGGCTCTGCCGGTTGTTTTTTTCCCTGGCCCCTGACCCATACTCCCGACTTACTTATTCTTTGTATACGATGCATAGAGGGTGAATTTTTTTTATCACTTTTGTTAAAAGAGATTATATTTTTGTGCAGTGACTATTGAACAGAAGTTTGTCTCGAACGTAAAATAAGTATTCAATGCAAGGGGAATCTAAATGTCAAATAGTCACGTCCATCTGTGCATAACTTTAAAAGTTTACTAACAAGATCCGATATAATGATTGAAACAAAAAAAAACATTGTTTAAGATTTTCGTATTGAAGCTGTCAAGCACGGATGAGGTGAACAACAATCGTAAGTTGCGCACTTTTTCAAATTGAATTTTGGTAAATAAAACTCATTCATGCGGGATATCGCCAATGTTTTTCTTTGCGAATACGGTAAAGTTTATGAATATTTTTTTCAATACATGAGCGACGTTTGTGAATGTCAATAAAATGTTGGCCACCAGTGATTTAAATTTAATATTTCAAAACTGCGTGCCACAGGGGTAACGGCAGAACGTGTCAATTTCTGTTTCTTGTTGATGTTATTAATTTAAATTAATCCCTATTATTGGGTAAAAAATATTTTCTTTTAAATTTGCATTTAAATCAAAGTATGTCTTTTTATTCATACAAATCATATATAACGGCTTGTTCGACTTCTTTATAAAACGTTGTTTGTATTTCATTCACTAAGTTTCACTCACCATTTTTTCTAGCAAAAAAATCTTTCAAATTGTGCCTGTTATCAGTAGGTTTTACGTTTCATGTACATCGAGTGACGTGTATTTTTCGTATGTGATTTCTCTCTAACATTACTATAACATCACTATACAGAGAAAAGAATGCATAATATTTTTGTGCAATTATGCATTAATTCATAGTTCATATAACAACGCAACTTTGATTCCCTTGGATGATACTAAAATCGAGTAAAATCATCAAAACATTCCGATGACTTACGACTAATCCATTGCTGTATTCAAGGTTTCGGTTCAATCATCAATGAATTAAATTTTAACATAAGGCACGACAGTATTAGACAAAATTGTTATAAATTAATAATAATCTATTAATCAGCCTGTATGTATATCATCGGGGTGGTTGGTGATTCGAGGGCAGTTAGATAAATTGTTCTGAAGGAAAGGGTGCGTAATTTTACTTCATGAAAGTGTATGTACGACACGGAAGTACTTGTGAGCTTAACAATCTACGAGAGCATCCATGATAAACCTCAAATAATATACAGACGGAATTAATGAAGATACGGTAACAGAATCAATTTGTATGTTGTTCATAATATAATAAATAAATTTATTCACGTTAATCATCATCAGAAGTGCAGTAACGCAATTTGTGTTCTAGATACCTTCAACAACTCTTTCCATTCACCTTTATCTAAAATGAATATTTTTCAGATCAGTATCTCAAGCAAACGGCACACATTTGAAGCTATATGTAGCCAAAGAATCTTTGGTCTGCCTCTTTTATTGCAAACTGGATTGCTGGATTATACATTTTTTTCAACATATTGTCGTTCATCCAACGAAACCTCTTAATATATAATACATTCACTAAACTTCATGTAATTCTCTAATTGTTTACATCTCTCACTGTTTTATATGTACGACAGAGAAAAAATAAAGTATATTCAGTGCCCATTCATTTTAAAGCGTTAATGTCCAGAATTCTGACACACAGTTGAAAACGGGCTTTATACGTATTTTTTTAATGTGTGTTCTTAGCTTGACGTGCCAGGACTTAATAACGGGAGGCCAACGTAAAACTTGTCTACTGTTAGGATTTTCTTTGGGATCTAATTGCTTCGCTTCACAAGAAAGCCTAGGTAGTCAAAATTTTCCGCAATGTAAAATTAATAAAGAAAATAACTAGGTTTACGTACGTGAGAATGACATTTGGTGGTGTTGGCATAACTATGGGCTTAATACCCTCCATGATGAGTCGGATTTATCAAAACTCAAACGTTAGACAAAATTATAATACACTTAATGACTGGAAGCTTACCAAATACCTCAAGTTTTCTACTGTTGTGGGAAGAGCGTTGGCAAAACACGGTTTCGCTGGATGGATGGTGTTTTACATGACCTAAGAGTGCGGGGAGGGGAAGAATTTTTTCGATGCGGCCAAGGTACAACATGGATAGCGCCAGGGAAGAAAAAACAAGAAGCATCAACTTTTTTCTCTAATACATATTTTTAATTCCAGCTTCTATGAAAATTGTACATGAAAAAATGTAATTTGGGTGAGTTGTACGGTTTTTTCACTTTCTAATCATTCAGGTAAGAGTAGATATAAAGTAGTATTAGAAGGCAACTAGTGATTACATAACCGTTCTTTAACTTGTTTTATAAAGAGTCATTAATAAGAAACGCAGTTAACATTATAGATATCTTTACTGTTTGAATCAACAAACATTGAATATGTAAGAGTAATTCAGTTCATGTTATATTGTCAATCGCTTCTAAGTGAGAATGTTATATATAATAGCCCAGAGAGCTTTGTAGGCTCTTTTTATTATTATCACATATCACATATAGGTATGAAATTCTCTCATGACCTGAGGGTTCGTGGCGTATAATAAAATAAAGCTTTATGCAATGGACACACAGTTCCGACGCACTAGCTACTTCAGACATTCAGTATTTCGATTTTAATACCGTCATCTATGACGGGTACAGTTTCTAGTACAATATATAAGACATTAAAAATCCCTTCCAAAAAATTATTCCGAATGTACAATGTACATCTTTTATAGAGTTGACTACATTGATTATTTTTATTTCCAATGTATTTATTGGTATTTTATAAATGTCAACTAAATCAATAGATAATTTTATTTGGCAAAAATTTTCACATTCACGATTGCATTACTCAAAATACAGATACGTATTATAAAGAAAATGGTGTATATTATAAATTACAATATTGAAAAACACCAACTTCAAACATCTCTATAGGAAACTATAAGCAAAACAATTAGGACAGTATCTAGACCGCCAGTTAAAGAGAATGACAAACCGAGGAGAGCGACATAAATTTTAAAACCTTAAAATTAAGTTTTAAGTCCCCACGCAAGAGGATTCTTCGTCAGCTAGGGAATAGTTTATAATAGAGATGGGAAACTTGATTTGCGAGTAACCGCGAAACGGTATCTATGCTTTCTTGAATTTTTGAAATAATTTGTGAACCCTCAACTTAAGTTGTTTTTACGAGAGCTAGAAGGGATATTTTTGAGAAAATTTCTTTCGTTATGCCCTGTTTCAGGATTGGATGAGTGGGAGAAATTGTTAGCGTAACAGAAAATTACTTTAAATAAAAACCTATACATTTTCGATGGATTCAGCGGTAACTGTGTGGACATTTATTTTTAATATTAAATTAAAATGCATAAGTAACTTAGTTATTCCACTGTTTGTGTTACTAAATGTGACACGTGTTTTGCTAATTTAAGAAGCATCTTCAGACTAACTATATGGCAAGGTTATTTATATCTTATACGTACATATTTTTTGCATTGTCGTGTAAGGTGTCTGTACGAGAATTCGAACCCAAGAACACCACAACTGAATATGTCGAAAGACCAGTAGTGGCATGCATCTTGCTAAGACACAATAACCGAAGGGATTGTTAAAAGCTTGATTTTGTGATGATTCGAAGATAAGAATGTCGATTTTTTAGCAGAAAGGAATCCTGTGGCTCTACATCCATCCGGAGGGATTAGGTCATCCTGTAAAACCGCTGATTTATATCACTTGAGAATCTTCGAGGTATTTTGAGAAAGCCATGTTCTGAATAGGCAGTGAACATAGTCAAGATGATTCAAAAGTAATTGTTGCACATTGATATCATTGGTAGAAATGCTTATGCATTTGCAATATCTTTAGACGGTGGAGCAGATCTTATTTTAAATAAATAATTTTAATTTGTTAGGCCGTTAAAATATGCTTCGAGTAGGGAGTGGAGATGGTTTAAAAAGAAGCAGACTGCGAAAAATGTACGTGCTTAAACACTGCTGCTGCAAAAAAAAAAATAACGATGATCTTTATCGATAAAAGTTGAACATATTTTTTTATGAAACTATTTTTAGTTAGTTAATAAAAAAACTTTAATGTTATCCAAAAATCTTATTATTTTAGCCGCAACATATCTGCAATCATTTAGAGAACGGCAATATCAAAATTTATAATTCACTTGGCGTTAAATATCCGTGTCGCAATTTTTCCCATCTCTAGTCCGGAGGCTGTAGTGAGCTTCAGGATAGGGCGCCAAGGACTTAATGGGCCGGAACACTACAGCCTGTAAGTTTAATTACATTTCTTGACCCTCTCGCGAGCGAAGGTAAATCACGAGACGCCTCTCCTTACTCGGGAATCTAAGTATGCTGTGCCTTGTGACTCTATTTTAGTGGTCGTTTTTATCCATTAACTGTTTGAGGCACTGTTTTCTTTGACACGAAAATTTTGTTTAAATAGCAAAATTTCCATAATTGTTGTGGCACAAATATGGTAATTGCATATATCACCACGTTCACTTCAATTGCATTTTCGCTTGATGCAATTTGGTTTTCGTCATCATAACCGTTAACGCGAGATGATTCCTGACTACTTTCAATAATTCTACCTCACTCTGTTTAAAGTGGTTGTCTTCTAGCTTAGATCGTGATGTAGACGAAAGCTACTCATATTTTTGTCCACCCAGTGTCTTTTCTGTTAGTTTATATTTGATTGCTTATACCCAATCCTTAAACACACATTGATTTTATTAATCTTACCGTTTTCATGATAAAAAAATCCCTTCGGATCTTATGCAGTCACATTGCGTTACCGTTTGAGTTTTGTCATATACACGCATTTATAAAGTGAAATGAAAATTTCGGAAACTGAAATATGATTTTACGTAGTATTAAATAATTACTTTACGTCATACTTTGTGTGTAAAACCTGAAATAAATATTAAACTATGTGAAATTATCGAATGACGCAAGAATCAAAATTCTTCATATCAGAACAAGCTCGAGACGTGTCTCGGTGCCGTTTGACACAAAACAGTTGCATACGGCACTTTATGCATCTCGGATTGTTACCATAGTGTACTAATTATTACTATATTTTTTTATTTTTCGATGGTAAAATTAACGAGGTCATAAAATTATGATTAATTAGGTAAATAAGACGTAATCTATGTAATTTTTTTAATTTTAATTATATGTAGAACTATTTTATTTACAAATAGCAAAATTTAAAATTTTTTGTTTAACCGATTTCAAAGATAATTTAAAGGTTTAGAAGTAACGCAATGTTACAACATGAGTATGGAAAGATTAAAAAAATATTTAAAAAATATTTTTAGTAGATATACAGAGTTTATATTGAAAACTTATTTCACAACAACTCTCAAGTTGTTAAATAAGTAATAATCTTAGTAATATAAAAATATCTAGTCCTACAATAATCGTGATATATTATTGATATAACCTGCACTATAATAAGGTTTACGTCTGACATTGGTACAATACCAAATACACAGAAAAAAACTTTTGTGAAATAAAATACATTTTTTTCAGTAAATAAATGCCTGCTATGTCGAAATTAGAGACAAAAATAACGGATGCTTGAAATTAAATATTATTTTATTATTTTTATTGAGTTGATACCAATTCAATCACTACTTTAACTGAGTACTTGTGTTATTAAACAAATATGTATTTTGGTGAGTTTTATTTTCGAGTTAAAAACAGGACTGAAGTGGTTAATGGTATTTGAGAGCAAACGATAATTACATTACTGCAGCTTGTGTCCTAAAAATGCTAAAATAAAGACAAAAAAACAACAACAGAAAAATATTCAAGTATTACCATTAATCTTTTGAGCTTTTATACCATTACTTAGAAATGTGGCCATACAAATAAATGCCAAGATAAAAATGCTAATGAATTTTTAATCACTTTCATAGATTTGTAATTAACACTGAAAACAAAATTGTGATTTTTTGAAGATAATAAATAAAAATAAATTTAATTGCTAACTGATAAATCAAACATTTAAGTAAACTACAATATAAGGAATATTGTGAATAATAGTTTAATACTCAATTTTAAGGTGCTAACTGTCAATTCTTGGTGGAAAGACATTTTATTTGTAAAAATAAAACACAATTCCTTTTTACTACTTCCACATATTCATAATGACCAGGACCGGTTTCGTTCATCACGAGCATTATCAACTGATAAAAATACACACATAACAAGCTTATTTATAAAAAATTAAGTGTAAAAATAAAGGTATATAAAACTGATGGTTCATGAAAATATTGATTAGCAAAAAATATATATAAATCAAATAAAAGAGTCTACAATTAACATATTATGCACCTCTTAAAAATCAATAAACACTTATCTGAAATCACAAATACATTTAAAAGTCCATTAGCTGAGCAAAAATTTTAATGACACTACTAATGCAATAAGCAATAGTGGATCGGGAAAATTATAAGAAAAAATTAGTGAACCATTTAAAAACAATCAAATATTAAGTATATAATTAGTAATAACAATAAACAGCTATCTTAAGTGGAGAATGCAGAGCAGCTATGAGTATCCATTAAATTTTTTATATCTGAAAATCAAAAATCAAAGAGATAGAATCAATTCTTATAAATTAAAAATAACATTACAGCTATAATTCTGGTATAATTAAATGAAGTAGTTTAGTAACTCTTTTTTAGAATTTAGAACATTCTTCAAATAATTCTCACGATTTTGTTTAATTTTGTTTAACCACCGAAAGAAAAAATGGCAAGATTACCTACATAAAAAAGTTGATGGTTATTCTAAGGAGAACTTAATTCATTATTTTATAATTCAGATTTTCGCAAAAATATGTTGGTAAATAATAAACGAACTTTTTTTCCAATTTTTGTATCAAATATTTTTTGTACGTACTTAATACGCATGAAATTAAATAAACACATATTATAGGAGTCACTACAAAAAAATTCAAAAAAGGTAGTACTTTCTTAACGAATTGTTCAAATTTTGTACATTTTATGTATTTCGTGACTACCGACCCGGGATTTGCCTTTCGGCATCTTCAGGCATTCAAGTACACGAACGAAATTTTGTTTTACATTTGAAACAGAAATATATAAAAAATGATAGTAATAAAAAAATATAAATTTAATACACTAAATAAAATTATTTTACGGCATATTTACAAAAATCATATTTTTAAATCTTAAATTTCTTAAGGTTTCTTAGCATTTCTTATTCGTAACGTTGGTATACTTTGTTGTAAGTTTCATTTTCTCCCCAAACCGCTGCGTAACTGAGTTTCTAAGACAAATAATAAAAGCAAGGTGCTTTTGGCGTCAACGCAAACAGGCAAAATAACAAAAAGCTCCTGTACATATTATCTGCCTTGCAATGAGATGCTTTCACGAAAATGAGGCTTTGCAAAATGAAATTTGCGTAGGCGATGAAAATAAAAGCTCTTTGAAAAGCTTTATAAATGATTGTGGTTATAATAATTATTAGCAAGTAACGGTCAATTTGCTACTATTAAATTGTATTTATTAAACGATTTAACGTGGTTGCTTATAACATAAATAAGAAAATTATTTGGTTGTCATCATTTCAAAAAAAAAAAAATCACTGGTATTAAAAATGTTATGTCGGAAGTGCAATTGTAGTTTAGAATGCACTAATGCTTAATCGTCTTTTGGTCAATCACATAAAGTCAAAGATTGTTTGGTTCGAATGTTGCTATGCAAAAATTGTTGATCATTTGAATCCATCAATTGGATTGGCATTTACTTAGTCGATATTGTTTTCGATAAGGTTAAAATAGTAAAGTTCTAATAATTACTATACAAATGATAAAATATATCTTAAAATTAATTAGACATCACGTCATCGGCAATACTAAAGGATTAAAATCAAAATAAAAAAAAAACATTCAAAATGTATAAATATATACATATGATGAGGTAAGGGACAAAGGAACTGATTAGGGTGGTGGGCATTTCATTCTCTCTCATTATTGATACTTATGGCATAAAACATTATAAATTTTCGTACTAGTTTTCTCAAGAAATTGGTTAGCGTTTAAGCGGGTAACGGTTTTGTGAGTTGTTCCAATTCATTTATGGTGTTCACGGAATCAAATCCAGTACAAAAACTTTCATGCATACTAGGGCATTGAATCTCTGACTCTTTTTGCGATCCCGGGATTTCGGAATTCAGAATTTCTCAATCGCCGAATCCCGGGATTGGTCATTAAGTTTAGTGTAATTTCGTGTGTTAAAGTGCACATTTAAAATTTAATTTGTGTCCACTGTTGCTTCAATTGGAATGTATATATGGGTAAACATTTTTTTTGGCCATTAGAATGTTTTTTTTGTTGATTGAAATCAGACAGTCATTTACATAGTATAAAAAAACCTAATGATCAAAATAATTTTAATTCAAATAAAAAGCGGTCCTAATTTGTCCTCCATTTCAAATTGGCCAAGACCGGCTGCTACGAAATATGAGAAGGAGGTAAACTACAAAAAACTATGTACATGAACAAACCGAGGTACATGTTGTAAAATTTGGAATTTTTGGAAAAATTTGGCATTCGAGCACACGAAGATGCCGTAAGGCGAAACCCGGGTCGTAAGTGAGAAAATAGATGGAAGTGTACAAAATCTCAATATTCCAAATTTGATATTCAAATTCCATCAAGCACCCTCAGTCGATGTCTTAAATTGTACATGTTATAGTTAGTGAGGAAGGTATAATTTGATATATGAATTATTTTTAAGCATTCACAGTGAATCCCAAAATCCCGGGATTGTCTGAATATCAATGCCGGGATTATGGGATTGAATAATTGACCGGGATCCCGGGATCGGAGGCCCTGATCCATACAAATTTCAATCGATTGGCGAAGTTGTGTTCAAAAGAATTGATGTGTTTGATTCATTCTATCCTAAAAACGTGGCTAAGTGAGAACGATTAGCTAGTTACTAGTCCGTTTATTGTCCTACCTATTTATCCTTAATCTTTCAGAAAAATAATAAAGAGTCCTCGTCAAAGGAAATACTTATTCTCAGATGTTTCATTAGGATTCTGTAACTTCGACACTGGGTTTGGATATGTTTTGAAAAGAAAAATCAAATTTACGTTTGTCTAAAAACAATTACAACTGTCTTGCTTATTAATGCAGAAAACTTATTACACAACGTTGACGCGTCACACGCAGTGTTATAATGGGCATGTTTTGTAAAAGCAAAGATCATTTGCACCGCTTCTATACTACCTGCTATTGCGTAGCTTGATTATGGTGCTATTTATCAGTGGAAATTGGAAAACAGGCCGCGGAACGTGTAATTTCGTTATGCGGTGTGAGCACCCCTCTATCAGCCTGTGTTTGGGGCACAAAATTCACAGCACCAGCTCCCAAGGGATTTTTTTATAAAATTTTATACAAAAATAAATACAACTTTTTGAATAAAGCACAAGGGGGGCGTTATGTTCACTACAATATACTATTTTAAGCAATGACACAATACAAGAGGCTCTTTTCACGTAAGCCATTGTCTATCGCAATTTAAAAATTATATTAACTCAAGAAAAAAATTCAAAACAATTGACACATTATAAAGGTATCTTTGTCATCAATCATTCAGTTTTTTAATTAGTTTTAATCATTTGAATTGCATTCACTGTTGATAGAGGGTTTTCTCAACTATTCCCTCAATTTCATTGGTTCTGAAAACTACGACGAACGGGTATTAAATAGGATATAAAAAAAACTTGACAAAAACGTAATGGGAGATGAAATTTTTTATATATTTTGAAAAAAAAAATGTTTCGATAACGATTGCCCATCGCTTTATGATCTTGACTATTACCCATCGCCATCAATATGAGTTTTGGTAGAAGTAGTGGCTTCCATTCTCGCAAAGTTCCTGTGGGACATTTATTCTCAAAATATTTTTTGATACAAACAGTGAGTCCTCACTCCCCCCTTTCTACGGTTGTCAGCATACAACTTTGCCCACCCCTACATCTCTTCATTTTTTAATCATTCTATTTATTTCTAGTCGTTCGTTCTAGGGAAATAAAATATTTTATAACCTGATAGGTACTATTGCAATTTTAGTTTAACTTATGAAATAATTTGACGGTGATGTAAATCATACATATTAAAAAAAATATGTATATATAACAATGTGAAACAATTTTTGTGCGCTAATTCCATATTTTTTATAATAATTTACTTCGCTCAAAGTGTGCACGAACAACTGATAAAAAGTACATTCAAACTGGGTTATTTAAAATAAAATGAGAATGACTAATGACAAGGTATAGAAAACAATTATCGATTAAAAAATGGTTCTTTTTTATAAAAATATACCTTAACCTTTTCCAGTCCGTGCTAAAAAAATTACGTTACCAACCGTGGTCGACACAGGCTGTGTCACTTGGTCTTGGTCTTGTATTGAGCATTTTTAAAGCTAATTAATCGCTTTAAAAGGGTTATTCTGTTTTAAAATATCAGATTTTAGTGTCTAGAGCTTGCAGTTTACATATTTTCATGTAATATAATTGAGATATGGACGGCATAGAAAAAAGCACGTCACATAAGGTGCAGGCATTTCTCGCTTCTGCCTTATACAGTCCGTTTGAAATGTAAGCTTGACGAGTTGACTCATATCATAACAAACATAAGCAAGAGAGTGACGTGCCGTTATCTCTTTCTCGTTCAATCCCATGTAACGTGAAAGGGGGAGAGTGAGATACAAGGGTTCGCTGGAGTACGCTCTTGTATCCTACTTGCTCATATACAAGTGAGGTTGTACGATAGAGATAGTAACTCCACCACATGCAACTGCATAAAAATAACTACAAGCAAAGATGTATGTAGTGCTTTCTCCCTTTAACTAATACCATTTCTCGCTTTGTCGCCACTTAACAAATAAATATCGTGCGTCACTCTTGGGTATAGAATTTTATATATCGCTATCACTTTAATTGAGTTCGGAATAATATTGTCATCAGAGTTTTGTAGTTTTATTAATTTAATGATGAAAACATTGAATGAACCACTTATTTATTTTAATTTTATTGCATAACTATTTTATCTAGAGATAGCCGAAATCCTTAATTGACATAATACCTGTGAGCGTGATATTAATGTTTTCAACTCGTATGGCAATCTTGGTGCACCGGTATGGTATGGTAACGGGAAGGTTAAAAGTGATTTAAAAAAATACCTTGTTTTTTTTCTATTAAAATAAAATGCGTTTTTCTGTAACAGTCAGATATTTTTTTACGAAAAACATTTAATATTTTCAATCTCACGTTATTGTTCTTATTATATTCGTTGAAGGAAACTTCATCGCGAAACTTTGTCAATTCAAATAAAACTGGGTGACGAACAATTACTTTCAAAAAATAATTCAGTCAAAGTACTACGGAATTTTGTTTTGAGGCAAGCTTTACTTGAAAGCATTTTTAGTAACGGCCTTGTTTATATTGTGAGCCAAAATTTTAGTACGAAAAATGATATAAAAATAGTTATATATTCAAGAAATTTGAGTTTTATTTTATTCCACTTAATTTATTTGAAGCTTTTTTCTGATGAAACTTTTTTTGATGAAATAGTATATTTTTTTATAAATAGGTACAGAGTTTTAGTAATAATATTATATCCACGAATAAAGTACGGTCGGTTGCCGTAGGCGAGTGAGACTTCCTCGGTTATGAGGTCAATGACTCGAATCCTCTAATGGTTACAAATATTAGTGATTTTATTTTCCCTTCTCATAATTTTTATCCGATCTTACAGCATAAAAATAAATCTATTAATAAACTAACAATTCTTCCGTAACTCCGTTCGTCTATTTCCTTCTCAGAACAGACAGGTTCTGTTGAAATGCTTCAGTGATAATTCATGTGACGCCGTACAGTAAAAAAATATTTCTTTTTTAATTTATATTATCATTGGAAAATAATTGTGTGCCATCAAAAAATTTATTTATATTCGGACACAGGGAATACGAATACGGCTAAAAACTTAAGAGAGAGACCGAACATCAAATATTGTTCTCTTTATGAATACGACTCGTTTTTTATAACTGCACTTGTCTAGTTAACTTACGATGCTCTTTTATAAAACTGCCTTATTACTCAGTTTATGAAATAACACTAAACACGCACTCACATGACTAGTCATATGTTTTAAAATACTCATCTTTCAAATATAAATAAAACTTAATTTAAAGCATGCATTTATTTTCAAATGATTAGAGGTATCAACAAATTTTTGAAGGAAAAATATAATACAGAAAGCCATCGAGTTACTACGATTCGCACTAACGACCAAAAATTTAATTTTAAAAATTTACTATTACATTACCGCTTCAACAGAAAAGGGTAGATAACGCAATTTATATTAGAAGACTTTTTTTGAATTTATTTATTCCTGAAGTAAAACAATATTGTAATCAGAAAGGAATTTTAACGCAATTCTTGCAGGCGTAACCTTATTTTAGCCACTTGCATTATAAAGCAAATTTTAATTTTCAACGCAATTCTTGCAGCCAAACCTTATTCCAACCCACTTTTTTACAAGGCAAATAATAAAGTTGTGTTCACAACGTTTTATTTATTAAAAACAGAGGATCCGCTGGCCAATTTGCGATAACATTGTGTATTGTGTGTCATTCGAAAGCTACAATGTAAGATTTGAAAAGCGCGCTCTGACGTGTTAAAATGTTTCCGTACCATTTTTAGTTGCAGTTGCTTTATTTCCACAAATGAAATTGACGCCGCTAAAACTGACCTGAACAGAACAATATTTAATTTTAATATTTTGTAAGGAATTCGATTTACGACCAAAGTTCAGGAACGTATCTCGGTCGTAAGTAGAGGACAACTTTTATAAATAATCTTAAGCCTATAAACATAAGTTTTGGTAATAGTTATTTTAGCAATGCTAAACGCTGCTCACCAAATTATGTAGATACAGTGTACACGATAACATGCATAATAAACCATTATGCAGTTCAGGAAGTTATTTGAGCCATTTTACAGTGAAAATAACTTTATATTTCACGTTTTGGGTTATTTGAACGACTCTTCTAGCATTCTCTTGCACACACAAACTTCCGCTTGCACGCCATACGATATTGTCTCAAATTCCGGATTCTTAGCCACTGCTTTGTAGTATCATCGTCATTTGTTTAATCTTTCTAACGGTCTAGACATCTTTTTGCTTTTGATAAACTTGAAGAAAAAAATAATAGCAAAACCCAAAGAAAACATTTGCAAAAGGTACTTGATATGAATTTGCGTATAGAACACATTTTAAAAATTCAAAATCTGAGATGTAAAATTGAAAAAATATAACAATATTTGTATAGTATTTACATTGAAGATTTTTGTCGAGTAGTGCTTCATATCAAGTTACAGAAAAATATTTATAAAACATTACATCTAAATATATAGATAAAAACAAATGTATGTTTGTCTTGTATGCGATCTTTTACCATTCATCCGATTTCGATGAAGCTTCGGTGAGTCGTTGGCCGCACACCTGTGAAGGTTTCTGAAAAACATCTATAAAAAAGAATCAAAACGTACTAACAGAGACATCTCGGAAAAAGATCTGATTTATTAGTGTACGCACCAAATGGAAAAACAAAAAATATTGTGTATCCAAAAGCACTTCAATAAACAGAACACAAATACTTTCTTTGAGTGGCACTGCAACGCTTGCCGGGTACTCGCTAGTATTAATAATAATCGATCAAAATGTGACCTTAATTTTACTTTTTTTATGTTTTCTGAAGATGTGGTTATACTATTCAATTAAATGAGAAATTGGTGCAATTTTATCACATTGGTAAAACAAAAATTTTATTGCAAAAATTACACTAAATATTCTTTTGGTCAGAATGTTTCACCGTATGCTATCTTTGATATTGACTGTGGAAAGGAAATAAGACGTAACCCACACATAAAAAAATATTTTATAGCCCAAAAAAAACGTGTATTAAATTGAATATATTGTGATTATCGAAAAAAAAATATTTTAAAAAGACGAAGGAATAAGTCCTTTTGCCTTTCATGAAGTCAATATATAATATATTTGAATATAAGTATAGTGTATTAGCACGTTTTGTGTGAGTTATACAAAATATCTTTTGGTGTGTGCTACGTCTTTTTTCCTTTCCACGGTAGATACGTATTGTTATTTTTTAAATGTAAAAACATATAAACGATTGTCCCATGCTGATTGTAATGATAAACGAAAACTTGTTTCTCATATTGCTTTCTTTCGTCTTTAAATTTTAATTTAACTTTGACAGTGGAAGTATTGTAATTCCTGCCCCCAATACTCAAAATAAAGTCTACGACGTATCGTAGCGGTCGTGGCCAACATTCATGAGTTGACTACAACCACAAACTTCAGGGCTCTCACCATTTGCGATGGCACTGAATTCCTTAAAGCTGCATCCGGGCCACTGGTGAAGTTCAACAGAATGTCCGTAAAAACAATAACACTCAAAATTTTGGCGCGTCGCGTACACGTTGCCATGCTCGGTCCAAATTGAATTGGAATAACTGAGACTGGCTGAAGTAAT
This sequence comes from Himalopsyche phryganea, assembly GCA_022494535.1. Taxonomy (NCBI): domain Eukaryota; kingdom Metazoa; phylum Arthropoda; class Insecta; order Trichoptera; family Rhyacophilidae; genus Himalopsyche; species Himalopsyche phryganea. Next base: position 13,218,481 of record JAGVSL010000013.1, on the reverse strand, counting down.
TCCTTTCTAGCTAAATTAAATAAAACAAAGCAATTTAATTAATAAATGACACAAGAATATAGCCAATTAATTTATATAAGGTTGATTGTTCAGAGTATTGTTAAGCAAAGTGTTGTTAATTGTGTACATATAATGTCAACGTAGTAAAGATAAAGACATTTTATTGATAAATAAATAAAATAGAGGAGTGTGTCAAATATTAAACATTATTTTCATCAAAGCACAGGCACGATAACGCTGCTTTACACGGTGGTTATGCGTTACTATAGTATTAGCAACATTATTTGACCGCCGTTGAAGTTGAAAACTAGAATTGTCAGTCTAGAATAAATTTCTCCAATTGCCATTTTGTGCAAAATAAATATCTTGTCTACTTTTCATAACCCTCGCTAAGATACCAGTTTTGAAATTAATTGAAATTTCAGTTCTGGTTGAGTACGGAAACATTCCTAACGTGACGGTGGCGGTCTAACTAGCGGCCAAGTTTAACTAGTAAATCTTTAGTAAAAATAGTCCAGATTAACTCCACTCGATATCAACACAACAAATTGATGCTTTTAGCATCTTATGCTGCTTATAAACAGACATCGAAAATAGTACATGGCCGGCAAGATTTCATAATCTATGATGCGTTCATAATCAAAGCTACCAATAATATTGTTGTGATAATGTCAGGGCAATTTGTATCTGGTAACTGATATTGTGCAGTAGCGTGAAGAGAGTTAAAATTACAACGGCCGACATTCGTCGGATATTTGATAGCTGTCACTTTTTCCGCATTGTATGAAAATTTGATTTAAGTGCACATATTGCACATAAAATACATTTAATACCAGAATATATGCTTTTATTTCCTGCAATTTGTGTCATGTGAAATATTCAAAATGCACTTAAAATTACGTAAATTTTATGATGAATTATGATACTTTTACACGATTTTGAGGAGGTAAAAATTATAATGAAATGAAATAATATTGATACTATAAAACTGCTAAGCGCCAACATTATGTTTTATATTGTATAAAACAGTTTTTATTAGATTTACAATTTAACTGAACATTGCATTTTGCGGTAACTACTTACTTTAACTTACTACAATAAACTACTCATACAGAAAGTTTATGTTCATATGGTATACATTCATCGTAAAGTGATTGAAAGTATAATAACAGCAAAACGTGACATGGAGAATCTATCCGACGTCTGTAGACAGACCTACATAATTTGACAAATCTAGAACAGTGACGCTCATATCGAGCAGAGCGAGAAGGGAATAGATTTATCCTGTCAATATTGTCAAGTATGTGCAATACGGCAATCTTGCGGCATTATTACATTATTTTGATGTTTTGTACACGACCACATTGCCACGTCGGCAGCACATTGCCGTAAAAATTTGGTCGTTTTCAAGCCACATTACGAATCAAAGCCACTCTATAAATATGGACACTATCAAAAATATTAGAATCTTGACATTAGTTTACAAGCTAACGAGATTAGTGTTACTTGTTCTTTATAAATAATAGATTTAAGAATTGTACTCTTACGATTTTTGTTTTTGTTCGGAAAGTGAAATACTGGAGATACTATAGTATAAGTTATATTGCAAAATCAATGAATATTGTAATAAATTGTAAGGTTTCATAAATAGAAATAGGGTTGCAGCTTGTCCCAAAACCATCAGTTACAGTTTTTATTATGAACAAGCAAAAACATCGAACAATTTAAACTGTCTCAATTGAATTATTCTGTACATACTTCAGAGTACTTAAAATGATAAGTTATATTTATTTACTTACACTTCAACTCGTTTTCAATTTAAATGTTATGTAAAACAGTTTTAATAATTTTAATTTCTTTTACTCATGCTGACTCAACACTAAATTTAATTAAGCAGAAAAAGATGAATATACTGCTGGAGTCTTGCTTTCGAGACCGCAAACCGTGGCTAACTAACTTGCCCTTATATAGGTGGTATTGCTTATGGAGGAAATCACTGATGATTTGAGGTGAAAAGAGACTAATAATTGTTGGGTCGACACATCTGCTGAAATACTGCAGTAGCAATGGGAAACCACAGTCAAAACCATTCATTTGCCAAAGAAAAGTGCAGTTTAACCGTGAGACATAGTTCGGTCGCTGGTATAAGACGGAAACACGAAAAATGAAAAAAAAAATAATTATTTTGTTTTCAAATAAATCCATGCACAACCTAATTATTAGTAGGGTCGATTCATCATTTTTCTAATTATTGTTTGCGGGCTGCTAAAACTAAAGGTTATACGGAAACTGATATAATCTCTCATTATTTTATACGTACACATTAAAAAGTTTCATATAATTATTAAAGATACTCTCTTCTTTACATTTAACGCACCTTTCAAAATGTAACTAAGTCATCTGCACTACCAGCACTAGTCAGATCGCTAACACTTCATGCGAACAGTAAACGTCTTAAGCAGTTTAAGGTTTGTTTAGTTAAATTGCTTCTCTGGGTATAGATGTCCCTGAGGTTATGATTGTTATTAAGTGGTTTTTGTGTTAGGGACTTGTTCAACTTTAATAAAGAAAACATGTGCTTTCAAAAAATCGATACAATTATATGCGGAAATAATTTGCAGGCGCGGCCTTTCTTTCAGGAAGAAACTTGTATGTATTCTGCGGAATAACTTATCCAATAAAAAAATTTCACCGTAAAATATACATAATAATTAGTTTTACGAAACTTATTATTGAGTCAATGCGTCGCAAAAATGTCATTTTCGGTGCCGTGTGACTCACGTGCCCGGGTTGTGTATCACTGTTATAACGATATGTTTTAAGAAAATATTGACAATCAATCATCCACAAACAAGTGTAGTTCTGTTTTATTCAAGTTTTTTTTTTTGTTTCAAAATAGATTTGTACAAAATTTATCTGAGATTTAATATACAAAAACCTTTTCTAAAACACTATTTAATATTATATTTACAAAAAATATTAGAATGAAAATGTTCTAAGGGTGATAATTACCACTATATATCTATTTATGAATTGTGTTTGAATTATATATTAAAACAAGAGAATAAAAAAGTCATTGGTTTTAGGGGTGACCAATATTCCATAAAAATAAATGAGTAAAAGTCATTATGAATAAAAATAAAGTCTTTGATAACTTCTTAACTGAGTGCTAACATGCAACATAAAACTAAAGGTTAGTGTGGTGGTTTGTAATAAATAATTATTTCAAGACTTAATATTTTGACTCTGGATATGTTTGCCTTAACCGTATCTTTAATCTTAGAATTGTGAACATTAAATGCAAAAATCTGACTATTATAATTTATTTTTCATGTTTTTATAATCCTCATAAAAAGTGACACTTCTAATTTAAGGTAAATGTTTTAGGATTTATCAATATAGACATTTGATTGAAAAGAATAAGAAATATGCTGCGAAACCTTTAAATTACGTTTTTAAATGAACCGGTAAATGTGAAGAATTTTTTCACCGAATTTCATTCTACAATATAACTCTACTTCATGTTACCACTATTCGTATTGTGGGCTACGTTTTTTGAAATATATTGAAACAGACATTTAAGCAAGAGAAGTTATTAAAAACAATATAACTTTCATGTTAGTAATTACCAAAGTAACACATGAGTAAAAACTCATAATTACGACGTAGGTGATTGTTAATTACCGTGGCTCAAATTCGGCATCAGAAAAAATCGAATTACGCTACCAATTAACAATCCAACTAATGGTACTCTAGAATAGAAAGTCGAAGTAAATGAAGCGAGGTTTAGAAAAAGGCGTGCAACCAGACGCACTATATTTTAATTAAGTAATAAATACATTAATCGCGCTTGGTCACCTCAACAAAAGTAGTAAAGTGCGTGTTTAAACACATGGCTTTTGACTTATCAGATAAACACAATCAGATGTCATAATCATAAACACACAATGTTTTTCCTTTCACGTGTTCACAAAAGGATAGCTGACTAATAGCAAATATCCGTCATTGGTACTGCATACTTTTGGTAAAGGTAATTATACTATTTCAATTTGTATGTAAAGTGTTGTTGACGTTTTTAATTATTCTATTTACTATTTATCCAAAGCTTGAGCGACATTATATAAATAGCCATCTGAGACATATTAGGAATTAAAATTGACATGTTTTTTTTATCACAATCGTAACAAAGTTCAACAAATGAGTCGCTGACCTGGAAAGTGTTGTGAGTAACATAATGGTTAAATATGACTATTCCACCGAAAAATGTTTCTCTGGAGCGTTCCATTGACTGTATTGTTGAGAAAAACCTATAAAATATATTATTACTCTGGTGAACGACTGTATTAATTATAAATAAGTAAATTATACAAAATATCTGACCCAAAAATATAAAAGTAATGTTCTAATATTTATAGGAAAGATTTAAATAATAGATAAAAGTGAATCATTGAGTAACAGTAGTGGCATTTATCGACATCGTGTTTAAATCTTCTAGCCAAATATGTCGACCAAAAAAAAATTGGACTATATATCAATACAGTAAAACTGTTCTTAGAATATTTTTAGTAAAATAAATGAAGTTAGAAAAGTTTGAATCTTACTTCATTATGATATAATATTGTTTTTTTTTTTTGCTATATTGAAAAAAAATAACAAAACATACATATCGATGCCTCAGTTCCAAAGTGTATAAACTCAAAATGCTTAATTCTGAGATAATTAAAAACCAAGATTTTGGACAAGATTAATCTTCTACTGTACATCTGATTTTTTTTGATTTCAATGAAATTCTAGGATTATCTAAAATTTATTTTTATGATAAAATATAATAATTATAATTTTATTTTTTAGTAATATTAATAATACGAGTTTTCAGACGTTTTCACAGGATTTTTATGTTGTTGTGACAGTTTGGATCTAAAGTAATAATAGACACTGTCATTTTAAAATAATCCGATGCCCTTTGGAACTGAGTTATCGTGTATAATATCTATAAATCGATGTATGGTCCAATTATAGCATTCGGTATGAGGTCCACATGTATGGTTTCATACATACAAAACAGCATATTCCAATTTACCTGATGGTTTTCAGTAATGTTGTCCTTGTTATCTTGTGAGCCTCTAAATTCTAAGCGGTGTCCTTTATCCTTTACTGATTTATGTCAACTTTTATAAAGGAGGGTCGTTTTATTGAAATCGTAGTACAATACACAAAGTCTCGCGAGGGAGTCGCTTTTCTTAGAAAACCCCGAACAAAGAAATATACCCTACTAAAGCATGTAACCCTCTTGTCCTTTGGATATTTATCCCTTCTTTTATACATTTATAAGTTTTTTTAAATAACGTCAAACGTAAAAAATAACCGCTAGCTCAAGCAAGACACAGGTCGACATTGAAATATCAAATCTGTACTATCATATACTTACCTTTGCTTGCAGCGGATTATTTTTCTACATATTGACAGGTACGTCAAGCGTATAAATCAAACTATTTTTATTTATGAAAACAAAACCTTTTTTTCTTTTATTTAAAAAATCGAAAAATTGTATTTTTTATTATAAAAATAATACTCTCATCAAAAATTTATTGGAAATATATTGAATAAGAAAAATAGTACACAATTTTTTTTAATAATCCCTTGAAAATAAAAAAAAGGTATCCTTCCTAAGTAGCTTACTTTTATAATATAATAAGCAATGAATATATACAAATATATATAAATTATTTGAAAAAGAAATAAAACATGATGCTTTTCTGTCGTATTTAATAAAAATAAGTTTAATGGCAAATTTTTGAATTCCAATCGTTTTCAAATTTTTGGTATTGTAAATTTTCGTATTTAATTATATATTTAAACAAAAATTACACAGTTCTATAATTTGATTTAAAATTATTATAGTTTAATAAGCTTAATTTTTGTGATAAAAATAAGTCATATTTAGGTGTACAAAATTTGACGAAATAGCGAATATTAAATGTTTGTGTCTAAACGTATGTTTGTTTTTAAACTAAATTTTATTTTCCTTTTGAAACATAAAGGTATTTTTTCATTTTCTCAACAACAATTACAAATTAAAATTTAATCTTCAAGTTAATTAAATATCATAAGGATCGTATTGTTTTGTGACAGGTTTTTATCTTGAAATATAAATATATCGATATATTTTTACTCTTAGTTCAGAAATGGGAAAGAGTAAAAGATTTATCAAATATCAATGTAAACTTTGCAAACGTATATTTATATAGGCGACGTACGAATTTTAATTTCCTCAATCACAGGGATTTTTATTTTCTGCACAGCATACTACAAAATTTGAATGAGTTTTAGATAAATATCATATAAACTCATCTGAAATGTTGAATGATAAGCTTTCCCAAATTTGTGTTATTTCGATTCCATTCTAGTAAATCGGATACTGGACATAAATTTATTTGAACGTCCCTTAATCAATATATTATATTATATACCATACATTTTAAGACCAAGAGTTTTTAATTACGCAGTAAATAAATTCACCGATCGATGGTTTATTCTCCGTACATTTAAAACTGACGTTAATTATAAGGCAAATGAAATTGAATATAAATCACTGACACAAAGGCTTTTCCTACCCAGTAATTTCCCTTTTTTTAAGTATCTTGTGAAAAAAAGATGGCAACCCGTTTCCGCTTTACTGGGTTTTTTTTGTAGAATTGCACTGTAAAATATAATCGACTCGGTATAATTACTATGCCTCTTTGGAATGAATCAAAGAAGCAAAGTCATGGAATAGAAGCAAGTTATTACATAATCAAAGTGGAAATTGTACAGCTTTTTTGTTTCTCTATGAACGCTCTTTCATTATGATTTTTTCTAGGAAACTAATTACAAAAGCGTTTGAAATAAAAAAACAAATGCAAATTGAGTAATTGTTTGAGCAACTTCTAAATATGCACAATACAAAATTCATAGTAACAAATAAATATGATTCTTTGAGTTTTACTTTCATTATGCTAATCATCCTATTAGGGTTTCAATTATGAATTAAATTAATATTCTCATATTATAAATAATAAATGAAGACATTTTCGAATACGTTGTCGAATAATAATTTTAGGAAATTTTAACATTCAGAGTTCTATTACAAAATATTTATATATTATTTTGTGTGTTTTAAATTGATCGTTTCTTTTTTTTCAATACCAAATCGATATGTTATATACACAGAAAAAACCAATATACGCAATATGTTGCATAATAAAGACATACATTCATAGTCAGACCAATAGGTTTTTTAGAATGCCTGTATTTTTCAAAAATGATTCAAATAAATTAATACGTGTATTGTCTGGCTAATTGAAAAACAAAGCGTGACGTCAAATTTAGGTCAACTATTTATTTGCCGATTTTCAAATACCTTATATATAATAGCTCAGACAGCTCTGTAGACGTTTTATTATTATCATATACCACATTTAGGTATGAAACTTTCTTATGACCTACACGTTCTCGGTGTATATATGAAATAAAATATTACTCAATGCACACACAGTTCCGACGTACTAGCTACTTTAGACGTTCAGTATTTCAATTGCAATACCGTCATATATGACGGGTACGGTTATACTTGTAACATATTTTATTATGTGATTACTTTGAAGAATTATTTACATAAAAACAATATGGCTTATAATATCGATGTAAAGATGCGTTCAGTATTATTAACTATCGTAGAAGTAAAACTCTACCAGCACAGGGTATGATTAGACGTTGTGCCAGGGTATTAAAAGCAAAATAGGCTGAAGAATGTATGAGCAGTGTTTACTAAAAGATTATAGAGCTCCTCTATCGCCAATCTTTTGTGGCAGATTGAATTGAAAGGAAACGTTACAAGCCTCTTGATCGCGTGTTTTCCATTTGTTAGCGGCTGAAAGCTTACAGGCCTCTGAAAGCTCTTTAGCTTAATGAGAAATTTTAAAGTTTTTTTATATTGTTGAATTATATTGTCAAAATTAGTGTTCATGACGTCTTTTTGATAACAATAATTATTTAAACCCATTGAGTCATTGTAGTGCTCGAATGACTATCTCAAGTTCTTTTCTAAAGTTATTCAAAATATTTTAATTCAAAGTAAATAATATCTCAATGAAAGGGAAATTATTTGTTAACTAAAAACTTTTACAAAATAAGGCTTTTAAAACTCTTATTTCAGTTTTACTGAAAACAAAAATTTTTGACGAATAATTAAATTCTATGTGCCCAATAAAATCTAATCGTATTTCATGTATTCATTTCTAACTCAAACGGTGTAGTATTTGTGCTACTACTAGATGAACAACCAGTAAACAACCAGTAACATTTTAACGATTCGTTGAGCACCTGAATTCAAGTCAATTTGAATCAGAAGCTGACGAATTAGTACTTAGAAAATTCCGCTTATCTTTCTATTTTTTTCATATATAAGATTGATATTTTACCAAAACAACATTTTTCAAAATGCGTTCCTCAAATTAAAAGCAAAATATTAACCAAAATTATATTTACTAGGGTTGAGATTACTTATAATAACTTGATTTGATCGTCCCTCAGCTATTGATACTAAGGACATTGAAGTAAAAATATTCTTAAATATCCTAGTCAATGAATTCAGGTTTGGTACAAAGTCATGGCTATTTCCATCAAACTTTGTTACTTCAGCAGTCTTCGTGTTGTAGAGATTTCAATTGCAAAAATGAGTTATTTTGCTATAAAAATAAGTTTCTGCAAATCAAAAACATATCCAATTCGAAAAATATCGGTTCTTTCTGATTACATTTCGGATTTTTTTATTTGTCTTTGAACTAAATTTTTACTATAACTCTACATTGCACTTCCAAACATCAGATTTTAAAACTGAACGTTGTGAAAAGTACTATACCAAACCTAGACCCATCTTTCTATTCGTTATTTTTCCAAAAACAAAGGCATGCTGGTTAAATGAGAGGCAGTTATTATTCAAAAATTTATTTTGGGAGTGAGGATTCCAAATAATCCTTATTGGAGGTTGAAGAAAAGGTTCATTATATCGTTTGCTGATGAAACTGAGCCATGAAAGCATTTATTTCAAGATGTAAAAAAAAATTTGATACCAGAGCAAATTACATTCTTACGCTTCTTGTTATCGTCGATGGCGAAATAAAAATGACATAGTTTGCACATTATTACTTACAATAAAATATAGTAAGGTAAATACGTTAAACGTAATAAAATACGCTGTTCTCTATAAGTGTATAGGATAGACCGGTGTACAATTATGTTCAACCTTCACGTGAATTTCCATATAAGCGTGCAAGTAGATCTGAATGTCGGAAGTTTCGTGAGACGCTGAAATAAGGGGGCGGGTCCTCAACAAGCGCCTGTCTATTTTACTCCTTTTGCCTGATTATTTATAGCCTGTATTATTCGGTTATACCTAATTGATAGTTGGATGGGGTTTATCGACTTGTTTTATTGTCTACTGACTAGCTGTATTAACGTACACACAGGGGCTGAAACTAGCTACGTAAGGCCGTGTGATGGGACGTAGAATTGCCGGTAATTATAAGGAAAAGTTTTAAAACATGACTTTGTATTAATATGAGGACGTGCCGAGAATGATTTACTATCTTTCAGCGGATAAAAGTAGTTTTTAGATAGCGGTTACAACGAAACTGTGGTACGTTTTTAATAACGCTTCCTTCCTTTCGGAAGCAAACTGGGTTTTTAAAGACACTTAAAAGTTTTCTCTACACAGAATTATACTTAGCTACGCCATTCAGCTGTAAAGCAATTCACCGAATTTTGTAATACTTCAGTATTTATTTTTTATATACCAGTCGTAAATTATGAGTAACTTATAATTAAATAATTAAAAGCATATTCGCATTGAAAGGTTGAGTATTTTTGTATTTAGCCGAATAACGATTTTCCTTTTTAGTAGCTGTTATCGTGCTAAATAGAAAAATAAAACTAAAGTAGTTATTAAGTATAGTTAGTTGTTTGAATAACAAAAAGACAAACTAATTTCTTTCGTATAAGTTACATACTAAGACTATTTAAATCAAAAAAGATAGACAAATAATCGTTTGAATGACTTTTCTTTTCAATTTAGGTTTTTCAACGATAAAATAAATGGTTTTTGATTTGTCTTATCAAAGACTTAGTTTAATATGACATGTCTTTCCTCAACTCAAACTGCTTGTTGAAATGACTATGCAAGTTTCGAATGACATTTATATTTGTAAAGTTTGTTCTGTTGTTGCTTTTCAGCTTATTACATAGTAATAGTATGAGAACATCTAAGGCATAATGGATACAAATGGTATTACCATTTTACCATAAAAGCCATGGATATATACCCATACATTTGGCCACATCATTCCCGGTGAATGCTAATGGCTGTTTAGAAACACATTATCGTGCATTTTTTTTTACCATTTACAGTACATTTAAGATGATTTTCCATATAAATTTGGCAGAGACGCGTTTCTTGGCTATATTTATGGCGAAAAGTTTATTAGGAATATTTTTCGCAACATTGGTGAACAAATGGTTTGCAATAATAATTTGGTTTATGCGGAGAACACCTCTGTACGTCTGTTTGGTAAATTGAGAGGTTTTTAAGCCACTATTCAGAGTCTATAAAATTAAAGCTTTGCGAAAATACAAAAAAAACATGACACGAAGTTTATGTCGTATATATAATTGATTTATTTTTCTTTATAAACGAGAAAATGTATCGTCATTTTTTAAGAAAATCTAATAGAATCTGACAAATCAAATAGAAATATAATAAAAAAGTTATTTACGGTACAACCTTGATGTTCTGTCTTGTAAATGTCAGAAAATCAGTTATTGGCCGATTTCACAGTCAACTTTCAAATAACTAATGAAAAACAAAATATTTATGTTTAAAAATCATTTGTGTTAGGTATTAGAAGTTAACTATTATATGGAACTCTAAAGAGAAATAATCCCCCTAGTGGGTCTTGCTCTCTTGCAAAATATGTATTTAGTCTGATATGTTCTAATGCTCTTATTTAAAACAATTATGACTAACAATCAATTATTGTTTGACTGACTTTTTTATTCGGCCATAGTGTGTTGTTAGGAAGAAAAATATATTTACGATTGTCAAAATTGTACGGTAGTTTTTTTAAGCTATGACAGCTCTAAATGTTAATTTTATGGACTTCTTGTGAAGCATACCATTGTATTGGTGTTTATAAAACATTAATAATCACCTGTTTCCTTTCTACGCTCCGTATCAGAATTCAGAAATAGTGGACGAGAAGGAATAAAAACAAACCGACGCTCATGCTTTTAGATATTATTAATCATAAATCTATTGAATAGTCAATGTGCCAATTACGAAAAAATACACCATAGAATCAAGATAGGATGGTGCAAGATGTGGAGGGTGGTAAATAGTTAAAATATCACAAAAAGTATTTCATGGGTTATAGTGTTGAAACTTCTTACTGAAACAACAGCGATATTTTAATTTGATGTATATTCAACAATTTTAAAGGCACGCGTAGAAGCTTAGAAGAAGAATGAAAACAAAGCTCAGCAGATGGTTAAAAAAAGTCAACAAAAACAATTTTTTTACAAACAATTTTAGTATGAAATATTATTCGACCTATCAGGCGCGCATAAACTTTCAAGAGAGCAAAGAAACTGGCACAGAAAAAGAATAACTGCTAACTGCTACCCTTCAGCATTCATATATTATGTCCTTGGTAGCGGAGTCGGTACCGAAATGTTCCGCAACTATTAACGCTGGCATTCACTCGTGCCTTTGTGAGTGACATACGCTTAGCAGCGGTAATTGCGCTTGTCACTACCCAGTTTGCAGCCATCTATTTATCACGACGATTCTCAATAGTTTTGCATAGTAATGTTTGGTGGATAGTTATCGAATGCATTTTTGGTATATTGTCTTCTTTCACTGTGTGGTTCTTTTGTTTTATTAAATCTCCGGAGAATCGTTTCATCCATTAGAATATTTAAATAAGCAACAAAAAAACACGCTTTATGTTTGTGTTTGGATGTCATATAAAGAACTCTCTATATTTGATCAAAGGAGGAGAGGAAAAACGTTTGTTTTGGAGCGTACTATAATTTTTGAGAAGATTTTTCACACAATAAAAATTCAGTTAGTTATTAATGAATTATGCAGTCACGGGGAAACCAAATCAAATATAATTTAAGACATCGACTGAGGGTGCTTGATGGAATTTCAATATCAAATTTGGATTATTGAGATTCTGTACACTTCCATGTATTTTGTCACTAACGACCCGGGTTTCGCCTTTCGGCATCTTCAGGCATTCGAGCACAAGAATGGACTCGAACTGAGAGACAGTAAACAGTGTCTAACGTTTATATAGAAGATACAAATGCGACAAATATTATTTACGAGGTAAGATATTATACGTCTGAGAGCCACACTGATACCTGAGTTAAAATTTTGGGAATCACCCTAATCCTTATTTTGTAAACACCATATTAACAGAGTGGCGAATTGCCGCTTTTCAACTTCTATTATAATTGTAAAATCACTGGTATTTCTAAAAGAAGTTGAAAAGCGGCAATTCGCCACTCTGTTAATATGGTGTTTACAAAATAAGGATTAGGGAGATTCCCGAAATTTTAACTCAGGTATCAGTGTGGCTCTCAGACGTATAATATCTTACCTCGTAAATAATATTTGTCGCATTTGTATCTTCTTATATAAACGTTAGACACTGTTTACTGTCTCTCAGTTCGAGTCCATTCCTGTGCTCGAATGCCTGAAGATGCCGAAAGGCGAAACCCGGGTCGTTAGTGACAAAATACATGGAAGTGTACAAAATCTCAATAATCCAAATCAAATCAAATATCTTGTCAGTAGTGTCATTTTATTTAGTTAAACCACTTTTAAGTTCATATGAACATTATTTCTTTAATAAAACGGTTCGTAACATCGGCGTAATAGTAAGAGACGAGATTTCGATGAAGGGTTTTATGAAGAGAAAGTACGGATTACCCTTACGAATACTATTTTCGTTCATAATAAGACATCATATCTTATTACTGTTTTAAATATTTTATATTCATGTTGTTCTTGTATTGTAAGCAGAAAAGGTGTTTTTTTAACTAAGGTAGGTTGAGGAACGATTATGTTTTAAAAAATGGGATTATGGCAAGATATGGGCTTAAAGAAATGTTATATGAGCAATAATATTCAATAATTTAAGGAAAACAACAAACTTGAAAGCAGCAAATCATAGGAAAATTTTCATACAACTTTTTGTACTAAAAAAACTACATGACAAGATCTTTCTAGAAGTTTTCCATGACGAGAATTGATTTGCTTAAATTCTCATAATTTCAATAGGGGTGAATTAGATTATTTGGTCAGTAACTAATTCCATAAACGGTGAGTAACTTATTCGATAAATGGTCAGTAAGAAATAATAAATGATCAGTTAATAATTACGTTAGGTAAGTAAATATTTTCCGAATAAATAAAGGTTGAGTAGGTTGGGTAGGTTCAATTAAAAAACTGGCCACTGTATTTAAATATCTGATTATTTAATTTAATAACCAAACATTGTATGTGAATAACACATATAATGATCAGTCGTCCGTGGCGCAGTTGGTAGCGTCGTTGGCTACGGTTATGGATGTCTCGGGTTCGATTCCCGGTTCGGACGATTTTCATAAATTGATCATTCAACCGGTTAATGGATTTCTGTTCGTAGTCTGAGTCCTCCCACCCACCCATTCGGTCCTCACGGGGCGTAGCGAGAGTGATTAGCTAACCACTAGTCCAGTCCTAGCCCTAGCCATATCCTTTTATCTCTACTCTCTTCGAAAAAAGAGAGGTTGAGCAACTGAGTAACAAGCAGTTCTCATAGAAAATTTTTGTTAAGATACCTCTATTAGGAGACCATATGCTCCACATTGGGAGCGGACATGGGAAAAAAATATATATATGAATAACTGAACACTTATTTTACTAACTGACTTCGTGTACACTACCCATTTTGATTAATTACTGAACTATTTATTATTTCTCACTGACCCAAAATTGAAATAGTTATTGAACAAATAAAATTTTGGCCGCATGGTAGATTGAGAAGTACAGAACACCCAACCGACATTTTTAAAGTACGGGCGTATTTATGAATGCGATGTTTAGTATGACGTTATTAAAGCTATGGACCAATTCCGGAATGTCAATTGAACGCCTTTTTTGTTTTTATTAAGCCTTGGCAAAAAGTGGCTAAAATTAATATACACACGTAATTAATAGTGCGGTAAAACTCTCATTTCAATATTTTTTACTTGGAACTTTATATAATGTATAAGGCATCGAAATACAAATAAGGACATAAGTATTAAAAACAATTAATTGTGTCGGGAAGCAACGAAATTGGTAACTGAAGAATGATGCTGGCGAATTGTTTTAATTTTTTAAGCATACCCATTTCGGCGGTATGGTTTTGGATATTCATTTTTCCTACTAGATTGTAAAGAAAAAATCAAAGTAATCAAAATAAGGTGAAGAAATGCTTTTAAATACCAATATCTACCAGTTACAGAATGTAACAAATGGTAATCTGTGGTTATTTGAGAATGAGAGTGGTTATTATTAGTTTTGCTGTAATAGCTGTAACAACTCCAAAAATCCTGTAAAAATCTCTGAAAACTCATATTATTAACATTAGAAATAAATAAAATCTAATATTACAAATATATATATATATATATATATATTGTTTTGATAATGCTAGAATTTCATTTAAATGTAAAATAATTAAATGTACAGTAGAAGATTTAGCCTGACTTATTTCCTAAGTATCTCAGAACTATGGTTTTTGAGTTGTTTGTCACACTTTGTATCGATATATTATATTTAAAGTAAAAAATGAAAAGATGACTGGCGTAAGAATACTGAACCAATTGGACCGACCGGCCAAGTTGGCTCAGTCATAAAATCTTGGTCAGTTTAAGTTTTTAGTCTTAAGAAAGACTCTTTCGATTAAGTAAACAAAACTTTAGATACGCTTAATAAAATCAAAGCGCCACTTGAGAATAACATACAAAATGGTAAAGCAGTGGTGACGTAAAGGAGAGCATGTATGTTAAGAATTTAAGAATCAAAATGTCAGTTGTTTAGTATGAAGATGGTTCTCAGAGACGGATAACATTATTTAGAGTACTCAACGTTGGACCCGACAACCTCAAAGTCCGTGGAAAATTTCTCAAGAATTGGTGGATCCTCCTGCTCGTCATAGAACGTTGTGAACTCTTTGATTGTACGAAACGATTGCTTCCCGTTCGTTGTCCTTAAAAAAATATCTGAATATTTACAAAATAAGTAGTCAGTATCCTCATAAAAACTGCCTAATTTATATTTTAGATTATCAATTTAAGTAATTGGCTGGTTCGAAAAACAGGTGTTAAAACTGTTAGTATCCCGAAACGTTAAACGTTAAAAGGAAGCTTAGTAATATTTTAATACCTTATATCCTAATTTATTTAAAACTTATTGAATGAATTGCATCGTATTCAAGTATTATAGAACAACTATTTATTTAAAACCTCGGCTGCTTATAACATTGAGCATGAAGTATTTTTAATGAGTCATTTAAATGTTCATCGGAGGAGTTGAGTTTGTGAGGCGATTTGTTGTTTATTTGTTTTTATCACTTAATGTCTTTTTTGAGGATGGTGTGTAAGAATTAAGACATCACGGGCTTTCCATATAACTCAATGAATCCATTAAAACAATTATTGTACAAATTCAAGCTCTTTTTTGTGAGATTTCATTGAATTGGCAGCGTTACCAAGCCAACCGAAAATGATATACCATCTATATGTATGATGGGTCTAAAGGAAAAAAACTGTTAGTCCACATTTTGTCAAAATTTAATTCAAATTACGTGCATATAAGTAATACATGGAATTTGGAACATGTAACGACATACTTGAAAAACCCGACAAAAGCATTCTCAAAAAAAAAGTTTAAGGTCAGTATGTCACGGAAATTACACGAAAAAATCAATACCGATATCTCCAATGTTACTTCGTTTATATTCATTGCAATAAGTGATTGAATGCCTAAAAATAGTCATAATCTTCTTAATTGGAAATACAATCTGAAAATAAACTGTTGATAAAACAAATTATTTAAGCTTAAAACACAAAAACGTCGTTGAATACTATTATTCCAAAGTGGACATATCTGTTTTTGCTCTTAGACGACTCATATCACAAGATATGTTAAAATTATTGTTCATAAAAAGTCAAAGACTTTCCGCAGCGGAAAAATGTACTATCTTTTTTTTTACTAGGATGAAAATACCCCGAGGTATAAGGAAAAGTCTGAACGGCCAAAAAAAGGGTAATAAATACTCCTACATGTATTCAGTGACATCGTATTAGCCGGCATCGCCAAATGGCTCCATATCAATTCGGGAGCAAATGATGCATACCCGAAATTGACGAACTGAGATTTCGCCCATTTGGAGCACTTTTTCGTGATAAAAATAAAACAGCTCTACTTGGATATGTTCGGCTACAAAGGAAACCGGAATGATAACTTTTAAGTGCCAGAATCTTTTAGCTAATTGATTGAGAAGATATTTTTATTAAATAAAAAAAAAACTTTTTTTTTATTCAATTTCATACAATCATCAGTACTGGTTTCATTCAGAAGCATTTTTGACTGAATTGAAAAATATTTTTCATCATCGAATCGAATTTATTTTACGTAAGTTAGAAATACTCGTGGTAAGAGAAAACAGTCATGATAATTAATTATAAAGTGACGAAAAAAAAAAGAAAATATTTTAGTAAAAACTTTTGACTTAATTTTAACTTCGCGTTGCAAACTAAGTAATTGTAAATTTGTTAATGTTTATAAGTTATCAATCAATTCAAATATACTTATTTTTAAAAATGATCATTTATTTGTTCAACTTAAGCTTAAGATATAGTGTAGCTAGAAAAGTTGTAAATAAAAAGACTAAACTTCATTACATACATCTAGCTTATACAAACTATCTTGAACTGATGTAACTAGCACATTAGTACGCGAACTATTCTGTTTTGTCGATGAACTATTTTTTATGACTTATTAGTAAATAGTGTTCAAAAGATATAAGGCTTATCGTCTTGCTAGTTGGAAAATAAATAATTTACTTTTATATATTTGAAATCGAAGAAATGTTTGTTCTCGATGTCTAACTGCCCCAGGTTGATCTTGGCGTTTATAAAATTTAACAATGAATTATTTGTAAGATAAATTTAATATACGTATGTGCTCTATCGATAGATCTATCAATTTTTCCAGTTGTAAGTCTTCTAAAATTTCTTAAGAATATAATTTTTTTACACGGTCTCGATCCTCGTTTTACACGGTCGACGCGCTTTGAAAAAACGACAGAATAAAAAAATATGTTAACTTTCTTTATACACCGAAAGACAAAAAACAACTTAAATTATACTTAAAACTATTCTACTACCCATAACAGTTTTTTGTGATTTACTCAAAACTCTCAAAACCTTCGGGAGCGTGTTAAGCGACTCAGCGACTCAATTGTAATATTTACCTGCCTCTATGGCAATTTCATAATAAGTTAAGTATAAAGTTGTTAAAATTACGCATACAGCCGTGTAAGATAATTCTTTAAAAAATCAATGGGTTTAACTCAAGCCACCGGATTGAACATAAGAAAATATTGTACATCAACAGTAGTAAGAAGCAACGTAGAAGCAAGAAAAAAATCCATTTGTGTCTAAGATTGTAAAATTATGGTAAATAATGAATTTACTCTTCACAATAATATATTAAAATAAGTAAAATATGGAATAATAATAACAAAATATCATCATTTTCAGCCAGGGTTGATCCACTGCTGGATGAAGGCCTCCACCAGCTGCCTCCACTCTTATCGGCTTCCAGCTTTACGCTGCCACGTACTTCCACCGAACCTGGCAAGTTCGCCAATCCAGCGGGTTTTGGGAAGTCCCTGAGACCGCTTAGTGCCCCTCGAGTATCACTGAATGACTGCACTTGTCCAGCGGTTGTCCGTTCGCCGTGTGACATGTCCAGCCCACCGCCATTTCGTCAATTTGGTGATCTCTATCACATCTCTCACTCTTGTTTTTTTTTTACTTATCCATTGGTTTCTTTTGCGGTCTTTACGCATCATGCCTAACATGCACCTTTCCATGCCACGTTGCGCCACTCTTAGTATTAAGATCTCTCATGTATTGATAGTCCATGTTTCGCAGGCATACGCTAACACTGGTAGCACACATTGGTTGAACACATTGGTTGAACACAGGTCGGTCTTGAAGATATTACTTAAGCGAATAACAAAATATAGGATAATATAAATAAGTATTAAGTTTTTCAGAATTTCATAAGTAAGTCGATAGTTATTCAACTTAACGTCTTTGATATTTTATCCTATTAACTTTTTTCTCTTCCAGCCATTGATATTAACTACAGCTTTCCTTCAATATGTTTTACATTGATTGGCATTTCAGTTAGAATATTAATTTGTTTCAATGAAATCGATTTTTTAAATTAGAACTACAAGTCATAGTTCAATTTTAGTTTTAGATAAATAAGCACTCTTTATATATACACCTTGTGTTATATTATTTATTCTTTAACTGTGGTTAAAATGCTTCATTTTGGCTGGCTGGCATGGCGAAATAAAAATAACGTTTTTTTTTCCTTTTCAGGTACATTGTTCTGATATCAACCTGGAATTCATTTCGAAGTTTTGGTACAGCATGTACGATAGCAGTTTCATCGAAAATTGGCATGTCACATTTGTGTAACTGATTCTGAAATTTATAGGCAATCATTCGTGATTTATTTTTTGGATTAGGCTGTACATAAAATTCGCTCTGTAATCCCTGTTTGAGGATTACGTCCTGTATAATTTTCACGAGCATTATCAATGGGAAATATTACAATATTTGTGTGTCGAAAATACCATTGGCGCAACAGCGGTATTTATTATTTAATGGCGTGATTAAATTAAATAATTAATGCAGCGATCTGTGATCGCATATTTATTTTATTTAATTGTATACATTTATTATTTGCATGAAGGCTTCGTAAAATTTAAACGAATATAAATAAACGATAAACAATATTAGTAATATATTGCATGTTTTTATTGCTGGTAATTTTTCGACAATTAAGGAAACTTCATTTCTAATTGTAAATTATCAAACTTTTTGCACTATGCAAACATTATGAAAATTTCCGTATATCAATGACAAATTGTTATTGAAAACAGTAATTGGCTATTAAAACACTTACTACTAAAAGCATCAAATTGAATAGCGCCAATTTTATTTTTATATACTGGAATCAATAAAATACCCAACGTTGTCCACGTTACCTCTTCTTTAAGATTTATCACCGGTCATATTGTAAGTAAGGAGCTTTTAACATATTGTCAGGAGTGTCTCAACAGTTACCGTTTTCATGCTAAAAAATCGCTCCGGATCTCATGCAGTCACAATGCATTACCGTGTGAGTTTTGTCATATAAACGCATTTACAAAGCGAATTGACAATTTCAAAAAGGGAAATATGGTTTTATGTAGTATTAAGTAATTATTTTATGTCATATTTTGTCTGTAAAACCTGAAATACATATCAAACTATGCGAAATTGTCGAAAAACGCAAGAATCGAAATTCTTCATAGCAGAACAAGCTCGATACGTGCTTCAGTGCCGTTTGAAACAAAACGGTTGCACAAAATGCGGTCATGCATCTCGGATCGTTACTATACTATACTAATTATTTCTATACTATACTTAATACTATAATTTTGTATTTTTCGATGGTAAAATTTGGTAATAAAGGTGGTTTTTAAATCAAAATTAATTATACAAAGAAGACGTAAACTATAATGTATTTTTAATTTTGAATGATATGTCGAACTATTTTATTTATAAATAGCAAAACTTTCAATATTTTGTATGGCCGATTTCACTGATAATTTAAAGGTTTAAAGGCCGAAGTAACGCATTGTTACACCATGAGTACGGAAGGGTTAACCAAGACCTGGAAAAATGATCATGTGCTTTAGTAGTATGACATAATATTCTAAAGTCCAAGTTGAGTTATGAACTTTGATCATTCCGCTTAAAAATGGTTTTATTGAGTACACAAAATATAATTATCGACAATTGGTTAATAATCATAACCTTATCACTTTTTCTAAACCTCGTTCTCGGAATTTAATGACACACGTGGCAAAACATTAAGGCATCACAGCTTCTACGCTTTAAAATAATTTCATTCGATGATGTAAAATTTATAGAACCAAAAGACACGTCTCCATGGAAAATGATGCAAACCAAGAAAAATGATTAAATATTTTTTTTTTGTATAATCGTATTTTAAAATGACGAATATTTTCCTAATTTTGCTATAAGTAATGTGCCCTTACAATTTCAAATTTAGATGAATGACTTCTTACGTTTCACATGGTGTAGAAGTAATCTTTTTTCTGTAGTGAAAATTTGCATAATTTTTCTTCGAAAAGGATTAAGTAGCTGTAATTTTCCTGTATTGTCACTAACCACCTGTATCTCGTTCGCATCCTACAATGCAATGCGCGCTACGTCGTTTTTCCACGCATGCGTGCGCTGACACGACCGGCACTATACGGAAAAAGGAGAGGAAAACACTGTCCATTCGCACCCTTCCCCGAGGAACCCCGGTCCTCCCCTGGCCCGCGGCGCTCGGCCAATCGATTAGCAAGGAAGCTGCCGGCTTAAATACGAACCCTTTTGTGGGAGCGCGTCAGTTCCGTCGCGGCCGGCGAGCGGTGAGGTGCGTCCTGAGAAAAGGGCGCCGCGTGCTTTTATTCGCGTCGTGATTCGAATTTTCCGGAAAAAATCTTGTCGTGTTTTCCGGGTGGGAAATTTTCTCCAACGGTGGCACTACATTGGATGCGAAGAGTTTAAGGATTCGGAAAGTTTTCCAAACTAAATCGGATTGACTATAAATGTAAGTTTATTTTATACAATTATGGAGTTTGGAGTGTTTTTTTTCTAAGAAATATTATTTTTACATTAAAAAACTACTTGTATTCCTCTTGTAAAAAAAACATTTTCAACCATCTTTGATGATGATTTTTTTCTTTTCACAGATAACTTTCATTTGCTTATCCATCAAAATAATATAGTTTTCATTATTTAACAAACAAAAAAAAATCGTCAAAAAATATTTCATCATACGACCGATTAATTATATAACCGAAATTAAGATCACAATTCTTGAATGAAAATTATACAAACATAATTTTTTTCAAATATCAAAAATTATACTACGAAAATGTTAAACGCATACGGGTGATATTTTTTTTTACAAATATTTAACAGGTTATATATACTAAATTAAAAAAACAATTTCGTATTAAAATTGATACCAGATTAAGTAATTATATGTAAATATTCAAATTTATTTAAAATAAAATAGCACAGCTGGTATTCATATTTGGAGTACAGTAAGTGTTTCAAAAAATATGTTGATAAATACAAACACAATAATATTAATCTAATCTTGATATCAAAGTAAATTGAAAAGTATGGTTGTCATCATACTTATTTGTCTTCAAAATTGATCAAATCGCAAAAGCAAATATGCAAAAAGTTTGAATTTAATAAAGATAAATAAAAAGCTCAAAAGATTTGATTTCATGATTCCTTAAACAGCTGTCAAAACTTAATTTTTGAACAAGCCCAATTTCTTGCTTTATTAAATATATTTTGTGTTATAACTATATAAAACCAAATGAATATACTGTTACCGTATTAAAATTCACAGTAAATATTATCTTTATAGTTGTTTGTATAAACAGCATAGACGTAAGCTTTTAGAATGAAAATTTTCCATTAAGTTTTTGTCAGCTACACTAAAAAATGTAATAAATATTGCCTACAACATACCCCTTGTAATGAAAAATACCCTGCTGATGTTATTAAATTTTTGACGCCCGTCTCGATGATAATATTTCTGCCTTATCCGATACGGCAGGATGACGTTTAGCTATTAATACGAGGGGTCGTTGATTTTTGGTTTCACCCCCCGTAGAGCTGTTAAATCGCTGCCGGGTATTCCCGCAACAAGTAAGACGTATTATTCATACGATTGTATCACACTGAAAAGAGTGTTGGCACCTTTGAGGTACACTGAGATAATTTTTTACATTGTCACGAATTTTAAAAGAAAAATCATTACCAAATGAGACTAAAATTTAACATTATAAAAGAAGCCAGACTTATTGATAAAGCGTTTCTTATTTAAATGAATTCATTTTCCATCAAAAATAAATATTAAGTCGCTTCTCTTAAACCAGTAGGATTTATAAACATTTTATTCAATCAAGACTATTATTTTTGAAAAAATCATTAATAAAGCAAAATATCTTTACAAAGTAAAAAAAAATTTCAAATATTACAATAAGTATAAAAGGGTACTCATATTTATTGGAAAGATATAAAGGAAAAATGAGTGTGAAATAAAAATAAATGTACAGAACAGGCAAAGTGTTTTTTTTACATAGTTATAGGTGCATGACAAGTGTTTTATTGATATTGAAACGGAATAGAAAAAAGTGTTTTCAGACACAGTCTTCCCAAAAGGTATTTTTTTGTACTAAAGAAATAAATCATCGTATAAATATCTTTTAATTATTTACTTAAATTAAAATCTTTTTACTTTGAAGTGAATTAATTTGCAATATTTAATATTTTTCTATTATGACAACCCAACTACTTCACACTTTTATTATATGTATAAAACCGTCGGAGGTAAAGTTTTTTTCGTGTAAATGTATAACCAGCCACAACTTAGAATAAATAAACATAAAGGGTGGAAATCATATGGGATTCCGGAGTGAATGTTGGCATTTTTTTTTATTCCGTAGTGCTCAAAAACGTTGAATTTGTGATGAGTTGGTTTCGCGAGCTTGAGAATAGCGATGTGTTTTATAATGCCATTTGTCAGTTTGTCACGCAAGTGTGTCTTGGGCTGTCAAAAAAGTTGCGTAAAGCGTGCCGTGACATGGCATACTGGAGAAATATTTGCAGTTATTAATGCTAATAAATGAGAGATATCGAATAATCTCATTTTGTTTGAATATTGAAACGTTTTTCCGTGAACGCGGCGAGTATAATATTTAGTAATTTAATATTCAGAACGCAGGAACTGATTGCAATCACAGTCACGTCGGGGAATACTAGTGACTCTTAGAAAATGAATAAACATATTTTAAGAGGAAATATTTTTTTCCTGTAAAAATTATTGATAAAATATTCTACTAGAATTCGGTTTATAAAATAGGATATGATAAAAAAAATGAATTTCCACGTTTTCAGATTAATAGTTAAACTTAGGAGTAAAACATTCAACGCTTTTTTCCCTACACATATCAGTAAAAAGTGGCGTAAAACTAGTTTGTAAAAGATTTAAATTACATTTGATAGCAATGGTAATTTGTTTAATATTAAAATTAACCTACTTTGGTTGAAGATACTATTATTAAAATTTGTTTAGAAATAAAATCATCAGTGTTCACGAGCTTATAAAATTCTTTTTAAATTGTTTGAAAACAATTTTGTAC
Source organism: Himalopsyche phryganea (assembly GCA_022494535.1). Classification (NCBI taxonomy): domain Eukaryota; kingdom Metazoa; phylum Arthropoda; class Insecta; order Trichoptera; family Rhyacophilidae; genus Himalopsyche; species Himalopsyche phryganea. The sequence goes on along the minus strand of JAGVSL010000013.1, from coordinate 13,194,821 downwards.
GTTTTTCGCTTAATAAAAGAGTACTATTTAGTATAACTGGAGAAAATTGTGCCCGAATCTGCCTTTATATGATAGTTTAAATAAAAAAATAATCTTTAGACATGAATACATGTCCAAGTACGCAAATTATATAAATAAACCTAAAATTCATATTTGTCCAAAATCCATAAAATCCATATTACATCCAGTGTTAATTATAATCTAGAGATAGAAAACGTCCAATATTCATTCAAAAATAAAATTATACAGTTTCCCACAGCTTTAAATATGTAAAAAAATAACTAAAATTAAAATTCTTTAACCTGTACCTTTAATTATTAATTGATAATATTGAAGCAAAGTAATATGTATTTCAAAATTGCTGTGTTGAGTTTTTGACGTTGTTAGTAAATATGCGAGGTGAACCGAGTTAGGTACAGATCACGTCTAATGGTTGAAACTATGCATCATTTCACAGTGTCACGATCAAAGTGTATTTGTTGGCACTTGACACGGCGATGATTCCGTAATGAATATCAAAGGCCGAAGTTACCCTCCGGTTGACGCAAGAGAAGCTTCTACGGCCGTCAAAAGGCTCTACGCTAGCCTCCTCTTGCTCAGTGAATCGGCGTAGAGGACCGAGTCGCGTGAAAAAAGGCGCAACATCATGAAAATTATGATTGAGTGACTTGATCACTTGAAAGGAGGCCTAATTGAATATTTTCCTTGCATAATTCTCTACAAAACGTCGATTTACGTTACGTTTCAATCAGTCAAAGTGTGTACGTTGGTAAGTATTTTCATTTTGAATAAAATCATATAGGTTTTTACTACCCACGCCTCAGTTTATAAAAATATAAATATTTTGAAATTGTACGAAATTTTTAAACTGTAATTAGAATACAATTTTATACTTTTGCTATTTTTGAGTCAAGTTATTTATTCATTTATTGTAAATTTAAAAAATTGAAATGCATGGCATAAGAATATTCAACATTATTAATGACACATCTAAAAGCAAAAACCGATATTTCCACTTTGATAAGCTAGTAATTATCGAAATTTTTGTGTGTTACACATAGTTAAATTATTAGTTTTGATAACAGTTAATTTTTTCCAATAAAGTACAGTATACATATTTTTACTACCCGGTCAACTGCTAATAGAAATAAATATAATCGAAATAAGCTTGGACGAATCGGCATTGAGTTTTTTGGCTTCTGTATGTAATTTTTGTGACACGTGGAAAAGCCTAAACATTTTTTTCGTATAATTTTAGCTGAGTTTTCCAAGTGACCTATCACTATATATGACTTAAAATGACTTAAAGCATATGTAAATATTTTTTGATAAATTTTGACAAAATGTGGACTTTATTGAAGACATCTCAAATATAATTTTTTTTTTGAGTTTCATTAATGTAAAAATTTGTTATTTGTTTATTTAAAAACATGTAACTTTAGCATGATTTTGTAACTATTATATGGTCGTTGTTCTGGAAGAATAAACTAACTGAAAAAGAATAGTTTTGAAACGGTTGAAATTTTTTATCTAAAGATAAAGTCATTTAGTTTCAAGCAAAAGTATAATTTATAAATATAACTCTTTTCTTTCATACTGTAGAGTTTTAAATAAGGAACATTTTGGTACAACCAATTCAATATGTAATTTTTTCGATTAAGTGTTTTCTTCTAGAAAAGCGACGATGTACAAAACAGCATGGTTCCTAATTTACAGATACGAATATACTATTTGCATATTAAGTAAAACCAATTGGACTTTGTAATCGTGCAACAAGTAATTTAAATACTGATTTGGCATCCGAATTAAAGTCTATTGAAAATTCTTTAGCTAAAGTTTTGTGTGAATCAAGGAGAATTAAAGCAATTAATGTAAACATGAAATAAACCTATAATGATTACTATTATATTAAGGACAAGTCTCATTTTAATTTGTGTTTTCATATGCAATTAAAAATGGTGTATTTTTATTAATAAAAAATAATCAGTTATCTACCTAGAGAAAAAGTTTATTCATTTTATATGAATTCAGGATTTTTTTATGAGAAATATCGTGGTATGTGTTGTATATTTTCAGTCTCCCTATTATTTGTTTCGTGTTCGAATGTTTGATTTGGTTGTTTATTGTTTTAAAGACAAGATTAAAATCAAAATAACGTTATGTAGAATAAAAATTAAGATATTTCAAACGAACATTGAATTAACTAGATTTCATTGGAAATAAATAGAACATTTGTTTGTTATTTTTCTAATACCAAAATCACTTGAACTTAATGTTTTTTTAATACGAATTTCGGTGGATACTGAATCTCATTATACAAGTGTATACATTTCGTTAAATTCATACAGGACGTTTTAAATTACAGCCATTTATATTTTATGAATACGTCAATCAAGTAACTTGATTTTCTGACATATTTACGACAGTTATATTAATTAACTTAAATATGCCGTTGTCTTGTAGGATGATGATTATTGCAATATAACGCCAAGAAATGAAGTAGCACCAAATGTCGCCAAATAATATTCGACTTGATTGAGTGAAGGGATGTCAATTATTAATGTCATGAATTTACTTCAAATATTCCACACTGAGGCTTGACAGTACTGTACAAATGTCACGGGAAATTCCAGTAAGTTAATGAATTTATCTGCCAAATAACGGTTAATTTTGAAATCAGTCAAATTTCTTGTGCTACGTGATGTAAAATTTGTATTCAATTAACGTGTTCTTTGTAAATTTTCTTAATGATACAAAGAATTGTCGTATATATTCTGCGACTTGAATTTTAACCGGGAGGTATTGAAAAAATAATTGAAACGTCTAATTCTTTTAGTAAACGGCAAATTTTGTGAATTTACAATAGGCCGTTTACTAAAAGAACATATTATGATAAATAAAATGCAGAATATAAGAAACTAAATTTCATATTATAACAAATCGAATTTTTTTATGAACGAAAGACGATTTTGTGAACAAAGAAGTATTTTCAAAGTATTTTTTTTAAAAGAATCATAGAATAATACAGTTTATGACGATGGCGTGATGCTGAATCAACATAAGTTTATTATTTGCTAATTTTTCACATTTGAGCAAGACGTTTGATTAGATTTGTATTACATTGTATGGTGTTTTGATACAATGTGAGATACTGGTTATAAAATTACTATAATCCAATTACATTTTATTAAAAAAAAATTTTACCACTAAGGAATAACGAAAACAAAGGAATTTTTTTTTCGTTATTCCTTAGGATAAAGGATTTTAAAATTCATAAAATGTGTTATTATCTAGCTTGTTTTTATTAGAGCAGACATTTAATTTTTATGACACACTTTTTTGGACTAATAAGTGATGAGTTATAGTGCACAATATTGGTTGAGGTTCGGGTTAATTCGTTATTTCATAGTGCTGGAATTAAAAAATACGGCAATTGGTTGAACTCTTTATTAAGTGAACACCACGATAATTGTTTCAATTATGTTTTTATTAGCTCTTGCATCTCTCTCACAACACTTGCCGGACCGCTTTAATCCGTCCAATAAAGCACTTAACAAAAGTTGAGTGACCGATTAATGGTTATCGCCCTTTTTTCATTTCTATCGGGCCGATTGTATTTGTATTGTTTGAAAGAGAAATTCCACAAAGAAAAAACAAATAGAGATCCTACGACTCAAGGATGATTAATTACTGTTGCTGATTGATACACTGAGGAACGAATAGAAAAAAAACGATTCTATTGAAAAAAAACTTTTAGTTTTTGTCATTTTATGAACAAATTATATAATTTAAGACATCGACTGAGGGTGCTTGATGCAATTTCAATATCAAATTTGAATTATTGAGATTTCGTACACTTCCATGTATTTTGTCACCACTGGTAATTCTAATATTAGTTGGAAAGCGGCAATTCGCCACTCTGTTAATGCGTTGTTTACAAAATAAGGATTAAGGCGATTCTCGAAATTTTAACTCAGGTATCAGTGTGGATTCTAGACGTATAATATTTTATCTCATAAATAATATTTGTCGTATTTGTATCTTCTACATAAACGTTAGACACTGTTTACTGTCTGTCAGTTCGAGTCCATTCGTGCGCTCGAAAGCCTGAAGATGTCTAAAGGCAAAACCCGGGTTGTAAGTGACAAAATACATGGAAGTGTACAAAATCTCAATAATTCAAATTCGAACAAATTACAAACGTTTTTCCAAATAAATTTTGATTTTTTTAACTGTAGAGAAATTAAATAGTGTAACTTTATTCACGTTTGAAATACATAATATTATTATGTCAGACCTTTTATTAGTTGAGACCCACTTTCACTGTGCATAGCACACAGATATTTATCATTGTATTTAAAAGCTTTATACTTTGCCCTTTTGAATCGTCTTGAGAATTGTTCTTCTTCGTTGTCCATACCTGGAATTTTTCTCTGGGTGCGATTATCATCCAGAATTGTATCGCTTCATTTACATGTTAGACTATCTACCAACTAAGACTTCCAATTTCGTGATCCCGTTTGATTAATTAAGCCCGTAATCTCGGGATTTCGGGACTCACTGTTAATACTAAAAAAAATCATCTATCAAATTAAAACTTTCTGATTAGCTACAATGTGTACGTCGCTTTGTTCATTTATATATATATAGTTTTACAATAAATTCTATAGAATTAACATTAATTTATTGTGGCCGCCTCCCTCCTTGACATATTTCTTAACAACCGTTTTAACCAATTTCAAAAAGAGGACAAATAAGGACATTTCCTTAAATGAATGGAGGACATGGAGGAAATTTTTTTTAGGTCAAACTGCTAATAGACATGTCCTTTTTTAGATTTAGTAAAACCTAACATAGTAATGCAATGAATAAAATATATTTTTTTAAATATTTTTCTAAGTAAATGTCTATCTAACTTTTAAATCAACAAAAAATTCATTCCAATGCCCAAAAAAAAATATTCATATGTACATTCCAATTGAAGCTATACTGTAAAATTTTATATATGAAATTACATTTAATGGTCAATCCAAGGATGAAGAAATTCTGAACCCAGAAATTCCGGGATTGTAAAAAGAGTCCGGGATTGGGTGCCCTACTATCAACCAACCTTGCTGGTTAAAGGCTCAAAAGTGAAGACCAGTTATGCATTGGCAAATCCTAATCATCAAATCTGGCTGATCAGAGAAGCGCATTCTCAACCACTGAAATCCAGAGAAAAATTGATTTAAAAATGTAAACGAAGGCTATTAATTTTTATCTATGGATTTGCTTTAATAATAAAACTATAATGTTATTTATGACGCTACGAATTAAAAAACTAAAATCCAAAAACATAATATGTTTATGAAGTAAATAAATTAAAAATGCTTTTATTTTTTTTAAATAAACAATTTTAAACTTATACTGTAAAATGATAAAAAAGTATTCTTTGTGAACAAATTATACTATTTTTCAATATTGTTTTTTTATCAACTAAGTCTGAATTTTAATATTGTTATTTTCATTATATATTATAATTTCTTTTTTTAATCAATTTTCCTCTGCTATAAAAGAATTTTTCGTAAATACAATACTTTTTTAAGTCTCTCATCTCACGAATATTGATGTTGTATAAATATTGACAAAACCTTCGCCACAAAACATTTTACTGGAATATAATATTTCGGCGTAATTTATGAATTCTGATATTTCAAGACAAGGAAAAATATTCGACTTCTTTTAACTTTTGTTTACTTAATACTTATGATAATATGATGAATATTTTTGTCGGTATATTGCTTAAGCGAGTCGATTTTGTACGCAAAAATATTTTCCCAAAAGGAATTTTATGAAAATTGATATAAACAAGGCAATCGTTTGATAATACTCAGAATTTTATACGAAAATATCTTCAAGAATAATAGTTTTCATCTTACAAAGTCTTCGATATTAAATTTATTGAAATTAAGCAATATAACAACATTTTTTTTAAATAAAATAACAAAATATACTACAATGTATTCAGTCATATATTTTGATAAAGAATTTTAAGAAATAATTTCAAATTTCACCTCATCAAATGCGTTATAAGATCCAAATGTTTCCATTTCAAACTTATAAGAACATGTTAGTTTTAAGAAAAAAATCAGATTTGAAATAAATGTTGTTTTAAATATAAAAAAATGATTTTTTAATACTATTACCTCTTTAATACCCATAGACCGGACACTTTTGGAGCAAATTAGTATCTATATCTGTGTATGTTAAGTTTATTAATACAGTTTATTTCACGCCGTTTTGTTAAATACAAAGAGTATGATATTGAGATGAAAATTTTGTAAAATTGCAATTATTTGAAATTAATGATCAAAAGTAATATTATATTTTTCGTGGACGTAATCATTTATTGTGTAAATATTTGATATAATCGAAAAATGTTTGCTTATCCTTTCGGCGATAAAATTTTCGAAGAAAGCATTATTATAATAAAATATTGAAAAATACGGGAGCTTTTATCGCAAAGCTTCTTTTGGTAGCAACGCCAAATCAATACAACTTCGCGAAATTTAATTGATCATCAAAACCTGAACAAGAAATATCCTCTCCCTTAACCGTTATATCTTGTCCTCTTTTATCTCCCGTTCCATTTTATATTATCAGGAAGTCTCAAAGTAAAATAAAATAATCGAATCGGAATAAATTACGGATATTGCCGTTCTTGGGCCAGGCGTAATGTGACGCCTTATGCCAATAACTTCCATGTAGCCTATCCAATCCAGATGGATTTATCAGTGACTATTGATTTAATATAAAAGCGTAGTGATATATCTTATTCATTATTTTATTGAAATATCTCTATAAGTTGTGACATATATTTTAATAATGTCACCTCTTAATATGGAGTATAGAGACTTCGAACGGAGATTATCTCGACAAGAGTTATTTTAAGAGAAATACTTGTAAAACAGTCACTTTACTTATATATTTCGTATAGAGAATAGATAGAAAAAATTGCCTTGGACTGGCTAGCAGTTAGATAATCGTTATCGCTACATCCCTCTTTTTTATACCTTCAAGAAAAAATCCACAAATTTATTGAAAAATAAAAGTGTAAGTGCCGGGATTCAAGCCCGTAGATACTGCAACTGACGTGGACGACGCTGATGATTCAGCTAAAATAGGCTTGGCTATATTAAAAATTTTATTAACCAAGTAACTTGTATTAAGCACATACAAGAAATGAACGTAATAATATATGATACTATAATATCAAAAATTAATCCCATTAATGCTAATTTACATTATCGAAATTGACGAGTCAAAAGAGTGTAAGGCACCATTGAATTGTTTTTATGATTAATCAAGATTATTCGAGCATTTTCAAAAAAACGATATATTTTATTAGCTAAATTTATATCACTTCATCACACTTATCGAAATAATGCTGTAATTTAGAAAGCTTTAAAATGTCGAAAAATATTATGTAACTAAACAATTAAATAACTTTTGCTGATTTTCTCTAAACCAATTGAAAAGGATATTTTTTTATATAAATGTCAATGTCTGCTCTTTAGATTTTCACTAAATTTACATGATAATATCTTTTTTGTCGGCTCCGTGGCACAGTTGGCAACGCCATTGGCTACGGCTACGGATGTCACGGGTTCAATTCCTGGTGCGGACAGTTTCATTAATTGGTCTTTCAACCGATTTATGGATTTTTGTTCGTAGTTTGAGTGTATGTGATGTCTTAAACTCTCCCTCACCCATCCGATCCTCAAAAACGTGGCGTAGCAAGAGCGATTAGCTAACCACTAGTCCTGTCCTAGCCTTATCCTTCTATCCCTACTCTCTTCGAAAAGTGAGCGGTTGAGCAACTGAGTAACAAGCAATTCTCATAGAAAAAAACTTCTGTTAAGAAACTTCCAATAGCAGGTTATATCCTATGCTCCACGTTGGGAGCGGGCATGAAAAAAAATTTGCCGTCCCTTGTAATGTTTTGATTTATTATAATGTACATATAAATTTACTCACGATTTGAAGCTTATCCACTATCGGAGTTCTTCATCTGCCTCTCTCAATATTGTTTAGAAGTCAGCTCATGATCGTCAAAACATTTGGTAACTACGAGGGTTTTCTTTAACTAGGTTATTGATTTCTAGTTATTCTTTTCTGGAATTAATGAATTTATACTTTTCATGGGTCACATTATTTGGCCTATTACTAACTTTATATAATTATGAATTTTAGTATTTATAAAAAAATATAATAATTAAGATTTTTATTCTTTTTATTTGTCAAATACTACTTAAAGAGTAATTTCAACGGAATGTAATGAAATAAAAAAGCTTGTAAATGTAACTGGGTAAAGAAAAAATGATTAATTTGACACTAGCCCTTAGGCAAACAAATCAATTAAGGAATCACTACATCAAAACTCCCTGTTCCGCTATTGAAGTATTTGAATTATTCAGTTAAAAAAAATTCTCATTACTTACGAGATTCTACTGTTGACAAATTGATAAATTGAAAGAGTAAACGACGGTTCATTATTTAAAACAGTGCTCCGCAACCTTTTATCACTTGTAATAATATATGCTTATGCTTATAAAACTTCTATATATATTACGTTAATTCTGTTTTTGTTTAACAAAATTTAAAATATTCTTTATGTTTTCAATAATAGTCTCGTTGGTTCTTTGGAACATTTTCAATGTAACTTTGCCATTGTTCGAGTTTCTGTTTGAACCCGTTTAATTTATCAGAGCATGTCAATGACTTTTCATTTCGCTTGTTTGTAATAATTCTTCTGGGAAATTTTTAAGCATCAATGCATCGTAATATATGCAGGAATGTGTAATTTCTATTGTAGAATTTTTTGATTCATACACGAGACTAACCCCATTTTACTCCCCATAATTTCAATTGCACTCGCCGTGCTGTTTGCAATACTATTTGCCATTAAACATCAAAATTATGCAATATTTCTTCCAACGAGAATTATTTCAGCAGAAATCAGAAACAGTGGCAAACGATTAACTCTATTTTTTTTTTCTAATGTAAAAATACTCGCGTTTTCCTCGTTTTGGATGTACTGAGCCACGGCACACCTGGGGTCATCTTACGGCGCACTAGTGTGCCGCGGCACACCGGTTGCGGAGCACTGATTTAGAATATGTTTCTTGTATTTCTCAACAGATAGTATAATTTAATATAACCTACACGCGAAAATGTTTACACTTCATTTAAATATATCAAAAATTTACCTAGAAAATTCTGTGTGCTAAAAAACGTATTTATTATTTCCAAAAAGCAAGATTTTTTCATACAACTTCAGATTTTGAAGACGTTGATGTTGAATTTGAATCGAAAATACAGGTCAAATTTAAAAAAAATATATTTTATGAACGATTTTGTTACAAAGCTTTTCGTGCGTTCAGGATTAAGACCCAGGTCATTCCGTCACCATAAATTCGCCATATTAATTGTTTTTTTGAAGAATGTCCTTTTATTCCATGATATTTTTCATCTCTTCAGTTATTGTCTTCTTCAGTTTCCTAGTCTTGTTGTAATATTTTAGTTTTACTTTACCTTATTGTAATGGAGTCCTACCAAGTAAATCTGAATTTAATCAACATATTAATTTATGTGATATCTCTCGTAATGTCAGCGGTATTTTTCACGAGATGTAGAGCCATTTTTAAACTTGATTATTAACAAATGAAAGAACAATAGCTGTCATTCAAAATAGTTTTCAAAATTCGAATATGAATAAAGAATAATTAAAAAACAAAAAACGTTATATTTTAGTAAAAAATGTATTTATGGCTGAGCAGTATGTAAAAAAATGCAATGAAATTTTGCATGTATACAAAAATCATTTAAAATTTTGTTTGAAATTATATACCTATAATAGTAACCCGATAAATTTAAGACGGTTTCTGCGATTTTATAACGGTTCATTATATGATAATGGCGTATTGCAATTTGCATTAATTTTAAGATTACGTTTCAAAATGGTATCATGGAAACAGCGTGATAATAATATTGCTTCTCAAAGCTCAATACTTACCTCTAGAAGGTTCTCGAAAGCGCCTTGAATTCCGGAAATTCCATCATTAAAGTGAAGTTAGTCGCGTTCAATGATGGGCTCTCACTTTGGGAAGGAAGATAGATAGGTATCCAATGTAACACAGTGATAAACTGATAAAAATGGAAATTTAATATAGCGATGTACAGGCTTCAGTTTGTTTTAATACAATTTACACACAAAAATGCAAATTTCCAAAATGAATGAGGAATCTTATTAGTCTAATCCAAACTTTTTGCAGTAAAAATCTTATTGAATCGGAAGAATTTTCAGTCATAAGTAAATGCTTTTTTTAAATTTTAACTTCGATCAAAACACTGTTTCTCACAAGCAAATTGATAGAGCCTTAATGCGCTGGAGTAAAGAGCACATCAATTTTTTTCAGTTGATAATGGCAACGAAGTAGTAAAAAAATCTGTTTTATTTTTAAAATATTATACCTTTCCAAAAAGAATTGACAGTAAACACCTGAAAAGTGACATCAATTGTATCTTGACACAATACAGGTATATAAATAAATGTTGGTTTGTTGTAGAAGTCAAATAAAATGAAAACTAATGACATCTACATATCAATTAGTTTGGCAGGTATGTTCACGCTTTATATTTACAGAAATAAACTATAAGAAAGATATTTTATATCATAATTTATAAAAGCCGTGTTTAAGGTCAAGTGGTCAACGTTGTAGGCTTCGATTGTGGTTCTCAAGGATTCAAATCCCAATAAGGACTGTTTTATGTTTTGATTTTTCAATATTTATAGATTTCTGTTCGAAGATATGGAAAATTCCCTACCACCCATTCAATCCTAAAAATGGGGCGTAACGAGAGTGATTGGCTAACCACCCGTTCTGTCCTAGTCACATTCGTTGAGCAACTGAGTAAAGAGTTGAGCAGCTGTTGTATAAAAGGATCTGTGAAAAAATACTCAAATTAAAATTTCCAACCTCAGACCAACATACCCTTAGCTTCATTCTTAATTAAAGAATTAGAATCATTCTTTACCTTAAAGATGATTAACCTTGCTATATGGTTAGTCTGAGGAAGCTTCTTAAACAGGCAAATTGAGATACGTTTAGTAACATAGCGCGTGGAATAACTTAGTAATCAATTTTAATTTTATATTAAAAATGAATTTTGGCAAAGTTACCTCCGGATACATGAAAAATACTCCATTAAGACTTCATATGCTTCACATTCGAAGCGGATTTACATTTATTTGACATATCATAGTATTTTTAAAATAAAAGAGAACTCATAATTGATATCTAAATGCATATAATTTTATTTCTCGTAAAACTATGGTTGGTGATTTTTTTCTTTACACTAGCGATGTGTTTGTTTGTTTATTTATATCATTTGAAGGTACCAAATGAACATATTATTTATTTTACGATACTGTATTTCGTATATGAAATTTATTTTACAATATCTTCTATATATGCGAGTTATAAGACACTGCTATCTGAACTTCGGATGGCTATCATAAATGTTGATACAGATAAATGGAAATAAAGGCTCGTCGTATAATTCGATTTTCATCTTTTTACGATTGTCCGTGCTGGTTGTAAAATATTTCCGTATCGATAAATATATTCTTTTGTAGGCAAAGGCGCAATAAGGAATAATATATCCGAAATAATAAAACACTTTTATATTGTTATTTGTCAGTATAATTGTTTATTTTCATACGGAAATATAAAAAAGGCATTTCTACGTAGCATGATTGAAAACCTTATTTGGGCCATATTTCTGAAAGCCTCCTCTTATGAAAACACAATATTTTATATTATATGTAATGATTTATTCGAAAATCTTGAATTTATTATTATTTTTAAGCAATAAAACTCTATAAACTACTATTTTGTGTCAACATATTATTTTTACATTAAGTGATAACTAAATATATTGTGTCACTTATCGAGAATTCACTTTTTTGTTATTTGTTGCTAATTTTTAACCAATAAATAACCATAAAATATATTGAAAATATGCAAGACCATGAATAATTCAGATTTTGATTTTTGTTTTTTGCTATGATTAAGTAAAATATTTAATTATTATTCGTGATTCGCTTTAAATAAATATTTTCAGGAACCTTAAGTATAGACAGATATAAAATCGTTTTAAAATTGAATCTTCAGAAACAGTTTTATGTGAAGTGATTTAATTAACAATATTTTTAAAATAAAAAACATTTCATTTGTACTACTTCCACATTTTTATAATGATCATGATCGGCTTAACATCTGATAAAATATAATTTTTAACAAGACTATTTATATGAAATTGATTATTAATATTTACAATTGTGAAAGGGCTATGACATGAATTTTAAGATATTTATACAATTTATAAATAAACGCAATTAAATAGTCTACACTTATCTGAAATCAAAAACTAAGCCACATCAAAAGACAATTATGCACGTGAAAAAAATATGAGTTTAAAAATATTTATAAATATTTATTAGCATTTTTTAGTTGCTAGCTATTGATTTATTCAGCTCCGTGATGCAGTGGTCAGGGTCGTTGGCTACGGTTACGGATGTCTCGGGCTGAAGTACTGGTACGGACAATTCTCATAAATTGATTTTTCAATCGATTTCTGGATTTTTGTTCGTAGTCATAAAATGATTGCATTATACCCTATCATGACAATTAAGTAACCCTTAACAAAGATGCACTTTAAAATACTATTTAGCAACAAATGTTTGCAAATACAAAGTTGTAGCATTGAAATAAAGAGTAGACTTCATAATTTTAAAAATGTTGCGTGTGATACAGTTAATTTCTAGGTATCTAGGATTAAATAGAACTTTGTCATTTACCGAAAGTTACTCTGTGAGTTCACTGACCCATGAGTATTTTGTTTATATAATAATACGACAACAACAGTTTTTCCTTCCATAAACAATACCGACCACTGCGCACTTTCAACACCTTTTGTCTTGCCGAATGACTTTTTTTGTTAAGCTAATTTTGCGTGGACTGCCCTGTCAGGCGACATTATTTCCGACCATTTCCCGCCAACTTTCCAAGATTAAAAACGTTCAGAAATACCAGAGACAATGGTGTGCGCACGAAGCCACAAGATTGGGTGTCCACTGTATTATGAAAGGTTTTTATATTGCTACATTTACAGCCCCAAAGTATGACGTACGAGAGGTATTAAAAAGTTATTATTTGACAAGAAAGTTTTATTTGATGCTATTTTTATTTCTTATTGAAATGACGAGTAAATTTTACAATAAAGTATGCAACAACTTTCTTCGCTAAAGAAAATTTACACAAAAATGTATGTACAGTCGATTCCGCCTAATTGGTAGACTGTGTAATTGGGACAAATCCCTGGGAAAATAAATCAAATGAAGAAAATAATAGTAATTTACTTCGGTTATCCGTGACAACATTCCGTTTAATTGGGACGAATAAAGAAAATTATTATGACAATAGGTAAAAATTTTGTATGTTATGAAAAAAATGTGCACTCTGTAGAAGCAATTTTGAAGTTATTAAATCAAAAATAAGTAATTAATAAAATAAATTACATAAGATAAAAGAAAATATTTTTTCCTTTAACTTCAGTTATTAGAGCCAGCCACTTATTTGGGAGAAAATGTTTGGGCTCGAGGTGTCTTAATTAAGTAAAATCGATTTTGTATTACAATTTTTCAATTTAATTTTTAAACCAAAATAGAAAGAGTTTTTCTGTTTTTTGGGTTGAGTTTTTTAGTGATTGAATCGAACGATTATTATTATTATAGTTTACAGTTTATAATAAATAAATTAAATTACGTCTAAAGCTGTATGAAGCAGCTCTGACACATTGCCTACTTGTACACAATGGTTGGTGATGCGAAAACACGTATATAGTTTACAATTCATTAGTAAGAATTTATTTTTACAAAAATCATTTAATTTTGTTGGTAAATCGCCAAAATAGTGAAAATAATTGATCTAAACTGGAATTGTGTTTGCATCGCTGGCTTAATTTTGACCTACTTTTGAATGTTATTTTTTAAAGAATAAGCTTTTTCATTCTACGTTATACACCCATAGCTAGGCATGAGCATTAAGCTGTGCGTGAAAGGTTATATTCAGTTTGTTTCCACAGTTTATCTCTCTGGCAGATCAGGTAATTTATGTCGTGGAATTTGAAAGTTGTAATTAAAGTTGTATTATCTGTTTGCGGAGAGGAAGTTGTAAGAAGGCTGTCAGAATAACACAGGATAGCTGAGCAATACCCTTTGCAGAACGGTGATTATTTCTATTCCTTTACAGTTGCTATTTTTTTCAACTATTCTATTATTATATAATTTAAGACATCGACTGAGGGTGCTTGATGGAATTTCAATATTAAATTTGGATTATTGAGATTTTGTACACTTCCATGTATTTTGTCACTAACGACCCGGGTTTCGCCTTTCGGCATCTTCAGGCATTCGAGCACACGAATGGACTCGAACTGACAGACAGTAAACAGTTTACTGTCTGTCAGTTCGAGTCCATTCGTGTGCTCGAATGCCTGAAGATGCCGAAAGGCGAAACCCGGGTCGTTAGTGACAAAATACATGGAAGTGTACAAAATCTCAATAATCCAAATTTTATTCTATTATTCATCTCATCTATTTGATTTTTTTATATTGCTATAAGAAAAATAAATATGTTTTATTTTATTTATTGTATCAGTATTACTGAGTAATTTGCATTATGTCCATAAATTAAATACTAATAAATTTTACAGTAATTTAATCGAATAGTGATTCTAAGGTGACTAAACTTTGGGAAAAATTAAAAGATTTGGAAACCGACCTGACAACACGTTTTGAGTTTTTTTTTCAGTTGTGAATAAGAGCACGTGACGGATCATTAACATGACCCGAGAGATTTACCAAAAATTCTCACTTAGTCATCAATGTAGACGAGACAAATTGGCAAATAATATTTAATTTATCAAACATGAAAATTATAAAAATTCAAGCACTTTAAAATGCAGTTAGCAAAATCAAGCAATGACCGATATACGACGACAATTCTGCATACGTAGTGATAAAGGTGAACGCTCTGAAATGGCAACAGCAGAACACAAACAACCGACGATGGTATATATGGACGTCCAAGGGAAGGACGGATATTCAGTCGTCGCGCCCGGAACTGTAGACATCTCTCCGGAATTCGATAATCGTCACACGTCATACTTACAGTTACATCTACTATCCTAAAAACTCATTAAAAATTAGAACAGCAAGTTAAATCATTCTGACGCTACGACGTTCAAAAAGATTTTTCCAAAACCGGTCCACCTATTCAAATCTCTCTGTAATGGAAGTAACATAGAAATGAAAAGTTATTCAAGACTGACTCACTGTTGTAAAATAGATATTTTTAGATAGCTAGATTACTTTAAATAGTTAGCATATAAGTAAGAAATTGCTTGCTATCAGTGAATTTAATTGTAATTTGCTATATTTTTCAAGTAAATTAATACTTTCTTAATTAGATAATTCAATAACATTGATTAAATAAATTCCCGTTTCCTTTTTAAATGTAAAAACTACTAACTGTATTATTGTAGATATAACACAAATCGCTAATTAAATACGGTTTCATCTTATTTACGCCCAAGACTATTATATCAGAAGGCGAAAGCCAAGTACAATTACCCGAGGCCAGCTATATCCTTCTGCACCATAGAGCCTTCGTAGCCACTCTCGTCTCGTAGACCGTCTTTCGAGACAATCTAATTATCAGCCAATAATGATAAACTTGAGGTAAGAGAATATTGGTCTTGAAGCTAATCGACTTAGTTGGTACTGAAACTTGAGATCAGCTATGTTTTAACGTCTAATAAAATTTTATATTTTACGTCGTCAGCATCTTGGTTTTAATGCATTTCTTGACACATTAAATATGTTACTGCAATACTGAATTTTATGATACAAAATGACATAAACATGATAACGATATAAATCATAATAATTTAAAGGTGTGGATGAATAATTATAGACGTTTTTTAAATGTATGATGGTATTTTCTCAATATTAAAAGTATTTTTTTTATTTTATTCTTTGGGTACGGGACTTCTTTTGCGTCGTCGTGAATCAAAAATTGCGAATCAAATTGTAGAAATTAACTCCGAATCATATAAGATCACCAACGCCCTGACAAATGAGACACGTCTAAGACAAGATGAAAATTTTCTACCTACGCATTTACTGTACTCTATTTTCCTTGCATTTCCTTCCTTTCTATTAGTTGAAGTAATAATTCGCATTTTTCATTGCGGAAAATCCGATTGATTTATGAAGCTTTTGTGAGTTTGTTTGTCATTAACGAATCTTTTGGCTTATTGAATTGTCTTTATAGAAGAAACATCCTAGTTGGTGACATATTTGGATCAGAAAATCTTCATTATCCACCTATTTAGCCATATTTAGAATCGATAGATACCAGTCTACTAATGTTAAATTAATTTCTTCTTTTCACTAATCAAAACCCTCTTGGATGTCATCATATTAGTTTCTAACAAAAAGGTTTATAAAAGAAGTTTAACGTTTCTTTGCGAAGGAATCAATTTTCAAACATTGGTCTTAAGCCATGTCTGTTGACGCTTATGTATAACGTGTTGACTTTCTTGTCCATACTTAGTATTTTGAGTGGATTGGGCTGTATATTGGGTAGGATGTGGAAATTATTCTATGCACTACGGTTTTGGAACGAGAGAAACTAGTAAACTAATATATAATTTAAGATATCGACTGAGGGTGCTTGATGGAATTTCAGTATCAAATTTGAATTGTTTAAATTTTGTACATTTCCATGTATTTCGTCACTTTCGTCAGATCGAGTTCATTCATGTGCTCGAATGCCTGAAGATGCCAGAAGACAAATCCAAGGTAGTTAGAGATGAAATATATGTAAATGTACGAAAAAATTCAAACGCAACCGAATATATGTTTTAAATAATAATACCCACATTTTTTTTACGGTCTGTGTATCCAACAAATATTATTCACAGATGAATTATGAAAATCAAAATTTTTTACATTTTAGATAAAAATATTGTTATCTGGAATAAAATTCAACATGACGACATTTTTATTAAGCACGTCTTTGAATGGTTAATATAAATTACTTATCAGCCTTAAATCAACTTTCAATGTTTATTAAATTATAAAAACTTTTTCATTAATATTGCTAAGAGTCAAATGCTATATAAAAAAAAATATTATTTTAATTTTACGGCAATAATCAAACCACCCACTACTCAAATAAATGTTTTTTAATCCATGTCCGCTCCCAACGTAGAGCATATGGCGTCCTAATAGAGGTATCTGAACAGAATTTTTCTATGAGAACTGCGTGTTACTCTCTTTTTTTTAAGAGAGTAGCGATAGAAGGATAGAGCTAGGACAGGAGTAGTGGTTAGCTAATAGCTCTCGCTACGCCCCGTGAGGATCGGGTGGGTGGAATGGATTTTTTTTAGACATCACAAACACTATGAACAGAAATCCATAAATCGATTGAAATATAAAATTATGAAATTCGTCTGCACCGGGATTTGGACATCCGTTACCATAACCAACGACGCTACCAACTGCGCCACGGACGCTGATACATTTTATATAGAATTAAGTAAAAATTTTAGTTGAAATGCGAAATGACTTTCTCACACTATTTCAGTCATTTTGAAATAATTTCAATTTGAAAAACAATTTTGAAATAAAACCTCTTAATTTTTTCACTGTTTTAAAGTTCGTCTTTAAAGCCAGATAGTTTTGACAGCTAAAGTTTTCATACTTATTGAATAAAATAAATGAATTCAAATTCAAAAATGAATCATAGTTAATGGTGCGTGAAAATGAATAGTAGCTGAACTTTAAAATTTTAGATTACATTTGAACGCAAGTCTGCGGTGAATTTTATTTTTAATACTCATTTATACTAATTTTTTTTGTAAAATGGCTAGACAACCAATATATTTAAAGTATGAGTTATTACATACACTACGCTAAGCGTAAGTTTCAGATTTTATAAATTTGCCTATTTCGTACTCTCTAGTCATTCGATTATATAGCTTGCAAAGACAGGGACAGCATGGAAAATATCTGAAAGTAACATAGAAGAAGAACGAGGTTGTGTCAGATTCACTGACTAGGTCAAGAATGCCAAAGAATTCTAGAAGTCTTGAGTAAATAAAGTTGAATGCTTTAAAACCTGAATCAATTCCACAAGTAGGGAGAATATCCTGGTGGGTTATGTATCTTACTTACTTTCGAATATTAAAAAATATGTCACATTGAAGTTAATGATTTTGTCAAAATGATATATTGATAAACATAGGAGTTAGACCCAATTAAAAATTATGTTCACTAAATTTGCTATATATAATAAAAACTAAGAAAATGTTACAGGTAAATTTTTATATTTTATCTCATCAACATACAAAATGTTCGTTTTGTGCATATATTTTAAAATTGAATGAATGCAATTTATAATGGAACTTTCAACTTTAATTGCCAACATACTCTATCTCTCTGTGATAAGCTTTTTTTATATTGATGAAATTTACATTTTTATTAGATTTCGAGCAACAAAAGGCAATTAAATGTCAAACAATAGCTGGATGAGTATAGCACAATTCAAAATAATTAAATCTTACTAAAACTTCCTACTTTCATTTCAGTTCTTTAAGAATAATATCTGGGTTCCACACAATATCTCATAACACATTATATTAGGTACAAATTATAATTTACATTTGGAGCATGTGGTCAATATATGACGCTTGCAAGATTCCCTGTCATTTAGCTCTTTGCTTTTTCTCAGTCCACACATCCTATTGGGTAGAAGAAGAGTCAATCGGGTTAAATTTTCTCTAAAGGTAACGCGTGCCTCATCCACTTCCAACGTTTATTTATGATAGCGGTTGAAAATTATTCTTCGTCACTTTGTTTTATCTCCGTATATATCATTAAATCAAACTTTTTTCGCGGCTTTTTTCCCAAGCTTGTGTTCTCAAGGCACATTAAATAGTTTCATGAGACTTTTTCAGGTGCAATAATTGGCATCGCAATTAGTTTGAGAGCAGGTGCTAGCCCTGGAGAGTTGATTGATCTCAATTGATTTAATTGCAAATTCAAAGATAGATGGGTAAATAACTAATTTATTCTGTGTACTGCCATCATTCAGATACAAATGTATCAATAGCTATCAAAATGAGGTGCTTGTCGGTAAAGTTGATCATTTAATTGATACATATATGTGTCACTTAGAATAGTAATGGTGTGACTCTAAAATTACTAAAAATGAGTTTATACCTCAAACACGTTCAAAAGATGTTATTCTATTAGTATAATAATGGTGCACTCCTAATTTCTCATATTTAACAATATTTTTCAAAATAACAGTGAAGAACTACCAATATCAGAATAAGAGTGAAGTGTCCGGACAGACTTCAACTACATTAACGTCTAAGTTCTTCAGTTGATTGACAAACAGTTATCAATGGTTGTAATTTGATCCTAAGAACATTTTACAAAACCTTGATTTTCTCAAAACTTCAAAACTGGAGTTACACCATTATTATTCTAAGTGACACATATCATTAAAAGTAGGTTGAAATTTTAACTTTTTCGATTGAATTACATGAGATAAATTTATAAATTGCCATAAATTCAGTGATTTCAACATATAAAGCGTGTATGAATCAATAATGTGACATTATTTGATAGACAGAAACCTCCTTTCTATTCACTGGGTAATAGTTACTAGCTTGTACCAAGCTAAACCCAAGAGAATGAAAGAAGTATAAAAAAACAATATTTGAAATGTAAACTTTACAGACTTTTTACGTTAACTCACAGACTGATGAACGCTTTGTGATTGAGCTAAAATATACGACTCAAATAACTTAGGGACAAATTTTTCCATTACCGCGTTTTGTTTGCCCAATAATATTCGTAGCCGCTAGCTAGGGAGATATTGAACCGTTGACTCTGTTCGGCGCTGCCATATTGTATTCATCTGCCGAACTGAACAATTTGAGGAAAAAAGATTACTTCTAATGGAATAAAAATACTGAAATATTGCAACAGCTCAGCAGAAGGTCCGTTGATTTCGTTTTTTTTTTGAGTTGTTGACATTATTTATTTTCTTAAATTTTATTCTTTGAAGTATATATTATTTATACTTGGATTTATTCCACGATTATGTTATGCTGTCAATGTACTTATAGGCTTTTATAGATAAGATTCATAAAATTAGTATTTTTCGTACACACGGTATTATGAATTCAAAGTCACGTTTAAAAACTATTTAATATTCTTTCATTTAAAAACATATTTTTTCTTATTCTTTTATTGAAATTATGATATTTAAATGTTTGGTGACTCCAAACACACACTTATTTATAATATGTTGATCCTGCAGCTGAGTAGTCAATGATAATTGGCTGTCGTCTTACTAGGTTAATGAGTTCCGGGTTAATTTTTTATGTATTTAATTTTTAATTGATTTATGTATTGTGACCAAAAGTATGAATGATTGTGTTACTTTAAACTTTAAGCTCTTCCCACCTATTTCGCATATCGGATCCTGAAAACGGTATGTAAAAAGCGTTATTAGATAATTATTTAAAGGTATTTCATTACCCTTGCTGAAGAGAAGTTGAGCAACTGACTAACGGACAGTTATCATTAAGCAATTTCTGCAGAAATGCTTCATTAGAAGTCCATTTTCACCGCAATGGCAGTAAGCATAGCTTTAAACAATAGTAATTCTTCCCTTTTGAATTACAAACTCGACTTTTTTTCTCGTTGATCATATCTGTATTAGATAAAACTATTACTTTTAGCGAACAGTTTTCATAAAATTAGATTTTTGTATCTTTTTTCCTCGTATTTGCAGTCAGAAGATACCGTTTCTCGCCAATTACCTCGTAGTACAGTATTTTTGAAATAAAATAGTAAATTTAAGGGCTATTATAATTTATTTAATAATATATTATTGCATAACTCTGCTTTCAAACAAGCTTTTTTTAAGGTGCGGACACCATGATATCCTGCTTAAAAAAAGCACGCGCTACCCCTAAACAATGTTTAATTTAATATCAATAGTTTTTTTTTTATCTTTTCAATCGTTTTATTTTTTTACAGTACATAATGAGTAAATTCTTAAGCTTTATATTTAAAACATGAATAACATAAAAGTTTTGCTGCATTCACATACTTTCCACTCGACAAACTAGTGCTTCATTAAACTTTGTGTGAACTGTCAGAAAAAGTTATGTCTTTCACAGGTTTTTCGTTGCAAAAATATTAATTAAAACTTAACAGAAAACAAGCATTTCAAAATAAAGTTACTCAATTAAATCTCAAACGTCGGTTGTGCAACCAAGTTTTGATTTTAACATGAAAAAAAATTTGGAATTTAGAAATTTATTGTAGAATAAATGTTGTTTTCTATTCTTTATTATAATTTGATGAATTTTTATTATGATGTATAAGCAAAAAAGCCACTGTCCACAAAATGTCGAAAATGACAATATTCTCAATATTCTTGTCTTTGCGTACAACTTATCAGATCAGACGCAATATCTCCAAAAAACCGTGAAGAATAAATTTATAAATTACGCTTAGATTCAAACTTATCACCATGCCCATTATCAAATTATTAAATTTAGTCACTTGGATTATATTAATGTATTCTATAACAATTCACTTAAGACTCAAATTTTCGTATAAAGTATGACAATAGTCGCAGTATCGGTTTTATTTGATTTCTCACGATAATAGCTTGAAAGACAGTTGTGTTTTTGCTTTCATACAGTTCACGCGTAAGTCAATAAACTCCACAGGCATTAGACGGAATAACTGTATTTTTAGTGCTTATTTTTCAGATTTTTGTTGGTGAAATAAATAGTTTTTATATCCACAAAAATTATAATAGCACGTCACCGTCAGAACCGTCAACGTATATCTAAAAACATATTTTGTTTTACCAGAAAAAGCAATTCAATGCTTTATTTAGTATTTATGGAAACTTTCCTCCTTTTTTGGATTAAAATAGAATCTAAAAAATAATCATCCCGTTGTGGCATTCCCCGTATTTCTATTGAGCGCCGCTGTAAAAACAAGTTTTGTTTTTGAAACATTTTGCATCTGAATCGAATCCGTATTTAATTTTTCCATGGAAAAATATCAAGAGTGAATGCGACGAGTATTGTTATGGGATAAAGAAAGTTGAATTTTGTATAGTTGACTAATATTACTTAAATAGTATGAGGAAATAACTTCTGTAAATGAATAATAATTGATGTATTTACATACTTACTGTGTATAATAATATTATTTGTTTTTAAAATACTGGAAGAGATAAGTGATAATTTTCACAAAATTAAATGATTCATTAAGAAAGTATTAAATAACGTAATTTAAAATTGTATTATGTAAAAACGTTTTTCTCTAACTATATCTAAATCATTTTAAATGTGCTCACTATCAATTTTTGTTGGAAATAAACTATATAAGGTATACCGGAAAAATTGTGTTATTAACGGTGAATTGCTGAAATCCTTGGTTGAATAAGGTCCTAGACAAACCATTGAGAAATTCTTGCAGAATCTCTAATCTACGACGTCCATAATATGCCAGTGGGTTCTGCATGAACTACCTACGAATTACAAAGAAATCGCGATGAGCGAAACTGGTCCTGATCATTTAAATAAATTGTAGAAGTCATTCAATATTATTTTTTTTGTTTTTATGAATACTCTGTATAAATGTTGAATTTTAGGTAATTCCAGATTAACGAAGAGAGTTTTATCTCAAAGAAGCTTTTGTTCTCACGAATTACAATTACATTATTGTTACAACATGTATTTGTTGACTGTTTCTATTTCATACTTATCAATTAAACTGATTTTTTCTGGGTATCAGTAAAGGTTGGAAATATGTTGTATTTGGTGGTGTTTGTACACAGGGTTAGGAAGAAATTTGGTATTCACTGATTACGTCAAATTGCATATTATGTGATATATACAAACCATATTTTGATTGCGTGAATTCGGTATTGTATAATATCCTTACATGTCTTCAGAATTTCTCGCCTATTTCGCCTATTTCATATAATAAGCAATTTAAAGAATTCGGTGTTATATAAACACAAAAATGACATTGGTTTTTCTACCAAAGACGAGATCAATATTTTATAAACCATCACTAGTAATTCAACTTTTCTAATGCAATTCATGTATTGACTGTTTCGCCTACTTTGCGTTCCGCACAACTTTGTGTGCAGAAGTTTCAGTAGGTTGAATAAAACAATATTTGTTTTGCGTATGATCGAATATGAACCCAGCGCAAGCCACATTTGACTGGGTGCCTTTTGGCTTGCAGGAAAAATAATAATATATTCACAATACACTTGTGATGGATGCACATAAATATTTGTTCAGATAATAATGAACCTATTCCCCTGCATATGCAAAACGGACGGAATAAATAAATGAAGTATAAACAAATTTGTTTGATGAAATTATTCACGAATATCGACATTCATTTTATACCATGCATATAGGCTCCTATTAAAACATTCCAACATTTTTTTTAACAGTGTTCTGTTTTATAGTTGTAATTTCTTTCTTCTGGGATTGCGTGGGGAAAAATGAAGTCACTACAAATTACTGTTTCTCAAATATCAATAAACACGCAAAGCGTTTCGAATTGATTACAATTTGGGAAAATGATGTAATGTATGTATAAGTACTATTCCTTAAGGACGGACGTGATAAAAATATTTTTTTTGATAAGATTTAAGCGTTACAATAATTTACCACTTTCTTTAGAGATATCTTTCTTACCAGCATTATATCATAATTATAATACAGACTAAAAAACAAGCCTTTAAGTTTATTTATAACAAATTAAAATTACTGTTTCCTACGCGATTTATTTAAGTGATAAATTTACTTCAAAAATTACAATAAAATAAGTATTCAAAAGAGACCTTAAATATTTCGTTACAACATAATTGATTAAAGAGACTGAGAAATTGTAGTTAGATAAATCAAGATTCTATAAAAGAAGACTTTTAAAACAACTTACGGTATATTTTGAGAATAACAAACAATTTGATAGAAATCATTATTCTTTACTTAGTGTTGCCATATTAAAATATAATGAAAATTACGTGTTTGTATTGTAATGAATGATTGATTTTTTGCAATTTGTTTTCACAAAAACACACTTGAATATTTTATGAAATAACTCAAACAATTATACCGTATCGACGTTTCGTAATTAATATTTTGTCATTCAATGGTACGATCTGGGCCTTTCTAATTGGTTTTTAATTAATTTGCTCAGTTTTTTTTTGTAAATTAACGTGTTGTTTGATTATAATTGCTATGGTGTATATGAATTCGGTCGCTTTTTGTTGATATTAACTTTGATGATAACTTTGTTTGAACGATAACAGTGATGAGTTCAATTTCATCAAATTATCATTTCAAACTCATGTTTGTTTATAGACATGTTAAAACTGTAATATCACAATATGCTAATGTAACATCTGTAAATAAATAGGGAATATTAGACAGAAAACAGAACAGTAGTTTGTTTTAATACTATTTTTTTATATTTTCAATAAATGATTTTTTGATTTATTAAAAATTTGTTAAAAAGTATAACAGTTAGCTGTATTTAAAAAAACGAAAATTATCCTATTAAAGCAATTTAATTCGACCACAAATGACCGACGTTTTATTTAATTTATATCTGATGTAAAAACATCTGTATACTCGGTGAAAATTTTTATTGTTATATTGAAGATACAATACAAGTCAGGAAAGATTAATATTAAATTTAAAAAAATAAATTATTAATGTCCTTTCCTGGACTTGAAACAAGACCCACCTGTTCACTAGAGTAAAACTCTTAGACTACAGAAAAGACGGAGACCATGTTTTTCTTTTGTTTTTTTGGCAGTTAAATTCATGAAATAATAAGACAATTTGGATTAAGAAATGCATATTAAATTCGAACAAAATCCTACAATGTTTTAGTAATGTTTAACTTTAAAAAAGAGATTGAAATGTTTAATAAGTTTTTTAATGTAACCTTGATTTCATTTGTTAGAATGCTGTTGAATAAATAAATATATGTTTATTTAAATGTTGAATTCAAAAAATATTTAGAAGTATAGCGAATATTTTGAAATTTGAAAGTCACTCAAAACCAACTCAAGAAGAAATGACATCACAATAATTTGATATTGTACTAGTTTGGAATTCTGACCCACCTGATTGATAAGACAAAGCTGTTATAACAAAACTACAGAGTCTGACTAAAATTAATTAAACTTATTTGTTAAAGTGGTTTACTGTATTTTTCTTTTGATGACGGTGTTAATCTGCGTTTCTTGAATTATATAAAGCCAAGTTCCACAGCCGACCCATAAAAAATGATTAAAACGACGCAAAAATAAAGAAGAAAAATACGTATGAGGCTTTTTTTGGTAATCCCACATTAGCAATTTTTAATTTGTCATTTCGTTACACGCGAAAGAGGGACGTGGCGCGCTGTATCCACGCTAATTAAAATGTAAATTTGAAGTGTCAAATCCCTCACAAAACCCTTATCACAACGGCCCAGAGTGAAACAAGTGGTGGACTATATTGTACGAATCGCGTCATTTATACAGAGCGCCTCGGCTGTCACTCTTCCGCAGGCAGTAGAGCAAGAAAATGGTCGCCGTGGCAACGACGTCTGGGACGCCCGCCGCCGCGACGGACTAAGATTTTCTTTTTCTGCTCGCCTGCTCTGCAATTGTTTCTGAAAGTTGAGTATCAGCAGCCGTCAATGAATAAGTAACGTTTATTTTACTGCCCGTAAAACCGGCGCATCAAAACGGCTCTGATAAATAATTTGTGCGTTGGAATTTAAATCGTTTTTCACAGCCCAAAGATTTTCGTTAATAATTATTTATTTTGAAATTTCGTGACTTACATTTTTATTTAAGAAATTAATGACACCATCTGTTTTTTGTGTATTAAAAAAATGCGTTTTGATACATATTAGCTAAAAAAATTTAATTATTGAGATTTAGTACATTGCCATGTATTTTTTTCGCCTTTCGGCATCTTCAGGTATGAGAACACACGAGTGGACTCGAATACCTGAAGATGCGAAAAGGCGAAACCCGGGACGTTAGTGACAAAATATATAGAAATGTACAAAATCTCAATAATTCAAATTTGATATTGAAATTCCATCAAGCACCCTCAGTCGATGTCTTAAATTATATATTAGGTAATTAATTATTTTTTTATAACAATAAAATATATGAAATTAAAATCCTACTAAACAGGTGCTCATAGTTTTAGATTTGATTGCTAAAAAAATATTTATAAAACTGTATTTTATTAAAAATAAAATTTATAGTCAGTATTCGTAAAGAGAAAGAAACTTATTTAGTTAAATATAAGAATATATGACTGAGTTTAAAGTGTTTGTACCACACTAAATTATTCTAGGGTGTTGGGCGCATTTTGCAAGCTCTATATAGTCCTAGTACAAAAAATCATTCACTAATTATTGTTGTTAAATATATAGCGCTCTTATTACTTCAATCCGTGAACAGTTAGTATGTCTTTTTTCATTGGAAAGTTTTTACAGTAAACGCTGTTTGTACTGAGTTTGAAATATACCCGTTGACCTACTAGAAAGTACCGTCTGAGAAAGAAAAACTCACATTGTAAGTTCGTAGTGAAACCGACCGCTTTATTATGTTTACTTTTAATTAAATAAGACTCTTTTTTGTTACCCTGGGAATTAAATTCACGAAAAAATATTCGGAACCGAAGCAATAAAATGTTCTTTGCAATCGTAGGTATTTAATTCGACGAACATATATCCCTTGGGGAGTATAATGTAGTATTAACTTCAATAAATTTCTACTATATAGCAGAAAATACACGTATAAATCTGTCTGTGTGTATGTTTGTCAGTAACAAAAACTCCTCCCAAACAGTGTACAGTAGCCACCAAAAAAATTTAAATGTTTTTCTTGCTGATATTTTTATTTTCAACATCCAATTCATTAATATTAATTAATGAACGATATTTTGTGAGATACATGAAGTACGATCTACGGTGATATTTTCAACTTTCAACATTAGCTTGCACTGCAATAACGCCGGTGTTTAAAAGTTATTGCCCGTGCAAAACTAGGTAATAAACTGTCGTTTTATTACATATATATTCTTTTTGACATATCAAACCACTGATTTGGTATATAGATAGGTTATAAATTGTTTATCTTTTCGTATTTATACTAGGAATCATTGTGTTTTTCATGTGTAAAATTGTTTATTGATATAATTTTACAAAACTAGACTTAGCACTAGCTTTTTGAGTGCCATATTTACATTTTGACGTTAACGTAATACTGCCAACGAAACAAAGTAAAACAAATTTTATGCGAAAACAAAACGATTATGTCAATATTGTTATAAGAATACACTGTAGGTACAAAAGCACTCAAATAAATTAAGATATCTTTTATTTACCCCAAAGTCTGCCTCGCGGAAGCCTTGAAATAGGTTTGTTCTGTAAATAAGGATTTAATTTTTACTGTTGTTTTGCTATGAGTGAAAAAATATCGTTAAGAAAATGAATTTATATTGATACAATCTATCAAACTCAAATTGAAGCTTTTTTGACAGAAATAAATACGGGATTGAGTCTGAACATTGTCAAGTAATTCTTTTGCGTAATGGTTATAATTTTATAAAATCTCCTGATTGCTTACCATGTCCATAAAGTCTTCAAAATAAATAAATACACGAGCTTCTTTGAGAAACTAAAATTTAAAAAACAAAATCGGAGAGGGGAGCCTGTGTCATTCAAGATCAAATAGTGCGACCTTTTTAGTGATTCCAACATTTTTAATTCATTATTCTTCCAAATAAAACTCAGTAGTTTAATGCACAGATGTGAGATATTTATTTAGTCAATATTGAACTAATGTTATTTTTTGTCTGAATCTTTTGTGTACATAGATTTCTTGAACATCTTTTGAATGATCAACTTATGAAATAAAAATCGAGGACAATAATACTATATTTGTTATATTTTGTCAATCATGTAAACATTCAATTTTAATTTTAATATCATATTCGTGGAGATATCAAATGTCTGCTTTAAAATCCTAATATATACATTGTTTAAGTACATTTATTTATGCGGCCTTATTATATTTCAGAGAAATGAATGCAGTCTCTTGACCTGAAAAGATTCCCTGCTTTATCATATCATTTATTGACATGATTACGTGTAATCATGTATATATTATGCCAAATCAATTACTTTACTTTAAGTAAGAAATTTGGGTAAATAGTTAATCATAAGGTTTGTTCTGTAATAATTATCTGTAATTTAAAAAAATAAACTCTTTACATATCATTCAAATATAACTGAGTAAATTTTTAGTGAGAACATTTTAGTAATATTGTTTTTATACCAAGAACTAAAAATACCAAAGCAGGTTACCGAATGTTTGCAAGCGACAGTTTGGTGGTTACTGATTTTATATATAAAGTCAAACAGAATTTTAAAATTGTGTGTAATTATTATGTAAAAAAGGTGGCTGTGGAATAATTTTTTGTTTATTTTGATCATTGAATATGGCCATGATTCTTTTATTAGATTCCGCAGGAAAAAACAGCTATTCATAATCAATAAATCAGCAGTACCGTTTTTTTAAATAGAGCCAACTTAGTGGCAAACAATAAATATTCTAAATAAATATCAAATAAATTTGTATTTTATTTTAATGAAGGTACTTATAATTCAAAATACAGCATGTATGAGCATATATAATTTGCTGTTATGTTGATGAAGTGAAATTAGTTTTATGGTTTATCAAATATTTGATATTTTTTATTTAAACAATTATTACGCTTTTTAAAATAACAAACTTACAAGTAATCTATTAATTGTACGCATTTTATAGTAAATATTAATATAAATGTCAAATCGGATATTACTATAAAACTATTTTTTCATTTTGTTTCAAAGCGGACAAATAGCTACGTATTTTGATCCACTATGTTTGTCAAATAGCTATCAAAAATACATCTTGACAACTCTTTTTACCAATTATTTAATGAAATTAATAAATGTTTTAACACCAACTCAAATAATAAATCTTTAATTTTTACGGATTACTCATAAGTGAGAGTGTAAATTTAATTATATAAATATAGTGATCATCTTATTATGTATTAAAATTGCTTTAAAGTAATTTAAAAGGGGCTTCTTTACAGTTTTACGAGAAGTTAATTATAAAATTATGATTTAAATTGCTCATTTTCAATTTATTGAATCAATTGTTGTTTCATATATAAAAACGAACTTTACGTTTTAAAATATCAATTACTTTTCTAAAAAAGAACTGTAATTGTTTTCTGAGAATTATTCTAGTAAGCTCTTTTAATACTGTGCTCAGTGGAGTAATTTTGTGTTCTGAATTTTCATTACTCTCGATAGAGGACTTTTTTTAATCAACTGCGTGCATTGTGCCTGACCCAGTTTTCTAAAAATTGTAATGATAGTTTATTAAAAATAGGTCACGAATGTGAAAACGAGGGATTTTCCGGAATATTAAAATTGTCAGATAACTCGCGCACGTTCGAAAATTGCCGTGCAGTATTTTTCAGCCGAAAGAGAGCCAATTACAATCAAGTTAGTTCGTTTATTTACAATAAAGGATACACAAAAATGATTAGTTTTACTACGTTAAATAATATCATTTATTAACGTTTTAAGATTCAGAGTTTTAGTTCTAAATATCCGCGTTTGCGATTTTTATGTAGAAGGACTTTCAAGGGATACAAAATATTCCTGATTCGTAAATGCAAATTTTTAAAATATGCGTAACATTCGTTTAAACAAATACATTGAATTGTCATAATGAACATTTTCTATGGAATTGGCGGTAACTTTGTGGAAATTAATTTCAAGTATAAAATAAAATTGATAACTTTGTAATATCATTGGCTGTGTTACTAAATATGTTTTGGTAATTAAATTGGAAATAATTTGATTGAACTCCATTATAAAGACGTCAAATCTGTTATCTATAAGGATTGTTAGATAATTTCAATAACTATTTCTGTATCGCCTTTTCCTTAGAACTTAGATTTAACTCATTTTTGTAGCTTTTTTTCTATTTGATTTTTGTTAATTTTTTATCTAAGAGGACTTGTTAGTGTTTGCATAAATACCTATAATTCGAAAATTAAATTACAATACGATTTCTCTCTGTTTGTTTCAGTTTTAAATACAACTTATGTGCAAATCCAGTGACTTGAAAATGAAACATTGATAGCGGTGATGTTAAACTGCGGCCGCGCTGACGAGCGGCCGCTCCAGGGTCCAGGGTGAGGGTCTCAAGGCCCGCGGCCCGATTGCGGTATCCATCACCGCAACCCCCTCAAAATGGATTGGACTAGTTTGGCCTGTTGCTTGCTAGCTTTCTTGTTATACTACAACACCCTAGATGCCGGATTCGTCTATGACGATAGGTAAGCTATTTTTTATTTTCCTAGCTATATATAATCGTCAGCAAAATTATTATAATGAGAAACTATTTTTATCTACTCGTGTCATTTATTTATAGATAAAACAAAGTTTGATTAAATTATTAGATTTTTGAGCGCTTATGTTCATGTTAGCTTAGTAATTATTTCGTATTCCTATACAATATAAATATGACTTATTAATTATTTAAACATGGTTTTAATGATTGCTCTTAAGTCTTAAAACAATAATTTTGTCACAACTTAAAAATGACACTTTTTATCGTTTATCAGATTCGAAAATGTTTCCCTCTAAAACCCACCATTACTTTAGGTGATTTTTTCAGTAATATATAGTAGTGTTGCAAATATTTAGCGTATCTTCAGATTATTTTATATAACGAGGAGTGTCATAAGCAACTGTCTAAAATTTGGAACCTTACACTAGTGTGTAGAAAAAATAAATATTGGAGGTAGTTGCAATGAATGAGCACTTAAACCCTACGTACCTTTTTACAGTACGTAATTCCGTTTTTCTTATATTAAATATACGCCTAGGTTTTGCAATCACTTAAGGTTCCAAAAAAAACTCCTTTTGTAAGCTTATGAGCTTTGCAAAGCCATGTATTTTATATTTGAACTAACGATACGAATATGCCCATTGTTATTTTATGTAAATTACGAAATAATCTGATTTAAATGACTTCGTGAACTTTCAGTAAACTAATAAAATTAAAGTAAACCGTTGTAGTTATAGAAGCTTTCCCTATCCATACTATGTGGCTTATTCAAGTCAAGTGCTTTTTGTTCCGTGTTTGCACACTTACATTGTTTGAACACGTTCTCATAAATTGAAATTTCAGCTCAAAACGAATAGCTCGAGAAAATCGCTATAAACTATAATAGAACAGAACATCAGCTTGAACAGGCTGCATTTTTTATATTCATATGAAAACTCAAAATAATTTATTCGACTACAAAATAGCCCACCAAGCGGTCAAAGTTGTTGGGTGTTCGTTTTATCCAATTGCAATGATAACCTTCCCGTTTTCATGCTGAAAAAATCTCATCGGAACTAATGCAGTCACATTTCGTTATCGTGTGGGTTTTATCAGATAAACGCATTTATAAAGCATAATGATAATTTCAAAAAGTGAAATATGGTTTATGTAATATTAAGTAATTATTTTACGTCATATGTTGTGTGTAAAGTCTGAAATACAGACGACTGACTCTGACTTAATCACAATGGACGGTAATAAAAACATATCCCCGAAAGATAATACTATTTATTGTTCTAATTATTTTTTTTTTGAGATGTTTTTGATAAAAGATGCATATAATAGAATTGTTGCTCTATTTTTTTTTTAAAGTATATTCACTAATTCCACTTTAAAAATCAGGCAGAAAAAGTGTGAGAAAACAAACTTGTTGGTACTTTTAAAATTTTTTTATAGAATTGTTATACTTAATAAATTGTAAACTACCTTCGCATCATTTTATTCAAACTTTGTTCTACGATTTTGTCTCAGACATCAAATCTCGATAACCTACAATAAACCCTATTCTAGTCACGGCATAAATCAAATAAAAGCATATTTGAAAAACAGGCGTCAACTCTTTGCCAGAAATGCTTGAAAATTTAAATAAAAGTGCATTAGTGTAAACAAACACTTTGAGAGTGCAATTACTAAAAGAAAAAACAATATTTTGACGTTTCGTATTTTTAGGCGATGGAAATGGATTAACAATTTTCGCAGAATGAGAAAAAAACCTACTAATTCCTCTTAAAGACCAAAGTGACTCACTGTTACTCCATGAATACTGAATGGTTAATAGGTTTGACCGCTTGTATTAACAATTTTTTCAAGATATTATTTTTCTACCGATTAAATTTAGCTTCTACCTAACCAATCCTAGATGAGCAGCATAGCGAGATGGAGATCAGCTTTCTATGATTTTTTTCCGAATAACATCTTCTCATTTTTACCTACACACTTTGAAAACATAAAGTTGAGTTACTGAATAACATTCAGTTCTCGCAATTGCTGTTGCGAGGCTTAAAAAGGAGTTCATTTGTTTTACGTAAATAGTAAAGTAGTGAAAATATATCTAGGTTGTATCTCTACGCGATATATAAGCTTATCGTAATGGATTTCATTAATATGATTAAAAATAGAATCAATAAATATCAAATGGTCAGCTAATTAATAAAAGTAAATAAATGAAAACAATTCTAAAGCTAGTATTTTTTATTCTTACAGCCTTTCTTTACTAAATTTTAGAATACGTCAGTCTCTGTGGTCTAATGGTAAGAGCTTTGCTCTAGCGATCAAGCGGGTCCTGGTTTAAGTTGCAGCAAAGTCAATATTAAATTTAGATTTGTTCGATTCAAATTTGTGATCTTGGACTTGAGTGACTGATCTCCTCGTATAATTTTTCAATTTTCAA
Source organism: Himalopsyche phryganea (assembly GCA_022494535.1). Classification (NCBI taxonomy): domain Eukaryota; kingdom Metazoa; phylum Arthropoda; class Insecta; order Trichoptera; family Rhyacophilidae; genus Himalopsyche; species Himalopsyche phryganea. Next base: position 13,161,716 of record JAGVSL010000013.1, on the reverse strand, counting down.
AATATTTGACGCATTGACTATCAGCTGTGATGCCAGATAGTTTTTTTTAAATATAAAATATAAATAAATAAAAATTTGAAAGGATATTGATAGGTTTTCAATAATGTCATTTACTTTACACAATTTAACTAAAATTATCGCGAGAGTAATTAAGAATATAAATTTACGATATTAAAATAACAGTTATTTTAATAACGAAACAGCTTCTACTAAATTAACCTTTCAGTTTATTGTGCGGGATATAGAAACAACCCCTAGAATTTAAATGATTATTGCACAACAAAGTCCACAGATATACTTCTGTATGTTGTCGTGTATTCCCAGTAGCCTTGCAGTAAATATAGAGTGAGTAAAATTAGCGAGGGGAAAATTTATTGATATACCCAGATGGCCTTCCCATCTAGGAATATGACGCCAAGTTCTCACTCGTTTGTAAGAGTTAGGGGGTAAGTAACTATACCCGCTTGTATACAGAAAACGTTTTGTAAGATTAGCGCAAAGTAACAAAGTCATAGTAGAAACGTGTCGCTGTCTTGAGGATTAGACGAAGGGGAAATATGGATGAAGTAGCGACGGCTGCTATTAATTGAGAAACTCGAAGAGCGCAACTTTCTCAGCTCTAATATCCGAAGGATAGTTGGTTATTAGTTTGGTGGGATGATTGAGGGTAGGTTTGAGGCAGGACCTCCTCAAACAATTCGGAAAAAAATACCTTTTTTTCAAATATACTTTTTTGTCTCTCTATCATCAGTATACCCAATTATAGCAGGGTGAATGAAATCGATCGTTTTTAATCGCCCCTTTAAATATGCAGTATTTACTGTCATTCGCTTTTTATAAATATGCATGTCCGCTTCCAATGTAAACCATATGGACTCTTATAGACTCCTATGAAGAAGATATATCTAACGGAAGTTTTCTATAGAATAATTGCATGTTAGTCAGTTGCTCAACCACTCGTTTTCGAAGAGAGTAGAGATACAACGACAGGTCCTGGAACTGCTGATTATAGGAATTGATAAATATCCTTCACACTGTTTTGGTATTTCATCACTTACTTTTTATGTAACTATTAGTGAGTACCCGGCATGCGTTACAATGCCACTCGAAGAAAAAATGGGTTCGTATTTTAATTCTGTTTATTAAAGTGCTTTTGAAATTTGGAGGTAGTATTTTTTGTTTTTCAGTCTGGTTCAGAGATGTCGCTAGTTGTACGATTCTTTTTTTGAATTTTAAATTTTAAACTTTTTTCTTCAGAAACCTTCACGGGTGTGCGCACAACGACTCACCAAAGTTTGATTGAAATCGAATCAATGGTAAAGGAATGCATAGATAACAAACAAACAACAATACAAAAAAAACAAACCTTCATTTCATTATTGTATACATGTTTACGTTTTTCAATTCTGTGACAGCTTAGTTGATTATATATGATGCTGTATGGATTGAATAGTGGCCTACGCGTGATTGGTCGCATGACTTTGCCAGAGTGGATTAAATTTTTTTTTTTCACTCTTAATTGCAGCACGAAGGATTTAAATAATCAGTTTAGTTACATACCACAAGTCTTTATAACAGTTCGATTTTCGTTACAAAGAATATGGAATACAAATCAAATAATAATGTTTACTTTTTAAAACATATTTACAGTTGACACTTTAAAAGTGATTTCAAAACTAAATTAATAGTTTTCTTACTATTTAATTTCGCATCAAAACCAAACTCACAAAATGATTCAATATACCAGAAAATAAGGAGTCCCAAATTTTTCACTCGATAATAATATTTAATGATTTGTTTTGTATGAGAATAAGATTTCTTTTAACTGCTAAATATCCCTATAATAGAATGTTATGCTTTAAAATGTAAAAATATTATTACAATATGATCAAAACATCGATAACTTAATTTTGTTAAAAATACACATTCTAAGAAATAAAGAAATATTCGCCTAAAAATGTTTTCCTCGTATAAATTGTTTGAGTTTTTTTCAAATGGCAATGTGAAACAACAATATTTTGGTCCAAAATTACTTACTTTGGTATATTTATTACAAATATAGGTTGTGTTCCGTTTCATATAAAGCGTAGCGTGATTTTTTTAAACTTCCAAAATGTGGCGTAAACAATATTAGGCAAAAATTTACAAAGTAATTTTGAAAACATTAATTTGTTTAATCAATCTTCATTTCGAATAGTGACGAAAACTTTACGTTTATGAACTAAGTTTTAAATGAAAAAAAAAAGTACTCAATATTAACAATACATTAAAAATATATATATATGTTCTAAAAAATTATGTATTATTTGCCAACAAACAAAATCCGATGTCTTTTTAATTGCATCGAAGAATTACAGCTAACGATGTTTCTCTCATATATAAAATATTATAAATTATTCAATATGTGTTTAAAAATTACATTTTACGTATTTAAATGCGGATTATTACTCTCACTGTGACGCTGGATCTCAGACTTAGAGAAGACATTATTATTACACAAGTTAAGCCAAATAAAGTTTCCAGTCTAACCAAATAATACAAGTCAAATTATGATAAATTACTCAACTGATTGTAAGAAGTATTTTGACAAGGTCTGCGTAATGTCATAAGATAAGTTTCTTTAGATTACTCAAAGTAATGTATTTGAAGTGAGGATTATGAAGGAAATAAATTAAAGTCTTATTTATCACTATATGAAAGGCCATTCAATGAAGCATTACTAAATTTTATTTACGATAATTCATCATAAAGTACTTACTTGTTGTCTCTTTTCCAACAAAGGTTAATTGATGAAGTAAGAGGGGTATATTTAGAACAGAATAAAAAAAGCTAGTTGAATATATTCGTCTGATAGATACGATGACATATGTTAGAATCATAAATAGACTTAATAATTTACACGATACATTAAATTAAAAAAAAAATTAGAATAATTTTGACAATATTTTGGTGAACTGCTTAGTTTCTTCAAGTATGTAATTGTTTGTTGACTAGATCTAACTGAGAAGACTTGGAGCTGCACGCATTGCATGGAATCCCACACACGTTGAACTTCATCAAACTTTACTGTTTAATATTAAAAAAAACAGAATGCAAACGAATTAGTGTAAAGCAATGGTCGACTTTGTTTTCAATGTTAGTTTAATGGGGTCATCATTTATGGTAAAATGTGTGAAAAGGCTTAGTCCTAATGATACAATTTATTATTAATAAACCTTAAAAATAAATATTACTACGACTGAGTTAAATACCTAAGTTAAACCAAAATACTCAAAAATTATACAAATCCAATGAAATACATCGAAAAAAGACTAAGATTTATAAACGAGCTAAATTTATTTAGTACTTATTCGAGTTTTCGATGATGAAATTATTTCAAATTCAGGTTGTATAAACATCTATTTGTACATGTATTATTTTACATCTTCACGATTAGGTACCTTAAATATATTAAATATTCAAGTTAACCGATATTCCAAAAACACCTAGAAAAGTTCCCCAATTCCGAAAATTGCTTCCTGTATCAAACATTTACGTAATTTTTATCACAGATACGATCAAGTCCCGTAAGAAAAACTTGAATTTATGTCGATAAATATTCCGCCTTGATTGTTTCTACCAAATATTCTGAAAACAAAACGTGGCTAACGTTGGCACACGTGCTTATTACGTGTTTTGTACATAATTAAACACGTGAAGAACTTTTTTATTGAACCATTATCGACGTAATAGAGAAAAATATTAATTTACCCAAGTTGACACGTCAGGGTACAGAGTATACAAATAATGTGTCTACTAATTTTTTATTGTGTCGAAATAACATACTTCTGTGTTGATAAAAACTGTATAAAACATATTCTGTTTAAGTCACGTAAAGTAACAAATAGCAAATTATCTAGTTTCATAAACATTATGAAACATGTTTAATAGCTATTTTGGCATAACGCCATCGTCAGAAGTGTTGAATACTTTTAATGAGGGGAAATAATACAAGGGTAAAATATAGAAACAAAATGAGTTTTATAGGCACACAATAAGTGCAATTTGCAACAATGCTTTTTTGCTTTTAACAAAAGCATAGGTTAGGTAAAACAAAAAGAGTTTTTTCTTACACTACAAATACTTTTTATCTGTTATAACTTATGAGCAGTAAATTTAAGCACTCACTTACTTTGGTTCGTTTTTTTGTTTTTAGTTATAAGCGTTTAAAGAAAACAAATTAAAATAACTCTAAAGCTTGGATTTCAATATTCTCAATTGATCTTCTTCCTTAAATGTTTTCGATTCTTCGACACTTTTATGATTCCTTGTAATCTGCTAATCGCTTTGCTTCCTCCAGCAACTGACGTCCTACCATATTTTTGTTACGCTGAAAACGTCCTATGGATAATTGCCGAACATAACAAAGTATAAAATATCTATTATTTTATAAATTAAAGCTAAACGTGCTAATAAAGAATAGAATCAGTAATTTCAAACTATATTTAGTAGGAATATTGGATGGAATTTTTTTCGTTTTTATAATGATATATTTAACACAAGGATTATTAGATATCATTAAAACAGTGTTATTACATCGAAAGTGACTTAAAGTTATTCTCATTTCTTAGAATAATCATATCACAGTTTACTAATAGTTCTCAACATACTTCGTTCAATATAATTAATATTTTTTGTTGGAACAAAAAAGTAATTGATGAAAACAATATATGTTACCAATTAAAGTATTAATTTGCTGCCTAACGGTAGTTTGGTCTGATCCTTTTGTTTTCTAATAACGATTTAGGTCCGTCTAAACCAGGCAGGATTATAACTTTTCCATTAGGTGCGAAATGGATTTGAAGGGCGGTAGAGTTTGGTTTGTTTAAGTCGAAATGTATTGGTTTAATCCACGTGACTTCCATGTTTCCCTTAAACTTTGTCAACTTCACTGGATCCTAAGTGGATTTACAAGTGACATATAGACAAATAAAATAAGATCTATCACTAGAGAGTATCATGTATTGGTTTTTGTTCATAGTTGATGAATTCTTTTAATGCGTCGTCATTTAAAAAAAAAAAAATTGTGCACTCAATAAATTGGATCATACAAGATTTTTGTAGAAATAAACAAACATAATATTGTCATCTAAACTGTGTGGAAAATACTTTCAAGTTATTGAAAACATGTCATGGTGATACTTATGTAAATAATTACACTGTATACATATGGCAGTGTCACTTGTCAAAATATACTAAGCATAAAAGTTCACAAACTTACTCTTTTTTTATCTGCCTATTATACACCATGTGCAATATTGTGCTATGCGTTACAGACAATCACATAGATAAATCAACACAAATCGTATTAATACACTTTAAATGACCATTTGAACTGAATTAAAGTGGCATACTATTAATATTTAAGTATGTTATAATATTGCATTGAGCTCTTTTTTCATATAACAAAAAATATTTGATTGAAATTGAACTTCTATTAGGCTTCTAACATCTGAAACACATAATGCCTTTAGATTTGCAAACTGGATTACTAAGTGGCCATAAAACAATATTTTTTTATAGATTTTGGATTAATAATCAACATATTATTAAGTTAGTTAGCAAAGGAAGCATAATATTTTAAACGAAAGTGGTAATAAATTGAACAAAATAAAATAAACAATAGATTGTCAGGTTTTTTTATTAAAAAAAGTTTGAGCAATAAGGAAACAGTTTTGAATACATCAAGCGTGATTTAGTATTTTGAAAAAAATATATTTTTTACACATGCTGTCAAAAGTTAAAAATTTAAAAAAAAATATTTGATCTTCTGAGTATTAAAATTCTCAATAAAAGGCTTTGCATGTATATATTAACTTTATAGAGTGACAAGCATAATAATCTATCATATTATTTTTTTACGAAAAATGTCTTAAAAGCTTTGGTGAATATTCTACAACCTTGTAGGAAAGCGCGAGATGTGTAAGCCTTGTGACATGTGTGCCTGATATACGCTATAAACATTATTTATCGCTTTATAAATACAATTAATCATATTTTGAAAAGCTTTCAAAAAGAAATATATAACGCGAGCAGCGACCGAGCCTTAAATCGATTATCTTTTGTTCGTTAAAAGACTGTTGTGACCTATTCTATCTGACCACAAAAAGATTTTTAAGGGATTTCAGTAGACGGTTGTTATGGGTAACCAAGCTCTGTTTAAGCAAAAGCTCTATAGAGTCACAGCTTTTGTGAAAGCTTTTTCCTTTACCAGGAAAAAGTTTCAAAACAATTTCATAATAATTCTGTCCATATGAGAAAATTTGATATGACGGATATAAAAGATCATTTTCCGATTTATGAATTTTCTCATTATTTCTTTATAGTGATAATTTGAACTTTACCCATTGTGATACTTTAAAAATGTTTTTTATATTATTTCTTCAATTATTAATTAAAAAATACAGTACATTGCATTACAGTTGACGCTAATGTCCCATGCATTTATACAGAACAATAATATTACCAACTTTACAAAAAATTGGAAAACTGAAAAGAGAACAAGAGAACAAGAAATATTATTAACAGACAAACTCATTTAAAAAAATGTCTAAAAAACAATACCCAGAGTTCTTAGGTGAAAATGTCTACCAGTCTAGGCAGTATTTAACATTAATAGTTTTCAAACATTGTAAAAGATTTGCCGGATAAAAAAATCTTGTGAAGTAATAAAAAAACTAAAACTGTTTCTATGATCACATCGAAGCAATAAGATAATTCTGCCGTATTACCTTATGTTTTAAATAAAGACACTCGAAGTTTTAGAGCCGTTGGAAATTGCTAATGAACAATTGAATACCCGAAAAATTAAAGTCATATTGTTACCATAATGTGATTTTTACTATTGTATAGTCCACTAGTGAGTACCCGGCATGCGTTGCAAGGTCACTCAAAGAAAGAAAGGGCTTTTGTTTTAATTCTTAATTCTGTTTATTGAAGTGCTTTTGGATTAGAGAGAGGTCTGCAAGGGCTGAAATTTCATAAAAGTCCACCATCTTCATCCCCAGCCCAGCTCGAACTCGAGTCCCAATATCCCACTTGTTACCCGAACCTGCCCCGAAGCCCAAATTTATTTTTCTCATCCGAAAAAAGTCTGATTTTTCTAAATATAGTTATTAAATATATTCATTTATACTTTTTAAACAATATATGTTATTGTTTCCATATTTCCAACGATACTCATAGCACATGTCAAATAAATTATTTATTTCACATGTGCTGTACCCAGCCCAGTCCGTGGGTCAAGCCCAGTCCCATGTAGACCTCTATTTTGGATGTACAATATTTTTGTTCCATCTGGTGCGTACATACATAAATAAGAAAGTTTTTCCGAGATATTGCTGTTTGTACGTATTTGATTCTTTTTTTAGAGTTGTTTTTAGATTTTAAAATTTTCTTTGGAAACGTACACGGGTGTGCGAATAGCAACTCATTTAAGTTTGATAGAAATCGGATAAATGGTAAAGGAACGTATAGAGGACAAATAAACAAACAAACAAACATTCATTTTTATAGTTATAGATAAATGCTGTCGCTTATTTTTAATTAATTTTAATGACTGTTTTTCACAAATTTTCTTTCAAAGATAATTTTTGAGCATTTGATTTAAGCCACTGTATAATATCGTATAAAGATCCTATTCCACAAAATAATATGAGAAAAAATTAAACATGAGTTTCAGGATGAATGTTATTTAATTTTGTAAAAGTTTGGAGACACTCCTATTGGAAAGCTTTCCACTTTGATTATTGTTTGTGATATTTTTTCTTATCACTATAATACTCAGATGGGTGTATGTATATTGTTATGATATTTATATAAGCCAAAACGTTGTCAAAGTTTCATGCATAAATAAATATTATTAAAAATCATGAATGAATATTATTTTAAATCTGTGATATAAGTTCGTTATGTATTAAAATTACTATGTATATTTGGTTAAAATCACCATAATCAACCTACACAATAATTCATAATCTCATACCAAATTCTAAAACCTAATCACAACGAATGTTTAATTTGAGATTATAGAGGTACAAGTAACACAATTTACTTTGTTAATGAAGGTTTATTGTTCTGTAAAATGTGGCGAAGCTCTCATAAATGCTCTTTTATGGCAAATAAAAATACTTTTATCGCAAATAAAACATAAATTCTAAAGCACATTCAACCAATGCGACCTTTTTCATTTTTTCTCATTCTTGTTTACTGCTATCTGTTGTTTTACAAAGCGATTGTGAATGAATTGTATAATGTTACCTTCGTTTTGCACATATGTACTCTTATGTAACTATTTTAAAAGGTTCATTACTGAATTACTAAGGTTTTTGTAGAGTATAGTAAGAAACTTCCATAACACGTGTGAGATTTTTCCAATAGAAAGATAATTCAACAATATGGTAGCAGTAAGTTACCTAAACAAAAATTATAAACACGTGCGGTTAAAAAATAAATATTTAATAGCGTTTTCAAAAGAAAAAGTCTATTAATGACATTTTTTAGACCGAGTTATCAATATATACTATGATTATAAGAACTGAACTAAGGTTGGTCGTTCTATAAGAGCTTTGTCGGGTAAATGTTTGGTCTATTGATATCGTGTAAATTAAATGGGCAACAAAAGAAACTGTCCCCAAATTTTTCATGGAACTTTTTTAGTGTTATAGGAGGGGGTTGGGTGTATAACTAATATTATTTTTCATAAATACGCGTCAATTTTAACTCTAATATTACATTTTCAATGTGGAAAAATTAATTTACTACTAGAAAATTCTTTATGTTACTATAGGCGTGCATTTGGTTTTCGTCTTACAATATTTTATATTTTCTTCCTAAGCTGTGTTGCTCACGCACAAATTATGTGTGTGGTGCTTTTCTTTTTACTTTTGATTGACACATCATAATCATTTTCGCTTTGTGAATAATTAATTTTAATATTTTAAGACATCACTCAATCGAGGCTTAACGTGACTAGTCTTCATAAAATACAAACTAGCACCATCATTGGTTTCCTTTGCTATTGAAACAAAATTCTTTCATTATTTAAAGACGTTATAAAAAGTTTTCAATATAATATATATGGAGATATTAATATAAACCTACTCAACACTGAATTGAAATAAAAAGTTTCATAAAGTTTAATCATTAACATATCATATCCATCAATCTGTGTGACAAATTTACATAAAAGTAGATATCTATAAAATCCTTTGACAAAACGACGCCTTTTTCTTAAAGTAGTCAAAAAGATAATCCTTAGTGGCGCCAAATAGTTCTCATACCCTCTTTAAACCCGCTCCAAGGAGCTATCCATCCGAACAAGTTTCTCATCTACATATATTTGAAATATACATATACGTAAATTGCAGATTACGTCTCCTCTCTATATGTATATATTTTACCGACTTAGATCTGCATATATGTGGTTAAGGAGAGATAGAAAGGGTGTAGCCTGAAGTGTGAATTACAGCTCGGACCGAATTTAATTAATATCGATTGAATTTTATTGGATGAATATTTGCATTAATTTTGTGCGAAAATTCATATGCGGTATTTTACGAACATTTTCGGTTAGTAGTTAAAATATATGTAATAGTCTGAATTATTAATACAAATTTCACTCAATTTACGAAATAAAAACTGAACAAAAAAGTTTTCAACTCCTTACTTTTCATGTAAGTACTACCAAATGAATTCATTTAAAAATTGACAATTTTTTGAAACAACTCTTGCATTTAAAAATTTAAATACAGTTATTATGTATTTAAATTACCAATAAAAATAAGTGACTGGTAATAACTTTAATAATATTATAAATTAATCCCCTCGAAATTATTGAATTAAATCTATTTTTGAATATAAATATATTATACTTGAGTCTAGAGTTTATTTGATAGGTTTATTTTCTTGTCGTGTAATAATCTATTTTTTGTATTTTTGTCTTCGCATACACGAAGAAAGATTTTTATTTTTTTCCCGTGAAAACTAATTGGTTAGTTTGGTTTGTAAAAATAACGTAATTAAATGTATAATTAAAATATAAAATGCTATATATCTTATAATATATTATATAGAGATTGGAATTCAACGTGATCAGTTCAATATAAAAAAATATGTAATGAATGTATTTATGAAAATGATACGATTCATAAAAGTTACATTTTGGTCATGTTTATACTTTATTTTAAAAAATAAAACACAATTTATAATGATCAGGACCGGTTTCGCTCATCACGAGCATTATCAACTGATGTTCATCATCAGTTGATAATGCTCGTGATGAGCGAAACCGGTCCTGATTCAAATATGTGGAATTGACAGTTAACACCTTAAAAGTAATCATGTTTATACGCTAAAAACATTAAATCTGTCTTATTTTGTAGAAGTAAATAAAACAATTTTCAAATATAAATACATCGAAATGATGGAGAGTGAAAATCCATCACATATTTATTAGAACAACATTATTTGTGTTTAATTTTGAATGTTCGTATGGGAGGACGTGCATAAGCGACACCATCTGGCATAAAAAGAAAATATCCCTTTTGTATGGCACGATTTTACAAACCTTCCGCCTGTCAAGTTAAGCTAGTTTTATGTTTCCAATTTGTAAAAAAACTCAAAACGACAATCTCGGCAACATAATATACACAAGTGAATTGTATTTTTCTGAGATGCTATAATCTTTTCAGACAAATGTTATTGATTAAAAAGAATGTTCAGAGAGAGCAAATATGTTTCTTCTAAGCATTGAGCGATATTACTTTAAAAAATGATGCATTTTATTATTCAAGTAATTTAGTCAAATTATGTAAGGCCATCAGAAAAGTTAAATGAAAATACCAAATATTAAAAATTAAAAGACGAACATGTTTAAATAAATAATTCAATGAAATAATATAAAAAGTATATTTAAACAATCTTTTGTTTTTATACAATCAGTCTTTATCATATTTCATGTTTTCTCGTAAAGTGTATGATAATATTAAAAAAAATAATTTACTTAAATTTGAATGGCTGATATTTATATAATAAAGAAGTTATTAATATTCACGGCTTTTTATAAAAAAACGTTCAATAAGAAAAACCAATATAACTCTCAATACTTTTTTGAGTGTCTGATAAACAATTACGAAATTACAGATATTTATAAAAATTGTTTTGAATATTTTTCCTAATAAGTTTGATCGCGCTTAAAGTATACATGGAAATATTAATTGCACTTGATCCTGATAAACATTTAACCTAAAAACAAGCTCATGTGGAAACTGGAGAGCTTTCTGTAAATACCGGCGATGTATGCGTAGTTAATGCTAATCGTGGATTTTACAAAAGCTTCCGTTACAAGAACAAAATTATTCAACTGGATATTAAAAATGAAAATAAAAATATCGAAGAAAATACAACCGCCTATGAATGATATTATCAGAAATATGTTTGGTGACCAACTGTATGAAATTGATTCATTTGGAGAAAAAAATATTTTTGTCTAGTTTTCATAATATGGTCAATGGGTTTTGAATAACTTGAATGACATTTTTCTATTATGTATGCTCAGTTACGTTTGTTATAAATTGTAAAAAATATAATTTGCAATATTTCTTAATAAACCCACAAAAAATATTAATATTTCAACGATACTCCCCATAAAAATTAAGAACACGTTTTTTATGTTAAAATGCATGCCTTGTTTTATGTTATTATATAAATAGTGACTTTTAAGGTGTTAACTGTCAATTCTTGGTGGAAAGACATTATATTTAAAAAAAAAAAACACAATTCATTTGTACGACTTCAACATGTTTATAATGATGAGGAACGGTTTCGCTCATCACGAGCATTATCAACTGATCAGTTGATTACAAATAAATAGTGTTTTATTTTTTAAAATATAAATAGTTTCCAAAATAAATGTGAAACAATCCTGTTTAATGATTTATTTTTAGTACCTAAATTTCCATTTTTTTAATTGATTTAATAAAACAATAAATTTGGTGTAACTTGTGTTATTTGAACTATTATGAGTTTTTTGTTATAAGAGTTTTAAAAACATATTTCTTATTGTGGATATGCATGCAGTGATACCATTTACTATTTATAGTGAAAATATTTGAAATCTGTAAATTTGAAAAGATCATTATATATTAAAAATTCAATTTTATCGCTATAGCCACATTGTTGCCTTACATATTCTTGCTACTAGTGGAAATGTACGCTTTTGGCGCAAGGGTCGCTTTAATTACGCTGTAAATTAAACAGATTAATCAATCACTTGGACTTGTATTGACAAATCGATCTACGTACATTGATTTCTGACATTTGCTCTGTTACTGAAACGAATTTCTGGATAAGAGTTTCAATAAAATACAGTACACAAATATTAACAACAATATCATCAACATTTAATAATTGTGTAATTATTTTTACAACAAAATTTTTAAATGAATACACGTTCTTAATTATATTAAAATAAATTATAAAGACTTGGCTTAATGAGAAATCATTTTTAACCAATTTTCACTTCATAAGCAAAATTTATATTAAATTGCCATTCTACTAGAGATTAAAAAAAAAATTAAATTCACTTTTAGGTTACTTCAATGGTTGCCTTAAAATAAATGACACGTTAAATGTCCCTCAGAGGTTAAATTGAATATTGAAAATGATTTCCGCAAAGTTTCCTCTGAGCCCTTAAAAAATACCAAAATCAGAAATCTCAATAAGATTCATATTTCTAATTAAATCATTTTTTGGGGTTAAAATATGATCTTCTTAAAAAAACAAATTGGAAATCGAAGAAAATTCGAACATTCCTTTTAAAATAAATTTGTGCTGAGTACCTTATTCTTGCTTTGAGTTTAATTCCAACGTATATCACGGAGCATAAAATAAATCAGATTCAGAAACCTGTATGTAAGATGGTCTATAAATAATCCGAGGCATCGACTGTTTCATGTTATCTGCGTATCGAAAACTCTATGTCAGCCTACTCATCGCTGAGGAGCTTTGTGTTTGGAGAAAAGCATTAAGGGAAAGCGGAAACAGGCGGCAGTTCACACGGTGATCCGACTGATAATGTATGCAAAGCAATCCTTGCCAGGATCGCCTTCTATATAGCGAAACAAAGGGAAATGTGTTTAAAATAACCCGAAAGCTCTTCACGTGTTTTCTTGTATTAAGCTTTTATTTTCTTGTATCCTTTATTTCTACAATCTGACTTGTTGTTTTTTTGTAAATACGCTTCATATATCCTATTCGACACAAAAAATGTTGAACAAGCTCTTTAGATATTAATTTGGGAAAAACTATGCATTATGTTCAAATCAAATATTTATGTAGTATGTAATTTATATGCCCTTTAATATAACAATAATTTTCATCTTGTTATTTTTAGCAGCAGTCAATTTTGCTGATAACTTTAGCAGGTTCATAAGAGTTTATGAAAACAATATTAATTCACTTTGCAATCATGAATGTGTCTCGTAAGTGATATATTATTTTTAAGTGTTGCTTAGCGTAGAATGGTAAACAACTATTCATGCAATTGAATAAAACAATAAAATATTAAACAATTGAAAATAACTTTTGTGCCAAATCGTTATTAATCAAATGAAAAACCTTTTCAGCAACGACAGTATTTTCTCTCATAACACGTAATAATATCTCATTACTGTTTTTATTTATTGATTGTATACTTATCGCGTATTTTTGTTATTAAAGAAGTATTTTTTCACTCCGATATAGGGCGCCAATCACCACTGTAATGTAGGTATTTGGCAAATATTTTAATACAAAATTTCTTCAGATAAACTCAAAGAGAACGAAAACAAGCAAACCACATTAACAAAAGGATGAAAATACAAAACAAGTACAGATTCTCAAGATCTTAAAAGAAACATTATACTAGAAAATTCCAACACACCATCAGATTGCTTAAGTTTTTACCACTGATTTACATAGGTGATAGTTATAGCTAAGTACAGTTTTTTTGTATTAAGAGTGACAATTTTACGGTGTCATGCTACATAAATATTATATTATGTTAAGACAAAAATAATGTTAATAAATGACAAGAAAATTTCGTAATATTCTATGCATTGGAATTAATATTATGCTTATACATATTAGTCCTTCAAACAGCATAACCAAAAACTTTAATATTAAATGACGAGAGCTTTCATTAAAGCGATCATTATATTCACTAAGTAAAGTGTAGTATATAATCTTCATCAAAGGCTATTTATCGTGATAATATTTTGCCTTACCACAATATTCCGTGTGGCAGATTCACCTACCCCCTACAGCCCTTCACGAGTATCATGCATAATCGCTGAATATTAATGATAGATCCTTAAGTGTTATAACTTGAGGGCAAATCTGTGAAAGTTTGTCAGGATTAAGAGAGAAATTTCCATAGTGTCCTGGGTATCTTATTTGATTCAATTTTAAGCAGAAATTGTTTTTATTCTACAAAATTATTTACTTAAACGAAGATAAAATATTTAAGATAATCTTAATCTTTTATAATAAAACGTTATATACTCTACATAAATATTTTTTATTGAAAATTAGTTGTATCATGTTGACTGCAGACAATCAATTAAACGAATTAGTCACATATGGATGGTACCTGCTTCTTCTTAAACTTTCATCCTTCTTACTTTTAAGGTGTTAACTGTCAATTCTTGGTGGAAAGACATTATATTTTAAAAAATAAAACACAATTCATTTGTACTACTTCCATATATTTATAATGATCAGGACCGGTTTCACTCATCACGAGCATTATCAACTGATGAATGTTAACTTTCTCCTTCTTGTATTCCCATTATTATCACTATGCTTAGTAATTTTTCAGTACTACTTAATGGTTTATTAATTCCGCTCGATTGTCAGTTTTATTATGTTCTTACTGTTACGATAGAATATTATCATTATTCTAAACAGATATAGAAGTACAACAGCGATTTCAGAATGAATTGGAGGATTATAAATTTGTAATATTTTTCAATTAAAAAGTGGCTAAAGTACTAAAA
Organism: Himalopsyche phryganea; assembly: GCA_022494535.1. NCBI lineage: Eukaryota > Metazoa > Arthropoda > Insecta > Trichoptera > Rhyacophilidae > Himalopsyche > Himalopsyche phryganea. The sequence continues at coordinate 13,146,642 of JAGVSL010000013.1, read as the reverse complement.
CACTTTTCTTATAGACCATTTTCGTAATGTTTTGCAAACCTTATGACGGACTACGTTTAGTTAAACCTGTGAATCTTCAGATTGTGGTGATGGGTAAAAAGGATAACTTATCTAGAAAAATATAACTATTGTAGTTCTTTAGTAGTTTCATTCTGTAGGCGAGCGGTCGTCTTCATTGTCATTGGTTACGGTATCCACGGCTTTGAATAACAGTACAGACTGTTTTACAAAAGACATAGATTTGTATTAAGAATTTCTGTGACGTGAAAATTCCTTCCCATCCGCACTTGAGACTTAGCCAACCCGTAGTACTTTGGTAGCTTCATCCTTGTTTCCTTTCTCTGAAAAACTGATTAACATTCTGTTGTCGTTAAACAATTCAATGAATGTCGTTAAATGAAAAGTTCATATGATTCCCATTGAGAGCGGAAATGGTTGAAAAGTAGTTTGATGTTTTGCAAGAGTCAGTAATATTCAGCTAATGAAAAAAAAATATTTCACCTTTAAAAATGTATTCAAACAATTTGACCTATTGTATTTTTAATATTTTATGAAAAATGATCTGTAGCTAGTAATTTACATAATTAATGCAAAAATACAATTTTTCCATTATGCTGCATAAATTATTTGGTCATATTTATTACAATATTAAAAAAAATTAAGCGTCATAATAATATTATTTTCAATCACGATACCGGGAACGAGCTTTTAAATTATTATTTATTATTGTTGGTAAATATGATCGTTCAATAAATTATTCTTCATTATCAAAATTGTTACGTGAGAGGCAACTATAAAGTTGAAAAAATCTTCTCTTGTATTCAAATCATCATAAAGTATTAAAATAACTTTTCACACAAGGAAATCAATAATTACCAACATTATAAATATAAATCATTAACAGATGTGCCATCAATTTGACAGCTTAGCAATATTTTATTATTTCAGACAAAATACTGCCTCATTTTCAATCACATTTTTGGGATTGAAACCGGATATATAATATTTTAGTATTAAATAAATTTTCAACAAAATTTTTGACATTTTCTAGTCCTAAAATTCTTTTTTTCAATATAAAATTAAAATTAATTGATTTATTAAATTAGTCTATTAGTATTTATGTCTTACCCCTCCCTCCCCGGGGCAAGCAGAATGGAATAAAACTCACCCTACCCTTCATTTTTAATTTAAGAATTAGAATCATTGTTTTCCTTTGAAATAAATAATCTTGCGATATGGTTTGTCTGAAAATGCTTCTGAAAGAGGCGAAACGCATCACATTAGCAACAAAGCCAGTGGAATAACAAAGTTATCAATTTTAATTTCATAATAATTAAAATTTATATATTTAATTATATTATATATGGAATGATGATGGTAATATTTAAAAGAATAATTAAAACAAGATTCGATAAAATGAATGTCTTGATTTTTCTTTGCAGAAGCAAACAGAGAAATGATTTTACTTTAGATCGGTATACTACAGGTTTATTTATGTCTACGGTATGATGAAGTGGAATAACAAGTTTTCAATGTTATTTTATATTAAGATTATTGATTTTTAATCTAAAAAAATACTTTTAGAGCTCGTACCGATTTCATAAAAATAGGTTTATTTAAAAAAAAAAAAAAAAGTGTTTTGAAAATTTATTATATACTTTTTATAATAAATGAGCTATACAAATAAAAACTGTCGTGTAAAATTTCAATATAATTTGATCATAGTATAGAAGAAAATTTGTCTTAAAAGTAGAACATTTTATGCCAGCGTCGAATAACGTCACTGTAAAAGCTAAAAAGGATATTACAAATTTTGAATGATGGACTGTCCAGCGCAGGTGCTGGTAATACTGTTCATGTTTGTAAGTGAGTAATATAAGATTGATCGATGCTGATAGGTTGAAGTGTTGAAGAGTAAGAGAAAAGTCTAGTTCTCTTAGACCATAAAAATTGAATGGGCAATTTAGTGTGTAAATATGTTTAGGACAACGCTTCTTTTACAGTAAAACTGTATTTAAAATAAAACTCTAGATATATTTCGAGGACACTTTATGGTCGATCGTTTTGAAAAAATATATTTAACGGTTACATTTTAAGAGAAATTTGGAAAGGCATTATATTTTAAATTATCAAGCATTATCATCAGTTGATACAAAACAAACTGTTTTATTTATTACTGGTAGTTGACCGTTTAAGAGAGAAATTCAACAAAAAAACAATTAACGTTTAGCATTAGATCGAATGATGACAAATAAAGTGCATTCATAATGGATCAAATGTTTTAATTAATATGATAAGACAAAATTTAGGAAAGAGTCTGTTACAAAAAAATTGTGTTCAATTTTTAACAACCATGTTTTCTGTTAGTTGTTGACCATGTCTAATCAGAGGGCTTCATGACAGCCTTTTATCAGAGCTTCCTGCAAGATCACTCTTGGTTGAATCAAGTAGCATATGTTTACATTCACTAATATCCTTAACAATTCTGTTAAAAAAATCAAAATAATATACTTACTGGCCTTACTGCATGAGGTTGTTATTAAATTGCCGCTATGACACCCCAATGACATATATGGTGATGTGTTAGTTTCTCAATCTGACAAAAAATGGTTTCAACCGTTTGAAATCTTTACTTTACAGCTATCCCGTGTACAGGTTTCTTATTTTGGGCATTGTTATTGAAAAAGGTACTACTTGTACATTAACCTTAGTTAATTTAAGTTATATGGTAATAAAAGAAATGTTTAGTTCTACAAGAGCTATTTGATTTAGTTGATAGTTATTTTGGCTTCACACCATTGTCAAAATGAAGTCGTTTATAAAGTAAGCTTATGATAGTAAACCAAAAACAGGTTAATCACAGATCTGATAATGGCGTGAATAATAATTTCAATAATTTTGTATATTGATTAATGTGAAAACATATTCAATTATATTTAACTTGTTAAAATGTCAAAGTAAGAAAAGTGATTTTAGATTTTAATCAACTTTGTGTATTTTTGACAAAAAATGATTAAAGAGGTAGTATTATTCGGGTGATCGGTCCTGCTAAGCATTAGTTAGAATTTTTGAATGAGAACATTCATTTATATTTATGTATTTTTATCGAAAAGTGACGCAAAAATATAAAAAAAGTAAGCTTAATTTAATACTTCCTAGTCTCTTTCTAGCTCTATCTGACTTTACTGACTTACTTTTACAGAAAGGATGGGTCACTTATCGACAGCCAGTAAATAATTTCTGTTATAATGATCTGTAAGTATGTATATGCTCCAAATTGGGAGGGGATATGGTAAGAAAAAGCAAAGAAGCGTCTAATATATAAAATCAAATTATTTTTGTGACATTATAGATTGTATCATAACAATACATCGTATATGTTATGCAATGTGGCTCTCCATAGCTTATGGATATTTTAATTGAAATACTTTATATTAGGATAAAATATCAAAATATTTAGTTCTACAAAATTGTATCAAGTTATTGATAGCTGTTTCCTTTTCTATGAACACAATTAGTAGCATGAATAATTTCAATTAAACAAATATTACGATATATGAATACGTGCGATGATATAATATTCTAAACAGTTTATATATAGCTTAGCTAAAATAAGATTATGTATAGTTCTGACGATGGCGTTAAGCTGAAATAGCCCTCAACTAAATAATAAAATTTATGGAACTAAATACTTTGATATGTTATACTATTATAATGGATTTATACCAAGTTCATGCCAAATAAATCAAGAAATATTTTATCGTGACCATGTTTGATGAGTTATATATGGGTATTCACTATTTATGACTAATTTGTGGAATTTGCCTGAGATATAAAGAATAAATTGAGGGTGAAATGTAGAAATCATCACGAAAACATTTGTCCATGTGTATATCATTATATAAACACGTGTATTTAATGAAAAAAAATTTTTTTTTATTTTGTGAGTGGTTTTCATCTTCGCTTTGCCTAAGTGTCAAATAAAATAAATTGTACTAAAAAGAAAATGTAGGGCAATACAATGGCTATTAAAGATTGGTTATATTTACATATTAAACTAAAATTTTATCACAAATATAATAACAGGTCTGAAATAATCACCATATATTATGGAGTACTTGAATAAAGTAGTACGTGTTCAAGATTCCCTGGCACGAAGGGAAACGGTAAACTTCGCGGGCCACTATGCAGAATGACAAGAGGCAATAATGGGGCGAGAGTCTTGGCAGTATTGTATCATTGGCCGTGGAGAAAGCGGCGGCAGAACGCCTCTGGCTGGCACCGAACCAGCGGCGCCCCGCCATGCCGAGGGGAACGCAATATATCAACCGACGAAACGTCCCCATACAAGCGATCCAGCCTCTCACTCGAGATAATATTTCAGCGAAAATATTATACGTGCATATCTTTTGCTTGTATTCCGCTTTTTCCATGGTTTATGTTTGTTTGGGTCGTAAATTTTACCGGAGTATATGAACGCTGCGAGATGTTCTGTTGTTCGTATTTGAACTTGGAAACAATCGCGTTTATTTCGAAAAGAGAACACACCATTTTGATGAACTTTATTTCATATTATCGTTTTGTGTACCTTTATTCTCAATCAAAACATTTTCATAAAGCAAATTGTATACATTAAATTATTATAGCTGCTGAAAGAAGGATGTTTTATTAATTTGAAAGATAAATATACAAGCGGTTCTTAACATTCATACATATGTATTTAAAATGTAAAATGTGTGTCAACATCGTATTATTGACATTAAAAAATAGCAATAAACTTATTCCTGGAGGTTAATACTGTGATTTTTCCACCCAAAATCACTTCCTGAGCACAACATCATGGACCAAAAAGAGAGAGCTACTTTTTGGAAGTACTTATCGAATCAAAAAACTTTACCATACCTTTGTTTTTATAACAGAATCTTATGTATAATAGCCCAGACCACTCTGTAGACGTTTTAGTATTATTACATATCACATTTAGGTATGAAATTTTTATCATTTATTTATTGTAAGTTTAAAAAATTGAAATGTATGGCATTACAGCTGACGCCAATGTACCATGCATTTTACAAACATAATAACAGTAACAATAATAATAATTATTGAAAACAATACTAGTAATGAAAATAAAAACATTTTTTTAAAATTATTAAATACAGAAAAAACAAGACATTATAAATTTACAAGGAACAAATATTTAGTAAACAATACCCTGAGTTTAGTACTGAAAATATCCAGCTCTCTAGGCAGTGCATTAATTATCCGAACGGCTTTTGCAACTGGTGACTGGAATGACCGACGCGAAGAACAATTTTTAAGAATAAAAATTGTCTGGATATGGTTTCGGCCACGTAGATAACAGAAGCATGTAAATTAATAGTCATGAGAATTTCAGGATTATAAACTCGTCCCCGAAGAAGAAGAGAGAAATGCTTTAGAATAGAAAACGATCTTCGTGCTTCAAGAGAGTGAAAACATAGAGAAAAAAAAACATCATGACCTAAGCGTTCGCGGTGTATAATAAAATAAAATGTTATGCAATGCACCCACAGTTCCGACGTACTAGCTGCTTAAGACATTTAGTACTTCAATTTCAATACCGTCATCTATGAAGGCTACGGTTACTAGTAATTAAAATAAACATGTCGTTAAATGAATGTTCATTTCTCTCTTTTTTCGTACATTTAATATTTGTTTTCATTTTCAGGAACCGATTATTCTCAAAATTTTTGACACCTTGTAATAATTTGCCCTCAATAAACCCACAGCACAAGTCAAATTTTATCCGATAATAAAATACATTACAATTTCTGAAATCAATATATTAAAATTTAAAAAATCTTCACTGACCCATACAAATTGCATAATCTAATGAGCAAAAATATACCAATGTTATATTATGATCATTTTTTAGTTTAATGAATGGTACTATACAAATGATTGAAGTTTTTTGTATTGGCAATAGTGTTAAACGTATGCAATATTTCTTATATTTTAATGATGACTTTCCAACACATATATACATTTTTATGAATTAGTTTAAGGTGAGCTATTAGATTTAAAATAAACACAATTCATTTGTAATACTTCCACATATTAATAATGATCAGGACCGGTTTCGCTCATCACGAGCATTATCAACTGATCGTGATGCTCGTGATGAGCGAAACCGATCCTGATCATTATAAATATGTAGAAGTAGTACAAATGAATTGTGTTTTATTTTTTAAAATATAATGTCTTTCCACCAAGAATTGACAGTTAACACCTTAAAAGTGAAGGTATTGGACTTGGGGTATGAGTAGATTATTGGCCTCCAGCGAATTGTGAGCTAATTGACCAAGGCTATTCATTCGGAAAGATTCGTTCATTTGAGTTGTCTTATTGTGTGTTAAATGAATGTAGGTAATAGGTATGACTTATGAAAGCGTATGTATAAAATCAACCTCGATTCGTGAGTCGTGATTTTATATCGATTTAGTATGAAAACGTTCGTTCAGACCATAGGCTCTCAACCTTATTTTGCCCACCACCCACGTTGAGAATATATTTTTTTCTAGAGCCCCTCAATATTTTTTACTTACCATCTGCGAATCTGAAACAGCTATTGCTACGACTATATTTAAACGTGTAACTACACTGTAATATTATATAGACGTAAGATAGGATATGACTCCTATCTTATTTCTGAGTTTAATGAAGAATGTTTCAATAAGAACAATTAAACGCATACTTAATTATATTGAGAAGTATTTTTGTTAACATTCAAAAGACATTTAATTTATAATTTATTTAATGAGAAGGTTGTATTCGATGCATTTTAAGGAGTTTGTAAATATCAGGCTTGATTTTACTTAAAAACATCCGTAAGTTTTCAGTAACATGGAGCCAATTTCTTCTTTTAGTTATCAACGTTACTACAGCACTAAATCCACGTTCAGCTAAATAGGACGATGGGAATGCTATCACAAATCATTGAACAATCGACCATAATCCTGGATGCAGTTGCGAAATCGGCTTCTGCAACTAAAATTCTTGCTAGCCATCCTTAAATTTATTTTTTAATTCCTCACTTGTCGTCAGTTGTATTAGTTCTTCTTCTAACTGAGATGATCTTGCTGTGTTGACATTTGAAAAATTATTCAAATCCCAGTCTGGTATGTCCATGTTAAAAATATCCTGGTATCGTTCCTTGAAATCACTGTGGAGGTTTTCCATGTGTTGACAAGCAAGTTGTCGTTCTTGATAAATTTGAGAAGTTATTGAATTCCCTTTTGCCGGTATTTCTTTTGTATAATAGCACTCTGAATACAAAAGCAGCATCGCTATTTTTTGTCTTTCTTAAACTATATTTTTTTTACTTACCCACTAATTTTTTCTGGGTCTTCTACTGCCCCCCTGAAAATCTCAAACGCCCACAAGGAGGCGTTATCGCCCACGATGAGAACCTAGGGTTTAGACTGTTCTTGCAATTTTCGTTTCGTTCCTCAAACGATGCATGTTTATAAAGTTCCAATTATATTTCTCTTTTTAGCAGAGTGTGAAAAACTTTAACTATTTTGTTGGTGATAAGTTACCATTAAAAAGCTTTATCTAATGAAATAAACATTTTCTTTACAGTTAATTATAGCATATAATATTTTTTAGTTATATCGTATTCATTATTTACTTGAAAAAGAAAAAAAACTGTTTTATCTCCATTTTGATTCGATGTTATGTGTTATAGCTATTCAGGAATGTTAAACAACCTTATGAATATAAAATTCTTTTATAAAATTTTCCTAACCATGATAAAATTTTACGCGAAATATGAATAAAATAATTATATTACTCGTTATTAAAAACTTTTCCGCCTTTGTCTTGCCGAGTTGAGATAATGCTTTGATGAAATGGCAGTCAAAGGGAATTTATTCATATATTATTACTTGTATTAAGAATTCTGTTATCGTTAAATATTTCGGATAAATTCCTTTTCGGAAAATGTGAAAATAAAATGTAGAACTTTGGCGGATGATTATAGAGCCTCGGGTGGCGAAAGTTTCTTCCAATTTAACGAAATTTACTTTGAAAACTTTTTCGTGAAAAGGATTCAAATATCAAAGTTTGAAAACTTCCGTCGAAAATATAATTAGGTACTGACAAGAACATTCGATTCACTTATATTGAAATGTATCGAGCGGAGAGGCTTTCTTAAAAGTGCCTACGGAAAGTTTTCCTTCGTATTGTTATAATATTCCGGTTCGATCTTAAAAATAATGAGAACTCTGCCTTCTCAATAATAGCAAAATGAACTGAACTTATAATCTACTTACAAAGATGTTGCTCCCTTTGAATTTATGCTCTTTGTACAAATTTCTTCACAAAACTCGCAAAAAGGTAAACACATTCTTCTGTATTTGTTTCAAAGGAACAATCGTTTTTTAAGTGTACCACTTTTTATCGTACTTTGACATTCAATTTAATATTATTTCGACTAATATCATTATAAGTAAAAATACAACCAATGGAAATCAAAATAACCACAAATTGCGAACTTCAATTTAGTATTTTAAATTATTTATTGATTACATATTATCGTGAAAGTATGGACTGAAGATGGTTTTTAAAGCGACGAAGCAAGTCACACCTAGTTACAAACTTAGTGGAGTAATACAGTTTAATCTTCAAAATTCTCAAAATGATTTACCTTAGAATAAATTGCAAATGTCACAGTAAATATTTAATTAGATAATTTCACCCATAAAAAATCGCATACAGCACTTTTATTATACTATGTGAATACTCTAACCGAATAAAATTTGTCGTTTGGTATAAAAAGTACCACTCTTTAAAAATTAAATTTAAAAAAAAACATCTTGAATATTTACCAACTCTAACCATATGAAATACCAAATTTGAATTGTTGAAATTTTGAAAATTTCCATGAATTTCGTCACTAACGACCCGGGTTTCGCCTTTCGGCATCTTCAGGCATTCGAGCACACGAATGAACTAAAACTGACATGGAAATGTACAAAATTTCAACAATTCAAATTTGATATTGAAATTCCATCAAGCACCCTCAGTCAAATGAAATACTTTCATAAAATACTGTATATTTGTCGAGCGAGCAATGGTTTTTACTCAATTACTCAAACCCTCTATTACAGATACGGCAAAGAGAGTATTATGATTTTAGGAGATTTTATTTTTAGTAAATCACAGGTATGAAGTATTTGAATAGATCAAAAAAATAAAAATGAGTACTAACAAATGGCGCCATAATATATGTATTATTACTAACAAATTGCGGTTTAAATAAGCGCTTTTTTTAATGTGGTAGTTTATATATTTTTGTATAGGAATACTATTATGTTAATCATGTTAATAAACCAACGGATGGATTAGCAATAAAAGAAAAGCATTAAAAATACTTTTTCAGTAGGGCAATATTTGTAAACGCGTATTTAGCCACTATTTACGATATTCATAGCTATACAAAAAAACTGAACGCAAATGTTGACTTATCACGCTTTCTTAAAACAGTAATAGAAAGAATTGAACAAAAAATGATATTTGTAGAAACGAAACAAACACATCTGTTATAATTCACTTTAAAAACGAAATTATAAATGAGACGATGGCAAAATTATTATTCCTGCCTTTTTAAGTAAATTATTTTATTAAGTTATATCCATATATAATTTTTTTTCTGTTTCGTTTTTTATCAAAACTGTTTTAATATGTAAAGCATTACCTCACCACCTTCCACCTTTCAAACCATTTTTTTGTTCTCTCATGTCATACCAAAGTTTTATTTAAATTTTTTTTTAAATATATGGAATTCCAGCTGACAGCCAACTAGGAAAATATTTTGAAAATTGGAAAATCATAAGAGATAACTCAATGAGAAGTTTTATAAGTCACTCATGTTCACAAATTGAAAAAAACTTTTATATTAACCTTGCAGGTACTTACACCAGGACCCACCTGATCGCTGGTGCAAAGCTCTTACGACTAGACAACAGAAGCCAACAATCTTTTAATGCAGTCAAATACATTATTTGTATATTACCCAATGGTCTTGAAACCTTTACACTGCTTTTTTCATTATTCATAAATAAACGTGAGAAAGACACTGCTTAATGATCTGGTTTTAAAAACTTTACTTTGTTTTGAGAAATTAAGTCATTAAGTGTTGATCGTATAGCTGATTTTTATTTAGGGTTATGAGATGCTTATATTTCTTGCTAATTATCCGATCCTAAAAACGTGGCGTAGGGAAAAACTTATGCTCTTTACTAGTCCTTCCTTACTCCATCGTACTTCTGTCCTAACCCTCTATGAACAGGTTCTCACGGAGACAATCCTGTTGAGATGATCTAGTAAGAGTTGAGAGTAGGCTTGTCTAAAAAAAACCAATGTTTTGATGCACATGATGTTTCAATAGGATTAATTAAACTTGTAAAATTATATTTCTCAAAAAAATGTTTACTTTCATCTCTTATTTCAACCATATCAGTTCCCAATATGGAATTTATTTACAAATCGCATACATCAATGAAACTTGTTTGAAATAAGTTCATTTAAAATAGTCAACAGTACCCAAAAAAACAAAAAGCTAGCAAAGAATTTTTCTCATACAGTAAGGGCTTTCTCTTATATACGTTTATCTTGTTGATACCGCAGGCTTTGGTTACGACAATGACGATGTGTTCACAATATTAGTAAAAGCTCTCCATCGATTGCCAAACCCTTCCAAAATGCGAGAAAACGGATATGGCTAACCGGACATAGCAAGTTAAAGAGACAAAACTGCTCAGAGATAAGGAGAAACGAGCCTTACTTGACATGTCCTCTTTATAGGGGTGAACTGGCTGGCAATAAATGCTCCTACGGGCTGCACACGTTAGCTTTTGGAGTAGGGGGTGGATCGACACGCGTACACGTGCCCTACAGCCTTAAGACAAGGGGTGTTAATGTGGTGTTAGGAATTTATAGTGTGAACATTTTTTGTGGCGTAAAGAATGAAAATGAGCGACAATTTTTCAGATATCTGGTGACAAATTTTACGCCGCGTGTAATTTATAAAAAATGTCAAAATATCGCATTACTTTTAGTATTATGTGTTCTAACTCCCTCTACTTATACACGAGTAATATTTCCTCATTGAAATGGGGCCATACCAAATGATATTTTTAGCATATTTTATTGTTCCATAATCACGGTATGTAATACAAGCAATATAACTAAAATTGAAAAATACGTACTGGTAAAATCAATGTTTTGTCTGACGTGACATAATATAATGGAAATCATAAATTTGAAAATTGCTCACGTTATTTATAATTTAATTAAATTAAGTATTTTCGAATTAAAACAAATATTCATTCTTTAAATGGAATTTTTTTACGTTGAAATGCTACATTAATTAAGTTGTAACTTCGTGAAGCCACATTTAAGTAAATTAGATGCACCTCAAAATTTTTTTCTTCTTCTTTGGATTAATCTTGCAAATTTATCCGAAAAAAATTCGCTTTGGTATTTTTTTACGATGTCCGCTCCCTATGTGAAGCACATGCACTCATAATGAAGGTATCTCATATTTTTTGTAAGAAAACTGCTTATTACTCAGTTATTCAACCTCTCTTTTGAAGAAAATAGAGATAGGGCTATGACTGAATTAGTGGTTAGTTTATCGCTCCTCGCTACGCTCCGTTGTTGTGATCACATGGGTGGGAGGGATTTCTAGATATCAAGAACAGAAACCCATAAATCGAATGAAAACTCAATTTATGATATTGTCCGTACCGAGATTGGAACCCGAGACATCCGCAACTGAAACAAACCGCGGTGACCATGGACCAAACATTTGGTATTTTACACGAATAATAAAATACAACTATAAATAAATGAATCGATTCTTCAGTATGCCTAAAGTTCCTCTCCCTACTAACCCAGGTTAAGTGTAAAAAATTAATTTTTAGGTTCTAATTTAAACTCTATTATGGATATTATTAAGTACTTTTTTTATCGTCAAGGTTTGATCAGATCAAACGTCTTTTCGTGGCTAGTAAAATAATTGTATCCATATGGTTGTGGATAACAACGATTTCAGATAAATATCTGATAGTTAAAACTTTGATTTGTAGCACGACAAAGAAAATCTGGTCTTTGAAAAATATAGTTGTTTCTAGTATTTCGAATGACCCACATTTTCCAATTTGGTATACTACTGGAATCAATGGCTCGACTCGCCTTATGCGTCACGTTCTGCAGACTAGTCGATTCGTGCACGGATTACCTTGAAGACTTTTTGGAGTTTCATCTTGCACAGTAACCAGTACACGTGTTGCGGTGTGTATGTGCAGTGTTTTAACCTTAATTCTACCGTCAGTTCAATGCATTGGTTATGCAGCCCGAAGCCTTTATACGAATATGTTGATACACAAAACCAACCAGATTTTTATAAAGGGATAACGTTCCATTAAATAATTACTACAGTAAAATTATGTATGTAGTATATTCTTGCCGAGTCTGTGGTGCAGTGTTCAACGTCGTTGATTTCGTTTACGGATGTCTCAGATTCAAATGCCGGTACAGACAGTTTCATAAATTGATTTTTCAAACGATTTAAGGATTTCTATTTGTAAGCATGGATGTCTGTGATGTCAAGAATTCCCTCCCACCCTTCCGATCCTAAAAAAGAAGTGTGGTGTGAGTCATTAACTAACCGTCATGCCTGTACTAATCCTATCCCTCTATCCCTACTCTTCGGAAAAGCGAGGTTGAGTAACTGGTTAACAAGCAGTTCGTAGAAAAACGGATGGTTTTAACATTGAATTTATATATTTTATGTACGGAAAATGTTAAAAAGAGCTATTTCATAAATTGTGTTTTATAATGACGAAAAAGTTTAACTATTTATGATATAAATAATGTAAAATCTTTATATATATAGTTAAAATAACTACACATGTGCTAGCCACTTTTTTATATCAGAACTATCTACGTTGAGCTGCATCAGGTGAAAAGAAATGCATTCACTATCAAATAATAGATAATTCAATTTTACAGATTTTATGTTTGATATATTTTTTTCTTAATATATAACACAGACATTGTAAGATGTTGACAATAAATCGTATTCTTATATATGTAAAACCATGAATATCGTAAGATGTTAATGAATTTCAACGTTTCTTGAGAAAAAACACCTGAAACAAACTCTGTGTACGTCACTATAAATACAAAGTTAAATGATTTTACTTGTTAGAGTATTGCCTTTATATAAATTTTTAATTCAATGAAATCTGTTATGGGGTTCCGAAATTGCTTCAAGTTTTGCAAACTTCGAATATAATTTAAATTTGCACTGATTTGCGTGGTATCAGGTGTACGGATCGATGTACCTAGCGTGATCGTTAAGCTGTTTAATATGTTGAAAAACAATGCAAAGATACCTTCATACATAACTTGAGACTATTTCTAATTGATAGCTAGATAAAATAAGCTTAGGAAATCTGAAAAAAAATCATTTTAAATGCTGCGTTTACTCTCAGCATTTTTTGTCGGGATTAACAAACAAAAGTAAAATATTATCCATCATTATTAAAAGCAACAGCGAAAATAAATATTGTAATTAAATGTTGTATACAAATTTTCAACAAAAGAAAAGAGAATTAATAACTCATCAATTAATATTCGAAAGGTCAAGATTTAGGTCACACTTGCTTAAAAAAACATGAAGTCAATAAAAATTACTCGACCCGAAATAAAAATATATTCCCATATTGAGAATTACGATGAATCATAAACGAAAAGCAATGAAAGGGAAAGAATAAATACAATAGAGTTGCGGTCGAAATGTTTACACGTCAGTACATTTGTATTATGTGATCCTTCCCAAGGCTCGCGAGGTGATTAATCAACTTTGAATTGGTACGTACAATAAATATTATGACTGCTATATTTATTTTTGTATAATTCTTTCGGAATTTCATTTCTATCGGTCGATTTTTTGAACGTTAGTAATTTATGATGAAGCATTCACATTTTACATTTTTAAAAACTTCTGTTATATTTCTTAGTATTAAGATTGCAAATTCTGAAGAACGTTGTTCATTGTTACTAATTTAACGAAAATGTTGAAAAATATTCCAGATCGTTGTAATGCTATAACATGTTGTTGACAGTACATAGTTAAAATTGTGTTTTATTATTATAAAAATAAATAAAGGTTTTCTCACCACACGTTTATTGATAGTCTTGGTCAGGGGTGACAAACTTGGGGCCTTAAGGTTACATGTGGCCTTATAGAGTCTCAAGTGTGGTCTTTTGACTAAAATAAACAAATACATAAATAAATAAATTTCATTGTTTTCCTTCATTTAAAAAATAATGTACTTATATTTTTATAATTTAAGACATCGACTGAGGGTGCTTGATGGAATTTCAATATCAAATTTGGATTATTGAGATTGTCTGAAGATGCCGAAAGGCGAAACCCGGGTCGTTAGTGACAAAATACATGGAAGTGTACAAAATCTCAATAATCCAATTTTTTTATTTTTATGTATGTTTCTTAAATGCGGAACTATTTGACTTAAGATGAATGAATGCTGCCTGCAGACAGGCAAATGTCTGCTACCTCTGGTTTAAGTAATAAATAAGCCCCAAACAAACAAAAAAATTGTATTTAACTTTGAATGGAATGGTTACATCAATGAGAATTCATATTATTATAATTCTTTTAAGCCATGTCCACTTCTAAGAACGATTATTTGGACTCCTGATGTAGGCTTATTTTAACAGAAGTTTTTTTCAACGAAAGCTGCTTGTTATTCAGTTGCTCAACCTCTCTTTTTTTGAACAGAGTATAGAGCTTGGACAGGACTATTGGTTAGCTCATCCTTCCTGTCCCGTTTTTGTATCAGATGAATGGGAAGGGATTTACTAAGTAATGTCTTCATAATGACATGTATCTGTTTAAAAAAATGACATATAATTAAATTTAGCCTTAAATAAAAACGCATTAATGTATTTCACATTTTAAAAATGCGATAAAAATAATTATTTGATAATCCATCTGATTTCTGATAATGTATGTTACTTTACCAATGATTTAAAGTAAACGATATAATCTTTTCAAATCAATAATCCGATAATACTATTTTGTAACAGAACCAAGGATGATTCAGACTAATTTTTCATGTCACTTAAATAGCTAGAGGTATACAATATACAAAAGATACATTTTTTTACATTATTTATGAAAATAATGAAATCATAAATTAATAAGACGTTTTCTAAATTAGGTATCCTTAGAAGGTGTTGATGCTAAGAAATAATTTATTTTATCCTTTTACGATGGTGCTCTACCAAGCAAATGCCAATTTAATCAATACCTTATTTCATACTTTTATTATTGTACTAGCGAGCACCCAGCATGCGTTGCAATGCCACTTAACCTTTCCGATTTCATGCTGAAAAAATCCCTTCGAATGTCATGCAGTCACATTGCGTTACCGTGTGGGTTTTGTCATATAAACGCATTTATAAAGTAAAATGACAATTTATTAGAGTGAGATATGGTTTTATGTAGTATTAAGTAATTATTTTACGTAATGTTTTGTGTGTAAAACCTAAAATACATATCAAACTATGCGAAGTTATCGAAAGACGCAAGAATCGAAATTCTTCATAGCAGAAACAGTTTGAAACAAAACTGTTGTATTATATGGTCATGCATCTCGGATCGTTACCATACTATATTTAATACTATACTATACTGAAATGTTGTCTTTTTCGATGGTAAAATTGACGAAGTTTTCAAATAATGATTAATTATACATATAAGACGTAAACTATAATGTATTTTTAATTTTCAGATTATATGTAGAACTGTGTGACTTTTTTACAAATAATTTAAAGGTCGGCCTTTTTGCAATGTTACACTATGAGTACGGAAGGGTTAAAGGAAGATAGTGTTTGTGTTTTAATTCTGTTTATTGAAGTGCTTTTGGATATACAATATTTTTTATTTTCTGTCCATCTGAGAAGCATGTATTTTCCAAATTTAGTCCACACTCTTGTAACAATTGTATTTGTACTTTGTTGATTGTCATTGCAAATGCGAGTCACACCGGAAACTGCAGAAGTTTAAATTCGACTCGCATATCTGTCGAAATCATGGGTATACGTAGGGACAGAACATCTTCTGCTTAAAGTTCTCCATTTAAGACCAGCAATTGAAATTTAACAATTAACATCACATGTTATGTCACCCACATGAGGATATGTCACTGTCCGTACCTATTTGATTGTTCTTAGAATTTTTTATGTTTTTTTAGATTCTAGATTGTTTTTAGAAACCTTTTTGGGTGTGCGTACAATAACTCACCAAAGTTTCATTGCAATCGGATGAATAGTATAGGAACAAACAAAAAAAAAATAAGCATTCATTTTAGTATATATATATGGATAATATTCAAAGTTTATCAATCAAAAACATGTGACTCAGTAATCCATCAAGCTTTCGAATATTTCAGTCACCGAGTATCTAAGCGAGTATGTGTTTAGTAAAGGAATCTCTTCAACAGTCAAATGCACAGTGTACCGTCCTAACCCCTTAGTGATGAATGGACTTATTCAACTATTCAAATCAAGCGTTGCTATTTGCTGGTATCCAGTAACGCATTTTTCCTTTGGCGAGTGCTTACTTTGTGAGTGGTTTATACTTTCGACGAAGTTTGGCCTGGCGTATTTATTACGAACTTCCGCAACGTAAATAAAAAATGAAGTTTATTCCTCTTTGTGAAAATTTTAAATTAGAAATATTGGTGTTTTATAAAGTTGAATTTAAAAATATCTAATTTAATTAGAAGTATAATAAAAACCTTAATAATTAATTTATGAATCATAGTAAAAAAAACAATATTTTTCATTCTAAATCCAAGGCGAAATAAATGGGCACATAAGATTAAAGTTTAATTGGCAAAATATTTAATCCACACACTGGTATCGTTTTTTCCTAATTCTTCCCACTTATATTTATATAGATCCTGCAAACCTGTTTCCTATTGGCAGAAAATAAGTTTATTATAAGCAATTTCTGTGCTTATTCTAGTAAAGTGAGCTTAAGTTTTGTTTTAAGAATTCAATATAAAATTTCCTTAACGAATACTGACTATAAACGTTGGATAAACTAAAATAATAGATTTTATCTGAACTGTTTCGTACTGACAAATCGCTTCACGCGTGAGGCTATCATGAAGGCCAGAATTGTTTTATTATTTAATTTATTGTGTTTCTCAAATTCATTTTGTATGATATACGATAAGCCACGAAAGTTAATACTTATGATTAACAATAATTTATGTAGGCTTATTCAAATGAATAATCATGTTTTAAAGATTGCTTAGGAGTTGATTTTAGTGTTTATTTTTTTACTTTCGGCAGTAGATAAATAAATAATTAAATATTTAACAACTAACAAACTTACCATAATACATGAAAATTTGAACGTAAATTCGAAAGAAACATATCTTCTTACTGATATCATATTATCACTTTTAAGGTGTTAACTGTCAATTCTTGGTGGAAAGACATTATATTTTAAAAAATAAAACACAATTCATTTGTACTACTTCTTTTACTTCTTACTTTATAATGATCAGGACCGGTTTCGTCCATCACGAGCATTATCAAGTTTTGTTTTAAGATATCATATAAAGCAATTATTCAGCTTTTAGATGGAAATTAGAGTCTGGGAAAAATGAATGTTTATGTAATTATCAAAATAAAATAATGTCAATTGTTGTGAGATACACAAACCACCGAATAAAAAACTAATGCATCAAGTGTTGATCTATTTACTCTTCTGACTTATTATTTACATAACACAAATCTGATTTTTACACGTAACGATAATAGTACCTTTAATCTGCATTACTCATTTTAATATGCATTATTATTCCGTGAACAAATCAGGCAAATAAGTATCAGCGTGTAAGTTTTCATGAAGTATATTTTCCACGTGTCGCCTAGAGAATGAGATCTCGGAGTGAATAGACGACGAGTTCACAGACACCGCCCACTCCAAGCGCATTAATATCCGCTAGGTAGATGGCATCATCAATATTATAAACGTCGAATTGTCATCGACTCCCCGTAGAGGGCATGTCACTTCATTTCGGATCCGGGGAACACCCGCCGTCAGTTTGGCTCAACTCTATTCAATGCCGTCCTCGGTGGGCTTTAAGGGGGTTTTCAATGGCGTAGCTGGAAAACTATCGCAAAAATGTTATTCGAAAATTTATTTGAGCTATAAATGTTAGAGACAATCTAAAATTAAGATATAGTCAGCTTGTGATCTAGTGGTAATAACTGCACCCTAATAATCAGATTGTCAATATCAACATGAGAATTTATAAATTTCACATTTGAAATTTTTGGCATGGATAAAGCTATTTTAATCGTGTTGGTCTCCACATAAAAAAACCTCATCGTGATTAAAATATTTTTTTAACAGACTTAGTTGTAATGTCAAGTACATTTTTTTAAATAATTATTTGTCATAAAATAAAAGTCATCATTGGCCTAATGTTAAATTGAATATGTTAAGTATATATTAGGATCATTATAATATTGGTCCTAAGTCTTAAAAAAAATAGTAGTGTCACTATAACGGATGGGAAGGAAGACACTTACTTGCCTTTGCTCACTCATCCATAAATGTATTGGAAAATCAATTAAAAATGTTGTATTACTGACATTCGAGCACGTGAAAACTACAACCGAAGCCAACAACATTGACCACTGAGCTACAACCCTAGTAAATATGATAATTAGATTAATTATCACTTACCTGCTCATACAAAAATATCTCATAACTCGTTTTATTAATAGCTACCAAACGTATTTCAATCCTTTTTCAAGCTCGAATAAAATGTAAATTAATGTCAAACTTAAAATTGCTAACTAATGAGCTTTATTCTTGGTTGCGATCATCATACTTGTTGCTGCTTATTTCATTTATTAATTAGTGAAACTAATATTTAGTTAACGAAATCAGAGCTCAATCTATTTATAAATAGTCACATGATGTCTCTAATAGAAGTCTATACTTAAACTTCGATAGGGTAACCACCGTTCTGAAAATAATAATATTTATATTTTTAATGGCATATACATAAAAAAATCTCAAAATTAAAATTAATTTACAATAATAATTGTTTTTTCTTTACATAAAAAAAAATAAAAAATAAGCATTTGGTCTGATGATTTGACAAACAACTTACGTGAGGTTTAATGGAGTCTTCAATACGTAGCTACCGGGTTTTAACTTGATGAAGTATGATGAAAAGTAGATATCAATTTTCGGATACAGTTCTTCCTCAATATATCGCTTTATTTCACGCTAAAAGTTTATTTTATATTAAAAAGACAGATATTATTAATGAATATTTCGTAGTTATGTAACTTAAACCATTACTATTTAAGAGCTACTACATCTACAATTACAACTTCTCAACATTTTGTATAAAATGTATCTTAAAGAAAAAAGAAAAAACATTTTTTCATATCACAATTTATTCTTAGTATTTTACAAGTTTTAATAAATGCTTAGACAATGAGGGTGTATATTTAATTAAGCCAGTTGTGAAATAAATCATGAAAGTTGTATTTAAATCAATGTGTAACTATTAAATTTAAACAGCTGTAAAGTTATATGGCTTGCTATTTTATGTGATGAAATAAAATTTTAATTTAAATAAATTATGTTTGTATTCAGAATGCTAAATGCGGAGCAGAAAAGGTAGATTCAATTTATTTACTAAAGTATCTATACTCAATAATTTTATACTCTTGATGTAATTAAACGCAAAGTTATACAAAGAATTTTCGTTTTCTCAGTCGTATTTTTCTTTTGAAATTTTGTAATATTCATTCAAAATTGTTTTTGAGTTCGAAACGTTTGGTTACAGGTCGCCGTCAGTCTTCCCGCTGTAACTGTCGCCTGGCTCGACAACCAGTTAGTTATTATGCATATAACGTCGAAACAAATTAAGAAAGGCCGCCTTAACGTTATGATATTACGCTAACTAACGTCTCGGGACGTCGACACGACGCTCCCCGACATAATAATTAGGTTCTAAGTATCCCCGAGGAGTCCGGCGGACCTTCTCAAAGCTCTCTCTCCTGGTAAGCCTGGCTGCGAAGCTCGCTCGCGAAAGTATGCAAAGGAAGGGATGATAATTTCGTCTGCTTCTACAACTTCTTATGACTATGTAATTACTTTTCCCCGTGCGGCGATCTCGGAGAACTTTCGTTATTAAGTTTATATTTTCAAATTTGTAATTGGATTATTTTTTGTTGAATAATATTTCGGACCAAAGAGAGACCGTTACAGTCCTTATTTATTAGCGGGTCTTTTGTGTCATCATACTTTCACTAACCTATGAAATCTTATTACAAATTTTTTTACCACATATTCTTATATTCCAGACAAATAACATATTTTTTATTTACTAAAAAGCATGTTGCCATAGTATTTTTCTACTTAATATTTACTTGAAATATTTCTCTCATAATACACTTTATAGCTTGCAGTAGTACCAGATATTTTAAAATTTTCAAATCGGATGAGTCGATATTTTTTTTTGAATCACTCGAGATCAACTTGAATAGAATTGAAATTACCAAAATCCATGATCAAAATCTCAAATTGAAGATCAAAAAATCTTAATTTGATATTGATCTTGACGGGATATGAACCTTGACCCGCGTGATCAACGTACAAGGGTAATTGCTACTTGACCACAGAGGCCGACCTTTATAGATTTGTCAAATCATATACGATTTGCTCTCGATGTTGTAATTTCAAATTCGCATTGCAGATTTCTAAACCATTACACAAAATTATTAAGAATATAAGACCTAGCTAACAAGATATATCCATTTAATTTTCTTTTAGTAACTATCCATACCTTTCCTCGAAATCCAGGTTAATAGCCATTACTTTGATAAAATAGGAATTATTTTTATAGTTAATACATTATAAAATGTACATGCTAGACGAAATGTAATTGAAAAAAAAACGATCGTTAGAAATCAACTTACCAATACAAAGCATTAAAAACAATGCGACTTAACGTTCCCCTTAATAACAAATTTCCAACGCCACCCTTTATATTATGATATCGTATTTCTTTAATGTACATAACAATCTTTTGTCCGTTTTGTTTACTTTGGCTATATGAATAATGTAGTATTGTTTATTTGGGTGCACTTTAAATCAGCCTTTGTTTATTTAGAAGCTGAGTAATCGTCATGGTTTTGTTAATTTTTGTTTACTATTTACTACATTCAAAGTAAAATTAAAAAGTGTTTGAAATCGTTTTAAGAGACTTATTTATATGGTGGACAGTTGAAAAAAAATGAATTTTGCTCCATATTTCAAATAAAAAATAAACTGAGAAATATCGCTAACCTTTACACGAATACTAATTCACTCATTTTATCATCTTTTATTTCAAATTTGGATTATTGAGATTTTGTACACTTCCATGCATTTTGTCACTAACGACCCGGGTTTCGCCTTTCGGCATCTTCAGGCATTCGAGCACACGGATGGACTCGAACTGAGAGACAGTAAACAGTGTCTAACGTTTATATAGAAGATACAAATGCGACAAATATTATTTACGAGGTAAAATATTATACGTCTGAGAGCCACACTGATACCTGAGTTAAAATTTCGGGAATCTCCTTAATCCTTATTTTGTAAACACCATATTACCAGAGTGGCGAATTGCCGCTTTTCAACTTCTTTTAGAAATACCAGTGATTTTACAATTATAATAGTATTGTGGGTTTCGACGGGATGTAATTCGACGAATGGGTAAATATATACAATCATTCCACATTTAGTGACACCTTTTAGGTGTTTCAACGTATCGGATATAATAGCGGAGAATTAGGAAGGTTCAGCTGCTCATTCAGGATTGGCAAGGAATTTAACTGGGCTCTATTAATTTCCAAAATTTCTTGATAAAATAATTTATGATCCCCCATGTTTTTATGCAACAGTTTAACCCCATCATCCGCATTAAACGTATGGTTCTCCATTAGCAAGTGATTTGCGAATGTCGAAGTTTCTTTTTTTAATCTAAAGGCAGCTAAATGTTCTGATACCCTTCTACCTAATGTACGTGTGGTTTTACCCACATAGAAATGTTGACCGAAACCCGGGTCGTTAGTGACAAAATGCATGGAAGTGTACAAAATCTCAATAATCCAAATTTGATATTGAAATTCCATCAAGCAACCTCAGTCGATGTCTTATATTATATCTTTTATTTCGTTTTCTTATGAACTTAATAATAAGAAACGAATGAGAAATGAGAAACGAAACCCGGGTCGTTAGTGACAAAATGCATGGAAGTGTACAAAATCTCGATAATCCAAATTTGATATTGAAATTCCATCAAGCACCCTCAGTCGATGTCTTAAATTATATCTTTTATTTCGTTTTCTAATGAACTTAATAATAAACCATTTTAAAAAAACTCACGTAGTTAACCAAATTTCAATGCATTTACTTTAAAAATTAATTTATTACATCATATATGATCCTTTTTCAAAAACACAATTAGTACATTAAATGCTTTAACTTTAAATAAAAATTATGATGTTGGAATAAGTAAGACAACTTTTGTTATTGTCTTTTTCCATGTGAAACATACTGCCTCCTTATGGATATATCAAAGCAGAAATTTTTATACGAGAACTGCTTGTCACTCAGTTATTCAACCTCTCTTTTCAAAGAGAGTAGGGATAGTAGAATAAAGGTAGGACAGGAATAGTTAACTAATTACTCTTGCTTCGCTACGTTTTTAGCATCGGATGGGTGGGGGGAATTTAGACATCACGGAAATCCATGCCTGCAAACATAAATTCATAAATTGATTGAAAAAATAATAGTCAGTACCGAGAATTGAACCCAAGACGTCCGTAACCGTAGCCAATGGTTTTTTTGTTTTAAATATTGTCTATTTCTTCTAAAACAATATATACAACTAAGCAAACTTCAGCATAGATCAGACGATGGCATGAAGTCACAATAGCTATAAACTAACTATACAACTTTGTATAGCTGACATTTTTTGAGTTACTTTTTTTAAAGTAAAACCCATTACCCAGAATTTTTCATTGGCTGTAAACTAAAATTTTACATATTTAGGTGTAATTTAAGCGTTTCATTCAGGGAATTTATGTAATTGTAAACGAAAGATTTTTCATAAAAAAAAAACAGATTTCTGAAATATTTCTTAGTTATTTTTTCAATGACAGACTTAAAATGGACGCTAAAAATACATTGAAATTAAAATATCCAAACGGCACAATTTAATCACCCTTACCAAGATGGTTAACCTTTATGTTTTAGGTAAATACATCCCTAAAAAGCTCTTGACTTTTTATTGCAAACATCTGATATTATAGGTCGATCCGGTATACCACTCTCCGTGTCTCCCCTTCAAAATGGCGTTTACTAGGTAAACACTCGACATTTTTTGAGCATACAAAGATGATCTTTGCGTGCTTGGAACCACTTTTTCGCCGCTTTGTTTTCCAAGTGCAGCCAGAAAGATATAATTATACGTATGCCGTTATCAAAACAAGTGGTTTCCACTTAGTTAAAATTTTGAAAAGCCAATTTAGTTGTTTCAACCAGGTTTTATAGCCTGATAAAATAAAATATTGTAGATTTAAAATATTACAGATTATTTATTTATTTTTAAATGGCTTCATGAAAAGTAAAATTATTGTATGAGTATCCTTATTCGAACTTTAACATGTAATTTCATCAATACAAAGCTTTTACATTTATACATTTCAGTCTAGGTACTCAGGTTTTTTAAAATATGAATAAACTTAAACTAACGACCTATGACACGTGATTCAATTTTTTAAAATTTAATTCTGTTTTAATTTAAATTAAATAGACTTAATAAGAGCATTTCAAATGAGACTATAAAAGGAAGGATTGTGACAGAAAACCATAAATAGTTAAGTAATTGTTTTTTTAAGCTTTATCTTTAAAGTCAGACTAGAATGGAGCCCAGGATTGTAATATAACATACATTAACGTTTTTATGATACATACCCATCTATTATTAAAAAAACAATGCACAATAGCATTCAACTATAGTTAGTAAGGATTCAACTATTATGAAAACCGAAGTCACTTACCTCTAAGCATATTAACTGTATTATTTGCTAAGCGACTAAAGAAATAGTAACAATTGAATACTCAAATAGTAAAATCGAATTGTATTTGACATACATCTTGAATGATATTAACCAATTATTATGAATAATCTGCCAGAAAGAATGAAAGAAAAAGAGAAAAATGGAAATAGAAAAAAAAATATTTAAGTTCATAAATTTTATCATTGATGATGCTTTAATTACTCAATGAAATATTTTTTAAAACTGTAAATATTGTTGAATATTATACAAGTTTAATGGAACTATCATAATCACAAAGATAATTTATTTAATTTACAGCTCCACCCACTATTTTAATTTTACTTTTAAAAAATGTATGAATATTAAAATGATTTTGAATGTTCATTTAAAAAAAAAACGCCACTGAAAGTTGGGTAAGGGGCGGTTTGTAAAGTTAAGAGGGTACAACGAAATGTCGGCACAATGAGCGACTAACAAGCGTCGGGCGTCGGTGACGTCGATTTTAGTTCCCGACGTCGCTAGAAACGGTCGGCGAGTAAATATATATATATTTCTTTGAATGCGGTTAGATATGATCTTCTTGGTTATTGTAATTGTGCTCATTATCAATTTTACGCGAAAAGTGCATCATTGGATTTATGTCATCTTTAATATTCAAATTATGCACACTCAGTGACATACGCAAGTAGAATACTACTGATATTTGTGAAAAAATAAAATGAAAGCGTATGTTAATAGCAGAGCTGTTTGAATGTTTTTTGTAAGCTTTTTACCGTTTTTTCTTATTATACTTGGTTTTAATGTAGAAATATGCACCCTTACTAATGGATCAGTTCTACAGTAGTCGTTTGAAAAAAACTGTTTGTAAGTAAGTTACCCAACCTCTCTTCTCATAGAAGACGGGGAAGGAGGTATATGGCTAAAAAAACTAGTGTTTTATTGATCCACTCTTTCACCACTTCATTTTCAGAATCTAATTGGAGGTGAGCAGGAATGGGTTGGAAACAATCAAATCCTTTTGGTTATAAATTCATGGATCGATATCGGGTCTGTGGTGTAATGGTCAACGTCGTTTGTTTCAGTTGTGGTACTCACAAGCTCAAATCGCAGTACGGACAGAAATTCATTAGTTGATTTTTAAATCAATTGGCAGGATTTCTACGATATCTTATAGTTTCCTTCTATCCATCTAATTATTAAAGCGGGGCGTAACAAAAACCATTCACTAGCTACAAGTCGTGTACTAGTCTTATACTTCAGTCTCTATGGAAAAAACTCATATAAAACATATGTAAAGTAAACTTCTTTTTGAGTTTTTATGCCCCACATTAAGAGAGGACATCGTTTAAAAATCAATTTTTCAAACTTTTGATCCTGAGATGAACCTTTGAACTCACAACCTAATAAGACGAAAACTTAAGAGTTGACTTCTCAGTTCAAGTCTGGTATTATAGGTTTTTTTTTCTTCAATTTACGACAATAGAATTGAAACAAGTAAATTAAACAACGTAAATGCTATTCACAGTCATTTATGAAAATAAAAAAATTGACCATTTGAATCGGTCAACACAAATAAAACATCGCGTGATTGTTGTACAAATAAATACTACAATTAAATTCCACAATGAAATAAATCAAATCAAATGGAAATATTTCTAATTGCAAGTACCTGACTAACTGTATTAGGAATGTCATTATCGTCATGTCATGTGTCATGCGAGTCTCTATTAGTACAGCGTAACAGTTATCAACCCTCTAAAGGGTGTGTTATACGAATTATTTATTCTTTGTAGAATTGCTATATTCCGAAGCCCCCTCCATTACGGCAAAGGGGTTGTTCCAGCCCTCTGCAAGCCAACATCTGTTGCCGAATTGTAGGAACTGATTTTTGACAATATTCTTATTAAGGGATAAAATATAGGTGAGCGCTCTCGTTTATTTGAACACGGCGGCGAAATTGAGACGGGATATTTGATTTACTAAACCGGGAAAAAAAATAAAGCGAGATTCTACTGGAATAGAGCTTTTCTTTTTATTTAATAAAGCCATCATGCCGTGATTCGGTAGAAATGAAAACCGTTTCTTTTTCTTCAGTTATTTTTTGTATTTGATTAACAATTTATAAAGTAATCGTATTTGATATAAAAAGAAATCATAAATATCGACCTTCTTTAAATACGTATAACTAAATAAGTTTTTAGTGGGCTGTTGAAATATTTACCATAAATAAAACAAATCACATTCAATGGATGAATACGATTTATTTATGTGGAGCTATACATATTATTTTCAAGCCCTATATAGTCTTCTTTGTGTAATTAAAAATAACTATTACCATCTAACGAGTTTCTTCAAAATTATCTAATAAAATTTTAAAGCCAAAGAAACACAATAAATAAACAAACGTCAGGTGCGGTTATCTTTGCAAGTCACTAGAAGAATTTTATCGTAGTATTGAAGTTTGTTTTTGTTTTCGCAAAAAACAAATGCATCAATTTTATTTAGAATTTTGCATCTCCAGAAAAAAGCGATGCAATTTTCTTTTGAAGAAGTATTGAGGTACCTATTGAAGATATTTAAAATACAAAGAATTTTTACGTTGTACAACATTTCTTGTTCAATTCGAAAACTAAAAAATGCAGCAAAGAATAAGATATCACGGATATATATTCTACGAACATAAATCAATTGAAAAAGCAATTTACGAAACTTTTCCTGCTGGAAATTTAGCCCTGCATTCAAAGACAACGACGTCGACTACTTTTCTACAGGGCCGGTATTATTTATTTTAAAGTAAACTAATAGATTTTTTTTCAAAGCCAAATATGTAAGCAATGTTTAAATTAATCTGAATCTACCAAGAGCGTGGGGAGAACAATTGAAAAAATATTTTTGCTTTATAGACAGTTATAACGATGGCGTGAAGCCGAAATAGCTATCAAACAATTCCTATAATTATTGCAGAACTAAATAATTTGATATATTTATCTTACTACTAGTCGTTTGTCAACACCGTCGTTGTATTTTTCATCGCTCTGATAGTGAGAGAGAGTTCAGCTGCTAAATATAAACCAACACTCGTTTTAATTCGTTAGAGATGTTACATTATTAAAATTCCATATGAGTCGTATAGTATCAAAAATAGAACTATCCACTATTTAAAGTTTCGAGATATACACGAAAAACGTTTTGTTGGCGTTTTTGAGTTTTTTGAGTTTTTTAATTTCTTGATGTTTTAAATTCGTATAAGCGGCCATATTGTGACATTGCTTAGGGTATCTATGTGATTGGTCAAATGATTAACCAAACCATTCACTTCTGTTTCCAAAGCTGTTAATCGTTCTGATTTTGGTAGCAAGCATCATTTTCTTTTACATTTTTATACCACATGTACATGATTTTGATACCAAAATTTTATTTCTAGCGATACACTATGACCGGAAGAATAGTGTGTCAGTATTAGTTCAATTTCGACAAATATGGGATATAATTTAAGACATCAACTGAGGGTGCTTGATGGAATTTCAATATCAAATTTGGATTATTGAGATTTTGTACACTTCCATGTATTTTGTCACTAACAACCCGGGTCTCGCCTTTCGGCATCTTCAGGCATTCGAGCGCACAAATGGACTCGAACTGACAGACAGTAAAAAGTGTCTTCTACTTTTAATACTATACGACTTATATTTTCTTCATTCAGAGCAGGCGTGATTTAAGAACATACAGTTGATGAAATAGGCGATTTGGAAATAAAATATTCTACAAAAACTCAAAAATAACTTTTAGTTATTCTTAAAATATTACTCCGCCACGGTTAATAATATTAAGTGGATCATTGCAGTGACGATTTTACATGCTTAGCATGTTGTTTGTAGTGTGTACTCAAAATTTTGAGGCTGTGGGCATTGACGCATTATGTAAATGTGTGTTTCTGGCTGAGAGAACAAGGCCGTCTCCGAAGAATTTGTACGAATTTGATTCGGCCGATCAACTGGCATGCGTAATCCTTACGTAAGCAACAACAGCACAGGGGCGTAACAGGAATCCGGTGATTTCCCGGGGGAGCGAGTTCAACCCACGCACGCCGTCCCGACAAAATGTTTTTTTAATCAATCAAACAAAAAGACCGTTTGCGTTGCGTTGTGTATTTTTCGCGCACTAACTGGTCTGTATTACGCCACTGTTATTTAATACATAACAAATTGCCTGCGCCTCGGATTTCACTGATTACAACGGCCCAGCGGGTTGGTCCGGCAATAATTCCTACCCCCATCGCAATAATGTACGGGCGCGCTCTTTGCTAACGATTAAAAAATGGCAAAGCACGCTAAATTGAAATGGATTATTAATTTGGTTATGAATAAAGGATGAGATTAATTTTTATTTCAACTTGATCTGCTTCATATTGGATTTGTGATTGATTTCCAGAAATTGTATTAATTAATATAAACCAATTTATTTTTAATCTTTACGAAATCCAAAAATGCCGATCTTAGAAATATTTTTAACAAAAGTTCAGCTAAAAGATCGGTATTTTTTCTAAGTTAGTATTTTAATAAGGAGATTTTTTATATGTTTTAATAATGTAATATGCAAGCATATTATACAACACGAGTTATGTGACGTGAGTCTAACAATACTTGCAGATAACAAATTGTTGTCTTATTCACAAATATATTACGTAAATAAAAAAAAACACAGATATGTTCTAGAGACATGAAGGAGTAATTTAAAAAAATAATCACAATTTTACTCACAAATAAACTTAAATACTTTCAGAAATATAAAATATACAAGATTGTTAACTATCTCACCTTGTTTAATAATTTCAATTGGTGTGACACCAATAAAAAAACTTGTTTTATGACTTGTCGCACAATGAGCGTGGATTTTTTTTATTCATATTTTTCTCAGGAAACGTCATGCTTCCATTTGCTAATTTTGTATCATTTTGTTATGAGAGGGGTTCAATTGGTTCACCTCCAATTCGACACTGTTAGAGCTTAACGGGTATAAAATAATGAACATTGTTGATACTAAACGACGACAATTTAAGCATGGACTTTTAACGACTAGATATGTTTCATCACCGCTAGAATAATATTTTGAATTTTTTTCTCAATAAGTTAGATAAATAATATTTAATTAATTCTATCAAACATGAATAAATCAGTATTCCGAGTGTCAAATTTTGAAGCTATCTACTGGAATAAGCCTTAAACAAACAAGTGAATAAAATTAGAATTTTCCCCAAAGTTAAAATAATCATTACGTAGGGTGACGAAATACTGTTGCATATTTTTTTCGTTTCATTGTTCACGACGATCACGTTGTTTATCCAGGTGTGAATTAGAGCATAAGGATCGCAACACTACGAGTACTATCAACATAATTTAGCCGTTATTTGAATACCGGTATTTCACAGTATTGAACATTGAGTATAATCGAAATGTATTTAAGTATAATTGAATAGCATATTTAGGTTCTGAAAGCATTGATGGAAAATATACCGACATACTTATTCGCACTCAAATCCATTCAAGATTGACATATTCCAGTATTGGTTGCCCCACCTCCCGTCGCTGCTCCATGGCCGCCTTCCATAACGCAATAACAACCAAGAAAAGAAAATAATGTACTCATCATGTTCTTGGCCTGATGCAGAGCTGCACGGGACTGATCTTTTAACTGTGTACTATTGTGCTTAAGAAATGAAAAGATAGAGATAAAAAAAAGTAAATGTGACTTGCTCGGCCACTTAGTTAAAGTGATATAAGTATAATTTAAGACATCGACTGAGGGTGCTTGATGGAATTTCAATATTAAATTACTTAAGTAATTACTTATTAACAATAAAGATAGAGTAAACTTTAAGAACAAATCTGGTATTTATAAATTACAATGCAATGATTGCCAACATTTCTATGTGGGTAAAACCACACGTACATTAGATATAAGGGTATCAGAACATTTAGCTGCCTTTAGATTAAAAAAAGAAACTTCGACATTCGCAAATCACTTGCTAATGGAGAACCATACGTTTAATGCGGATGATGGGGTTAAACTGTTGCATAAAAACATGGGGGATCATAAATTATTTTATCAGGAAATTTTAGAAATTAATAGAGGCCAGTTATACTCCTTACCAATCTTGAATGAGCAGCTGAACCTTCCTAATTCTCCGCTATTATATCCGATACGTTGAAACACCTAACAGATTTCACTAAATGTGGAATGATTGTATATATTTACCCATTCGTCGAATTACATCCCGTCAAAACCCACAATACTATTATAATTGTAAAATCACTGGTATTTCTAAAAGAAGTTGAAAAGCGGCAAGTCGCCTTCGGCAATTCGCCACTCTGGTAATATGGTGTTTACAAAATAAGGATTAGGACGATTTTCGAAATTTTAACTCAGGTATCGGTGTGGCTCTAAGACGTATAATGTATTGCCTCGTAAATGATATTTGTCGCATTTGTATCTTCTATATAAGCGTTAGACACTGTTTACTGTCTCTCAGTTCGAGTCCATTCGTGTGCTCGAATGCCTGAAGATGCCGAAAGGCGAAACCCGGGTCGTTAGTGACAAAATACATGGAAGTGTACAAAATCTCAATAATCCAAATTTGATATAAGTATCCTGTGTATCCCTATACTAGATGAGAGCCCACCGTTGCGGTAGTGTTTAATCTGCTTCACTTTGAATCTAAAGAGGAATCGAAAATATTCTGATCCCCATATAATGCTACAAATTTATCGAATGCCTCAATGCTGGCCTTGGTTGAGATCAAGTCAGCGTGTCCTATTGAGCCCGCATGAGGACGGACCACAGTAAACAGTCCCACAAAACGTGATTAGGGTCCTTATGGCTGTGTCTACAAGTCCAAAGATCCCAGCATTGATGAACTAGCCTTTTCAAAGTCTTCAATTAATTTTAACTTAAATATATTTTCTGATACCATTCAAAATGTTACATGAAATGTCGAAACACCGCTATTACTTTATTCATTCTCTACTGACATTCTTATTAATTACTGTTATTTTTTATCATTCTCGTATATTTTTGTACTGCTGGTATTAATATATTCGCCCGGTATTGCAATCCCTTGTCGAGCATAAATGTTGTTGTGTTTTTGGCGCGGAAAGCAGTGCTTACTTATCGGATGTTCTGCTTCACTGCAGCAGGATCGAAACAATGCCCCTCCCCTGAATGGTAGCATCTCCTGAAGGAAATTAAGCTAAAAGGGAAGCGTAGGTATTCATTTCTGCTGGGACTTAGCTTCGCTATCCTGGCAAAAATGTTGTACGCTGGCGGAAAACGGCGCACTTTGTTATAAATACCTGTTTTAGTACGTTATTTTTAATGTGATTTTATTTAAAATATTTAATGACATCTATAGAGCCATAGCCTGATATATATAAAACCTGAAAGTTACAAGAATCAAAGACACAAATTATTGACATTGTGAATAATGAATAATTCAATGGTGAATTTTTATATTGAATTGTTAGTGCTTTATTTTTCAATTTTGCACGAGTAAATTTATAAAATTGTGTGGGAGAATAATCAATATGGATGGCAATATTGACAAAAAGCATAGACTCGCTCTAGAACGCGCACTAGAATATTGACAAACAGACGTCAATACTCTTTCACTGTCCGTTAAACGCATGGGCCCACCAGTGCTTCAAAGGATGTCAACGGAAGCTCTATTCTTAAAGTAAATCTTTGTAATTGTACAAATTAGAAACATGATTCGTAAAATTGTTTTGAATTTAAAAAAACTAAGTAAAATTATTGTATGATAGAAATAAAACAATTTTACTTTATATTATGTGCACTATGCCTGTAAGGAGTGGAACCACTGTGTAAAAGTTATGCCATGATATGGAAACAAAATTAATATAAGGTAAATGCATGGCTAAAGGTGTTGTTTCAAATGAGATTTAGCGAAACTTGGCTTATTCATTTGCCTGGTTAATGTTGAAAAAAAACATTTCTAATAAGTCTTTTTATCAAGGCTGTGTAGTCAAAGTAAAACATTGATTATTTTATTCCATATATGCATTTAAAACACTGAAAACAAATTTTTGTTGAACTGCAAAACGCGACTTTTCTCCCGGATTTATGTATATTTAAGCATATCTAATATGTTAAATCAATCAAATACACATAAAAAATCATTACTTATTTTAACATCCGTATATTTGCTATGATGTCTTAATCTATGGCTTATAGAAACAAATACCTCAACAGTCACCATTCATGGTGTATATAATATAATTATACATAAGCTACATTAATGTTGACTTGAGTAACATGTTGACTAACTTTGTTTCGAGAAATATTTTCATTTCAAATCAGTCTGTATGAATGACCGAATGTATGTAAATTTATTCAGAGATCTTTGATTGATATGCATGGAAACTTTAAGTTTACCTTTGACCTTGTTTAAAAGGCTAAACCTTGGAGAACATTTGTTAACACTCAATTAATTATATTGTGTGCGTGCCGGTTTTAAAAGCAAAGAAATATATTTAAATAAATTCTTCGAAGTGTGGTTATTCTGATACAATGTGATTTCAAAGGAATAATGTTTTTAAATTGTGTATAGAGTTATAGCAGCGTTAATAATTCAAATTACCATCTAGTAGATATTCAGAAAAAAGCTGAATAACAATGGAGGAATAAAAAATATATTTGAATATAATCTAACACTTACTATATTTTTTATTTTACTAGTAATAATATTCTGCTTTTTAAAGACCTCTCGAAAGCAGTTTGAAAAGGAATTTATTTTAAAGTTATAATAAATACAATTATATTATTTACAAGTCATTATCCGTTTTTTACATAAATTTAAAGGTTGATTGAAAGCGAAACAAAATCACAAAAATTCACGCTTTGGAAACAAATCGAGTCATATTTCCAACCGAAATTTCAACCCGTGATCAACATAAGTCATTGATAGCGTTACTACTGAACATTCCCTTTTGGCTACAGCAATCATTTTTAAGCAGTATTTTTCTCTTCTTACATTGTAGGATAAAATATTGACTGAATAGTTCTGACGATGGCGTTAAGCCAAAATCAACTAACTGATAAAATTTTAAAGAACTTAAAACTTTGATATTTTACCTGATTATAATTGAGTTCTATCAAGTAAAACAACAAAACACTGACTTATTTATTTTTGTGCAAGGGTAATATTGTGAGGCGTTGGTTTCCAAGACGATCAATTTGTTTAATTCATTGATGAATTAATCAGCTCTGCTTCTAATAACTAATCTTAATGTTTTTAAAATCTTAGTTTGACTCCGATTTTATTGGCATATGTAATTATTTTTATCTTAAATATTTATAATTCAAGACTGAAGGTGCTTGATAGGAATTTCAATATCAAATTTGAATGGTTGAGATTTTGTACATTTTTATGTATTTTGTCACTAACGACCCAGGTTTTGCCTTTCAGCATCTTCAGGCAAATGTACAAAATCCCAACAATTTAAATTAAATATTCATATTGTATTTCTCCCGATATATACCAGATTGGTATCAACAAACTATCAGCATTTTCTCTTGAGTAAAATAAATAAATTATAAGATGATTTTTAGTGACGATTATATAGTTCTGTAACATGTTACGCCATAACTCAAATTCAAATAATAAGAGATTAAAAAACAAACCGTGCAAATGAAAAATGAAAATGTTTCCAGATTAACGCAGAGATTTGTCAAAGTGCCACAAAGCCCCCACTTCCTTATGAAACAACAGTTGCCATCTCATCTACTTAGCATTATTCAAAGTCAATTTTGCGTAAGACTTAAGTAGCAACATTTAATATTCTTTTTGTTTTTGTAAAGAATAGAATGGTTCCATCAAAATCTTTCAACACAATGGTACATGTTGTAAAGATTGAACACCAATATGTATGTTTTTAAATGATTATAACCACTCCTAATAGAGAGTATGTGGACCACAATGTAGCATCTCAACAAAGGTTGTTTCACAAAAACTTTTGTGGTTAGACAGTTACACAACTTCTCTTCAGAGAAAGTTAAGGAAAGAAAGATGGAGCTAGGAAGGGACAAAAAGTTAGCTAATCGCTTATTGAAATGAAATTATCTCAAAAATGTATGCCTTCGGATAGAAATGCATAAATTAATTAAAAATCACTGAAATTGTGTATTACGGCATTCGAATCCTTGAACGTGCATCAGAGCATACATCTAAAAGGGCTTCAAGAATAGCACGTTATTTATCTATACCGGAACGACCGTTTTCCACGCCACTATAAGGAAACGCAATATATTATTTATCATCACCTATTAATATACTTAATTGCATGGGTATTATATTAGTCCGGTACAGATATGTTTTGGGTCAAAATATATTTCATCATTATTGGTAGCCTTGCAATCAGCGATATCACTTTGGTGGTGATTTGACTAACAGCAACTTTCATGGCAATAGTAATTAATTTGAATGAGAACTCTTAAGTTTATCTACAGTAGGGATCTCCAAACTTTTTTAGCATAAAGACCACAATGACTCCTCCACTAAGTATCAAGAGAAAGACCTAGCTAGCTCATCATACCAACATACTATAGTTTTAAATTACGCGCAAATTTTTGTTGATTACGAGTAAGTGTCAAGGACATTTTATTGCGGCGGAGATAGCTGATAGCTAAAAAGGAGAAAACCAGCCTCTGCCTGATTTATATACTCATATTACGTCATATCGACAAAAAAATTTGGTTGACTGGCACTACATATTTGTGTGAAAAAACTATGACGTCCTGGATACCTGGAATGTCCGGCCAGCTACCGCGAGCCGGGTTAGTGGTTCAAGAGGACCGTAATTTGTAGACCCCTAATCTACAGTATCGACTTATTCAAATTTTCTTCGATTAGGTGTTTTTGATAAAGGTATTCATAGGTAAAAATAATTTATTGGGATTGAAAATATTTTTTTATTGATATTTGCTAACGCTTATGTACAATATATCAAACGTCAAAAAGTAAAACAAGTTTTCTGTTTAAAAAACACAACATTTGTTTCATTATATTGTTTTTATGGATGTCATTTAAATCTACTTTTGTGTTTTGTAAGTTATAAGTCCTAGAATTTAGTTTGGAAATTTATAAAGTATAAATGAAAAAACGAAATATATTTCTCAGTGACCGATAAATTATAAAGAACATTTTATTACAATAAAATATTCCGCATGGGAAATAAATCAACCAAAGTTAAATTTTTCGTCGGATTTTTTATTAGTCTGTCAAGTCTTCATTTATATGGTGTGTTGGGCCTAATGTTTCTTTTATGTTTCAAAGCGAAATGTATTCCGAAAATTCGCGAAAAAAAACAATACGTAATCAAGAAACAAAACATTTATTCATCGAAAATTTTCACACACAATAAAAGCATATTTCTCACAAGTACGGCAATATTAAAATCATTTTTCAGTTTCAAAGCTTTCGTAAAAAATAAAATATCTCTCAAAGAAGTGAAAAAAAAATGTTATTTATGGTGTAAACTTTTTCGGCCTGCTCGCTTTCTAGGTAAAATAATGCGGGTTTTTCCTATAATACATTAAAATTAAGGCAGTTTTTACTCGGGATCTCCCCTCAAGAACGTCAAAGTGTACAAACAACTTGGCTTATAACATTTGTTTATCGTGTTCTTCTATACGGATAGAATTTCTTATATTAATTTGGTTCACGTGATTTATGAGTTTGCAGCCGTTAGCTATATGCCTGTATCATCTACTCTTTCTCATACTTTGTAGACATCTCACTAACCCTGTTACTGTCATTTTATTGTAAGGAATATTTTTCAAAATATTTTCGTAAGATTTTTTTACTTCAGACTTGGATAGATAACGACGAAGTATTATAGAAAAAGGGCGAAACGTATCTCTTTGAAACGTTCACTATTTTTATGGCGCTACGATATTTGATAGGGCATCAATAAAATTGATACAAGACAAATAATCAGTCATGTAACAAATGATCATTGAGTTTCGAGTTATATTTTTCTATCAAATAAAGCATTCAATTTTGTGAAGATATCTTATTTGCGATATCGGTAATAACTTCATTATTGGGCCACTACATTCTGTCGCCGTGTTACGGGAATTTTATATTTATAGCAAAGCCAATTTTCAAGATATCAGATTTCAATTATTTACACACGTGCTAGTCAATATCAAAGGTTTTTTTTTTATATGTTTCATAAAAAAAGATTTTATTAACCTTCCGTTTTCATTATAAAAATATCCCTTCCGATCTCATGCAGTCACATTGCGTTACCGTGTGGGTTTTGTTATATAAACGAATTTATAAAGCAAAATGACAATTTCAAAGAGTGAAATATAGTTTTATGTAGTATTATTTTAAGTCATATTTGGTTTGTAAAACCTAAAATACATTGAAAGATTATCGAAAGACGCAAGAATCGAAATTTTTCATAGCAGAACAGGCCCAGGACGTGTTTCAATGCCGTTTGTAACAAAATGGTTGCATACTGTACGGTAATGCATCTCGAGTCGTTATTATACTATACTAATTATTACTATACTATACTATACTGCAGTTTTGTCTTTTTGATGCTAAAATTGACGAGGTTTTCAATTTATGATGATTCATATATAAATAAGCTGTAAACTGTAACGTATTTTCAATTACATGTAGAAATATTTTATTTACATATGGCAACATTTTCAATTTTTTGTCTGACCTATTTCACAGATAATTTAAAAGTTTAAAAGCCAAAGTAACGCAATGTTACACCATGATTACGGAAGGGCTAAGATACAATAATTAAGTTAATTTTTAATAAAAGACTACAGCTTTATTTTAAATTTTGAAAAAGAGCTGATTTGGTAATAAATTGTTAATTTTTTCTCATTTCTTTCTATCAGTGATATCAAATTATTTTACTATCGTTTAAAACGAATAATTAATACCATGAAAATAACAAATAATAGTTCACTATAAATAATAAATGAATGTTTGTCGTACATCAAATTATTTGATTCAATTTACAATTTACAGTTATTCATGTTTATAAAAACTTTATGTGTTACCTAAATCTATCTTTATTGAGACACGTTATTTTGGCACACAAACTTGATAGTTGATGAAAGACAGCAAAAACTAAAAACGGACATGGCAGAAAACTAACAATAAATAACTTTCTTGAAAGTTTGTTTATCATTAATAATGTTGTTTTCGCAATGGAAAAGCAGTTTATCCAAACACCTTGTAAGTTTTGATTCGTCCGTTTTATCTCTACGCTGCAGACACTACACAAAACAAGGGACCGCTACCCCGGGATTTCGTATGAAGCTCAAATTATAAATACAACAGTTTCCGGGATAATATCAAACACGACTATTACTGAAGTCAAATATGAAAAAAAAAAAAATCAACGAATCTGCAGGTACTAGAAATATTAATTGTTTTGATTCACACTATTGATGCAAAAAAATAACAGTGTTTATTTCAAGAGTAAAAGTTTATTTGCTCTTATCTTTAAAAATGATTGATAAATGGTAAGCTTCATTAAAATAAATTGCTTAAAAAACACACAACTCATACATATAAAAACAGTACTGTGTAGCTGAATTCACGTTTTGTGAATACGTAACCTTTTTTAGGAGATGTTTTTTCTTAAAATTATAGTAAAAATTAACGCATGGGTTCGCATTTTCGAATTCATTATTTTACTGTTGGACATTATCAAAAACAAATCAAAACAAATTTTTGATTGAAAATTAATTTACACAAAGCAACCGACGAAATTATCTGTGTGTTTTTTATATTCCAATATTCTGTAATGCAACAGTAACCTTATCACTGACTGAAAAAAACACGAGTTTTACTTTATAAAGAAAAAGTTATTGAAATTCAGCAAAGAAAAAAAAATTACGCCAGTCATAAATCAGGTAATTCATGAATCAATAGAAAATTATTTTGTTCGTCAAAAGTTTTATTTTGTGGTGATATTATTTTTAACATACTATTGAAATTTGTATTGTCTTAAATAGCATTTTTGAAAATAAATTGTGAAAGGTAAAATATGTTACTAACCGGGATTCAAGATCACTCCTGAAAATCCTTGAGATTTACCGGATGACACTCTTTATAGAAAACGCGATGCGATGTACCAGCGATGTGCTGTTCGTACAGGAAAAGCGATACAAAAAAATCTCAAATCGTTCTCGTTGCTACGCTGCTACGATGGAGCTCAGTTTGTTCTGTATCAACAAAGGTATGATATTAAATATTTGTTATGACTTTTCCGGAATTGAAATAAAATGAGTACACAAAAGAGCGGATAGTGATACTCGGCGAAATGTTTTTCCAGACAGTGTATATGTGTTTGTGTGGAAAATACAAACATAATAATATACACCTGTACGTGTTTGATACCTATAAAAGATACGCCTCGAGGTAAGATTGTGGAATTGCTAGAATATTTTGTTGTACCGATCGTTAAATCAAACACGTTTTTGTGTGAAGTAATTGCAAGTAAAAAGGATAAACCGAGGAAAGTTGTATTAATATAACATTGTTATTTGCTGGTGTCGGAAGACCTTTTAAAAAATAACATTCATTTATTCAGCTTGTAAATATTATGTAACTTAAATTTGGATTATTGAGATTTTGTACACTTCCATGTATTTTGTCACTAACGACCCGGGTTTCGCCTTTCGGCATCTTCAGGCATTCGAGCACACGAATGGACTCGAACTGAGAGACAGTAAACAGTGTCTAACGCTTATATAGAAGATACAAATGCGACAAATATCATTTACGAGGCAATACATTATACGTATGAGAGCCACACCGATACCTGAGTTAAAATTTCGGAAATCGCCCTAATCCTTATTTTGTAAACACCATATTAACAGAGTGGCGAATTGCCGAAGGCGATTGCCGCTTTTCAACTTCTTTTAGAAATACCAGTGATTTTACAATTATAATAGTATTGTGGGTTTTGACGGGATGTAATTCGACGAATGGGTAAATATACACAATCATTCCACATTTAGTGACATCTGTTAGGTGTTTCAACGTATCGGATATAAAAGCGGAGAATTAGGAAGGTAAATTATATTATGTAACTGTTAAGTAATATTTTTATGAAAAACATTAAAACTAAGCCTAACGTAAACAAGCAAACTTTAATAAGGTAAAAATGGTATTATTACTAATAATGTTAAATTTATTTATTTTCCATAAATACTTTATTTTCAAATAAAAGTTATGATAGAAGAGTAAGTGATATGAGTCATTAAACACGCTTTTGATGATTATACAATAAATAAGTTTTTATTTTACTTATATTCTGTGTTAAGTTTTCCAGTTTCAAGTCTAAAATTTCTTCCCATTTCGTTCCCTGTTCAAAATTAAAAAATTTTCCAAACTTAAAAATGTCGTTTTTTTACACCATCTCGATACTTTAAACTATCACAGTGCCCATAATAGTTTTTTTGTAATTTATTCAAAAATTAAAAATCCTTCGGCAACGTCTTGAGCGACTCAGTGACTCATATATTACATACGTCTCTTAAAATAGGATATATAGCTGAGCTTAATTAAAATAGCCGTAATAGCTATCAAAATATTGAAAAAATTGAAAAAATAGATAGTATATTATTTTTTTATCTACATAAACTGAAATGAAATGTTATGTATACCGTTTCAACTATAAAAATCATGGTGAAAAATTTGTAATATAACCATAATTTTGATTGTATATTATTTAAATCTTATGTGAAAAAAAAACTTTCCTGAAATTCGTAAATCGTTCAACACTTATTATTTACTAAATTGTTCAACTATAAAAAACCCAGCAACTGCACATACATTCTTTCTTTATCAAATATTCGTGCCAGTTTTCAAACATGTGTCTTACAAAAAAAACCAAAAATTATATTGCAAAATAATATTTTGCGAGTTAAATCATTAAATGATGCTTAAGCACTAAAGAATTAATAACATATTTTTAATAATTGCTAGTTTTTTACACATTTACATTCGTGTCAGAGCAACGATACTACATAATAAAGTATAAAAGGACACTTATATATACTTATTATGCAAACTCTCACCATATGCTTCTACCTAACTATTACACAATTGGTCAAACACGTGACGGGCTGGAAAACTTGGTTGAACTATCCGAAGGCTGTGTGTTACGGAATTTGTACTGCTAACTTCTCCCATCTGGCGTAGCTGAGGGTTGAAGTATACTGCGATAGTGTCCTCTACGGACAATGCGATGCAATGTGGTAAAATGCACTTAACATAGATGTGCACACAAAATATGCGTTTAAGTGAGAAAATCTTTCAGGCATGGCAGTTTCTCTATATTTTGTAAAATATTCTTTTATACATCAACATTGCTGACATTATTTTTTTTTCACTTTTTCTACCCATATATATTCTATTACTAACTATTATTTTTTACGTTATGCACTCCGAATGTGGAGTATATGTACTCTTAATCCAGCTCACTTATCTCAAGGAAGGAGTTATTAGCTTTATACTTTGCCCATAGCTCTGTTCCTTATAATAGGATAAAATATCAAAAGTTTTCAGTTCTACAAAACGAAAAATGTGACCGGGTTTTCTTGATCTAAATAATTTGATATTTTTTTCTATTATAATGGAGTTCTACCAATTCAATCAGGCTTTGCTTGATCCACACTCTCTAACAAAGAGAGGTTAATCAACTGAGTATCAATTAGTTGTAAAAAAAAGTACAAAAATAAGCTCCATAACAGTCTATATTTATGATGAGCGTGTATGGTTAAAAATAAATATATATAGGTACATTATCAACGAATATAATGAAATAGTACAATAAAGTCATAAGCTTTTTGAAAATAGCTGAGAAAATAAAATTATTACCGTCATAGCGGCAAGCCGCAAAATCCCCTTGTTCCGTCATTTGTATAATAAAAAAAAGCCTGGGAGCTTTCTTGCGCTGAATAAAAAATAAAGGTGGTAACATTTAGTAATAAAAGTGTGTCTAGATCCTCTCCTTCTCTTTGCACAGGCACTTTGTCAAGTTAGTGACTTATATGGCGCAGTACCTGCGACGGGGGTTGGTAATTCGTTGACGCATGTCTACGTACATATCTGTATAGGTACTCATAGTCTTGCGACAACTGAAAAATGGGATAATTGAAGTCTACCTGATTGAAAAGAGTGGTATTTTATGTATATCGTAATCAGATATAATTATGAAAATTGATTTGCTTGTCTAGCATTGATATACCAAAATCGTTATTTAATATTACGTAATAGTTACGATCAAAATATTAAAAAGCGGTTTTATGAAATTTTGTTTAATTTAAAATTTCAAAATAAATCGTACAAAATTTTGATGATAACTTCTTCTATACAGTGTCAACTCCCAATGTAGAGTACACGCCCTCTTAAAGAAATATGTTTACAGAAATTGTACAAGTAAGGGCTTGGGGATGGTGGTGAAAAAAAGGTTGTGCTAGGAAAGGACAAGTGGTTATCTAATGACTAACAAGCTTGGCGATTGTAAGTGAATGAACTAATAATTATTGTATAAAATAGTATTATGCTTTATTTTTTTAACTCGAGAAGATCAGACATTATAATTACAAGTGTCCAAGATATCAAATGTTATGTTGAAATGATCAATATTTGATATTTATTTTTATCACGATTTGGTTCCGGAACTTTTTGATTTCTTAGTTAAAACTGTTACCACTAGATAAGAAAGGCGTAAAAGAGTTTTAATTATAAAGAAAATCATTATCAAAATTACGTTATTTATCAGAATTCTTGTGATAATATAAAAGATAAATTTAAGTCACTTTTAATATCTTTAAAAAAATAAAACACAATTTGTTTGTGCTACTTCCACATGTTTATAATGATCAGTACCGGTTTTTCTCATCACAAGCATTATCAATTCATCAGTTGATAATTCTCGTGATGAACGAAACCGGTCTTGAACATTATAAACATTGGAAAAAACGCAACAGATTGTGTTTTATTTTTTTTAAAAAAGAAATTTAAGTTTAATAGATGTTTAAAAAAGTAAGATTAATTTATTTTGAAAACCCTTATTATACCTAAAATAATGTGAAAGAAATTGCATTATTTAGTTACAATTTTAAATAACATATTTCAATAAGTTTTACCAGTTTCTCATTTAGGAACAATACATACTCAAAAGTGAAATCTTTTGAGAGAATAATTTGTGTACAATTCCACCAAATCCGTTACACTAAGTAAGTAATATTCCACAACAAATTAAAAGTTATACATATTATTTTTTATAAATATAATAAATTACGTTGGCAAAAATCAATTCAGTATTATTTACGATATATTGGTACAATAATTGCCTGAGATCGAGTTCCAGCCCCTTGAAAAGTACATCTCTCAAAACTTTTCCCGAGAGCAACGATATTACAAAAATATTTTTGCCGGTCGCTTGGCAACGCTTCGCTGGTGCGGTGTGGACTAGCGGTTAGCGAAAACTCTTACGTTCCCCATTTTATGACTTCTCGCAACAGAAGAAAACCATTAGAGTCCTCTACCGGTAGCTTGCCTTGACACAACATAAAAAATTGTCATACTTCCCCGCCAAGATATTGTTCAACATACCTAGAATTCTACAAATACGAGTGTTACTGTAAACTATATACCAAAAGCTTCACGGGAGGGAAACAGCATAATGCTGAGCTTTTTTGTTTGTTTTTGCTGTGAAATATTTTATGATGTATTATTAATACAACGCTCACCACGTTAAGGTTACATGTTTAGTACTTGTAATATTATATTTTTATGTTTTCGTTGTTTTAATAAGAAGCATCAAATAAATGAAGTATCTTTTATGACGTGGTTGAAATCAAACTGGAAGTAATATTTTATATTAGGCTACCAAAATATACTTTTTTTAAAATGAAAAATTTCTATATTTTCATAACAATAAAGACCAAATTTAAAATGTTGAAATTTTGTATATTTCCATGTATTTCGTCAATAACGACCCGGGATTTGCCTTTTGACTTCTTCAAGCATTTGAGCACACCAATGAACACGAACTGATGAAGTGACGAAATATATGAAAA
This sequence comes from Himalopsyche phryganea, assembly GCA_022494535.1. Classification (NCBI taxonomy): domain Eukaryota; kingdom Metazoa; phylum Arthropoda; class Insecta; order Trichoptera; family Rhyacophilidae; genus Himalopsyche; species Himalopsyche phryganea. The sequence continues at coordinate 13,103,259 of JAGVSL010000013.1, read as the reverse complement.
TAAACAAAATTTCTACAATTCAAATTTGATATTGGAATTACATCAAGCACCCTCAATCGAGATATTAAATAATTTCAATGAGCGAAATTGGTTCTCATCCTTGTACAAAATGTAAATAAAGGACAAATCAAATAACATTTATTTTTCTTAAATATACTATAAATAAATCTTTCAATCGATTTATTGATTACACTGTTTCACAATTATATTTTTTTTCTCGGTGTCCGTGGCCATCCCATCCGCTGGCTACGGTTAAGGATGTCTCGGAGCGATTCCCGCTGCGGAGGGTTTTCATAAATTAATCTTTCAATCGATTTATCTTTATATCCCTACTCCCATCCCATCCAAGAGGGGTTGACAACTAGTCCTGCTAGTAACAAGCAGTTCTTCCAAAAAAGAGAGGTTGAGCAACATAGTAACAAGCAGTTCTCGTAGAAAAAGACCATATGCTCCACATTGGGAGCGGACATGGAAAAAAAATATTGGGAATAAACACAAAAACAAAATTTATGTCTCAATATACCAAACAAAATAAAAATAAAATAGATAATATATTTTTGCCATTTGTATGAATTGTTTTAGCTCTAATTCAATAAATTTTCCCTGAATTACTTAAAGCTTAAGCGTTAAATGATTTTTTTAGATAGTATGTGTGAGCGGAATTTGGGTGTTGTTTTTTTTTACCAAAAAAAAGAATAAATATTGGAAAATTAAAAAACAACAAAACACAAATAATTTATTCAAATCTTTCGAAAAATAAACAAAGACATTTTTGACAGAATCAAGTCGCAATGTTAATGAAAAATAAATAAAGGTTTGTGATACTAGGTGCTGCGAGCTTTTGATTCAAATAAATGTTTATTCAATTAATAGAAAGATAACAGAGAATCGAGGAGCTTTTAAAAGCTTATTTGTGTGTGTAACCACGTCCTAAGGCATCGTTTTACATTCTGTGCTTTTCTGCTGTTTTAAGGTAAAAGGGAGCCGAGAAAATTTGCGCGCCACATTGTGTGAAGTAGGGAATTTAAAATACGAATGTTTATTTCGCGAAAAGCAAAACGCGAGCTTAATGTTTACTGCTAGGTAAATGCAATATGGAGCAAGGGAGTTCTTACAACCCTCGTAGAGAATAAAACGTGTTTACATATTTTGACTATAAAAACATACGTCATAGTAAGTAAGTCTACATAAATACTTACCCTATCTATCCCAACTTATAAATAATTATCATAATGAGACTACTCGAAAATGAATTATGCCAAAAATTAAGTAAATTGTAAAATTAATTTTTATTTATTCGTTTTTGTGATTTTTGAATTTCGGTACGTAGTTGGTAAAAGATGTCACTTTGTCTATAAAATGTATAATTATTGCAAAAGCTTATTTGATTAGAAAGCTTGATCTGAGTTATATTATTTTGCAGTCAAAGTATGTTTCCTAATCCTTCCGTATTCATGGTGTAACAATGAGTTACTTCAGCCTTTAAACCTTTATATTATCTATGAAATATGTCATTTTGCTATTCGTGAATAAAATAGTTCTACATATAATGAAAAATAAAAATACATTATAAGCTACGTCTTATTTGTATAATTAATCATTATTTGAAAACCTCTTCAATTTTTCCATCGAAAAATACAAAATTGTGGTATAGTATAGTAACAATCCGAGATGCATAACGTACCATATGCAACCGTTTAGTTTCCAACGGAACCAAGATACGTCTCAAGCTTGTTCTATCATTAAGAATTTTGATTCTTGCATCTTTCAATAATTTCGCATAGTAGGGTATGTATTTCAGGTTTTAGTCACAAAAATATGATATAAAATATTTACTTAATACTAAATAAGACTATATTTATTTTTAAAATTGTCATTTTGCTTTCTAAATAGGTTTATATGACAAAACCCACACGGTAACCCAATGTGACTGCATGATAACCGAAACGATTTTTTTAACATCAAAACAGGCAGGTTTAAATAATGATATGTTTTGTCATGATATTTTATAGTTGAATGAAATGCGTTAATGCCTAAGATGCTACAAAAAACGATTGTGATAGAAATAGACCATTTTCTAACATAATACACATTTATCATGGTGTTTCATGTTGAAATAAAAGGTTGACATTTCACTATATGTATATTTACTTTTTTTAATTGAAATAAAAAAATACAGTCATTATTTAAAAATTATAGTCAGAATGATATAACTACTCTTAATTTACCGTAAAACTGTTTAAAATTTCAAGTATGTAGTTAATTTTAATATTCGTAATTAAAGATAACTTTTATACGGCAAACATAACGTAAATAAGATAGCATATTTACATAGGTATAAATTTATATGGGAAGTAAATTGTAGATTATTTCGTATTTTATAATGAGAAATAAATTTTTCGTAACATTTTTAACACTTGTAAAATATGTTGTAAAAAGTTCGCATTATTTTTAAGTGTGTCGTGATTTCAGGACACCGTCTTCAAAAGCTTTTGCTTTGGTGATTAAGATAAAATAAATAAAGGACAATTTTTTTATGGACTCGAGCGTGGCGTAGACCATTCATTATCAGGCAATAAACCCCTCTGTTTCATTTAACAGGGTTGACAGGAAGTGACACGTTCCTTAAAAAAGCTTCAACGAAAACTTTAATTTATTATAATTTATAGTCTTTCAGAACCTTACTCAAAACATAAATGTGCTTAAACAAAGTCTGGCAGACACATTGTTTTATATATAATGTAGGCTTAATCAAACATAAATATAAAGATTTCTACTACAGATTTTTTGAAATAAAATCAAAAGCATGGTTGCTTAGCAAGTGAGAATATTGTAATGACTGTTATTCGTTGAAGAAAACCAAGTCTTAAAAATAATATGATATAACGAATAATGAAGTTTAAATTTATCATAAAGGAAAAAAATGACATCGATTATGAAATGTAATGTGGCAGGAGTAACAGACTTTGTTTGACTACAATATTTGTTTAAAATAAGTATTAGATAAACAATTAAAATATGTTAAAAATAAATGTATTTTGATGAGTTCACTAATACTCATACTTAAAAGTCTTTCAAGTAAGAATATTAATCACTTTTAAGGTGTTAACTGTCAATTCTTGGTGGAAAGACATTATATTCTAAAAAATAAAACACAATTCATTTGTACTACTTCCACATATTTATAATGATCAGGACCGGTTTCGCTCATAAAGCCAGTTGATAATGTTCGTGATGAGCGGAACCGGTCCTGATCATTATAAATATGTGGGTTTATCCTTGTTCAGCTCATTATTTTATTCAGCAGAGTATTTAAATATTATTTGTGTAATTTAAGACATCGACTGAGGGTGCTTGATGGAATTTCAATATCAAATTTGGATTATTGAGATTTTGTACACTTTCCATGTATTTTGTCACTAACGACCCGGGTTTCGCCTTTAGGCATCTTCAGACATTCGAGCACACGAATGGACTCGAACTGACTTCGAATTATTATCAAATTATTTGTGTAGTTTTTGAAGAGAATTGTTCTATTAACTACTGCTTTTCTTACCCTTAACATGAGACAATCAATAAAATAATAGTAGAATCAGTAAATCAAAAATAAACAGGAGTTTATTGTTTAGGCTAATATTGTAATTGATATTTTTCTCATTACCGCATGTCGCAGTTGCTTCAACAGCACTTCTTTCTTTAGTGAACGTATGCCCAATCTTTCTTCCGTTTAAAAAAATATGTTATGCGATGGTATTATATACGACGAACCTTTTTAGCTTTTAAATTCCCTATACATCCGCAGCTTTAAGTGCGAGCACAACAAAATATTTTTACGCGTGGCTTTCACCGCAGCCGTGACGTCGCGCCGTGATAAGGCTAATGGTCGAGCCTCCAATGGTGCCTCTGCCAGGCAATAAAGCAACATTATCTACAAAGTGGGTTAATTTGCTAAAGTTTTATATCCTTCGTCACTCTAGCTGATATCTCTATGCCACCGCAGCGGACGATGGTCACTATCTCCTCGAATAGACTGGACATCGTTGCGGTATCTCAGTTTTTCGGGCTTAACAATGGACTTTTATCATGTAATTATTTGCAAGTTTTATTTTTTTTCTTAAACTATTTGAAGTTTTTGTGAACCGGTTTAATCTGCACTATTTATAGTTAAATTTTTAATAGCACACATTTTTGTGACTCTTAGCATAAAAAACAAATAAAAGACAGTTACTTATCTTATTACTTTAAAATGATAGTCACAGAACCTCTTGTATGAAATGAGGTTTAATTATGGCTAAAAAAGATTTCATATGAAAAATAAAACGAATCAATGTGTAAGTTAATCACTTAAATTGACAAAGTTAAAATATTTTTTCTAATATATTAAAAAACGTGCATGGAAAAAACAAGCTTTCTTTTCAACATTTCAACATTTTTCGATAACGTTGAATGCTATAGATTATAATATATTATGTACATATTTCTAAATAATTTAATAAAATATATTGCTCAAGGAATATATACAAAAGACTGCAATTGAGTATAAATATATTATATAATAATTTAACATGGAAAAATGACAATATATATAGTTGAGCAAAATAAACAGAAGAAATCGGTACTCATACAGACGACTTACAGGGGAGCATTTTAAAGATTCATAACGCATTTGCAAAGTAACATCTGCATGTATATTCACTTTTAAGGTGTTAACTGTCAATTCTTGGTGGAAAAACATTATATTTAAAAAAAATATTACACCATTCATTTGAACTACGTTCACATATTTAAATGATCAGGACCGGTTTCACTCATCACGACCACTGATAAAAATACCAACATAACCGGCTTATTTATATAAAATTGAGTGTAAAAATGAAGGTATATTAAACTGATGGTTCATGAACTAAGACAAGATAATACTGATCAGCAAACAAATTATACATAAATCAAACAATAGTCTACAATTAAAATGTTATGGACCTCTAACAAATCAATAAATACTTATCTGAAATCACAAATATAGCTACATTAAAAGTCCATAAGCTGAGCAAAAGAAAAAAAATTAGTGAACCATTTAAAAACAATCAAATATTAAGTATGTTATTAATATTAACCATAAACAGCCATCTAAAGTGGAGAAAAGTGGATGTATTTTCTTCAAAATTGTGTCAGTGCTACTATTTTAAATCTATTTTTTCCTGGTTTGTTTTTTTATGTCTACCCATAGGACTAAGTACAAGTAAAATCGTCCATAGCACATTTGAGTAATTGACCAGCGATATAGTGAAGTATTCAGACGATAAATGATAATTTTAACGATTTATTATTTAAAAAATAATATTGTCAGACATTTAACAAGTTATTCGAAAATGTTCAAATCAGAAAAATAAACTAACGTTTTGAGTTGCGCTTGCTGTAAGAATTTTCGTCTTGCTAAAATTAAACAACGTATTTACTACAACCAAAATCGAACTGAACTTTAGAAATCGTTATTTATTAATATTTTTTTTATTCACCAAAATATCAAAGTGCGATATTTTTTATGAATGCGGAGAACATTAGCGGAGACCTAGATAAAACTTTACCGACTTGGTACTTTCCTTGAGAAAACAGAAGTTTGAGATAAAGAAAAAATCATAAAATATTGCTACAAGATAAGACGATGAAAACAGATTTATCGAATGAGAGCCGATAAGAGAGACCACATGATGTTAAAATACGTATAAATAACGCAAAATCAATACAAAAGTTGACCGGTCTACACGACCGCAGTTCACATTATCAAAAATCACTTCACTGGAAGTAAGCTGACCGTTGAGGCGTGAGGATTTTTATCCACCAGATAAAAAAAAATGCCCTCTCTCTCTCGAATAAATAAAATACTTTTATCACTTCGTAAATACATTTATCGCCGTTCCAGCGGTGGATAATGGTGGCCCGCGAGCCCTTTCGGGCCCGGTGTCCGGTCGGAGGTTATCTTGGATGTGTCAGCGAGCGGCGCGGCGCGCTGTTTATGCGGGCCTTTCCCGGAAAAACTTTTCCCGAAGCTCGACTAAGCGTACAAGTTTGGTAATCGCGTTAAAAATTACAAGGAAATAATATAACACTCTTTTTAAAGGTACTTTCATAGCGACGTTGAAAATATTTAACCATACAAAATTAACTCAAAAGGCTGTGAGTGCTTAGGGTCAATTCTATAGAAACGATATTTACAATTTTTTTTAAATTTATAAAGAAACACAGTTTTGGGCATTCAACTAACAATTTCATATTTTAATTTTAACCGGTTTCATTCATCGAGTGAAAATTAACAATGAATGTGTTTTTTTAAATGACTTAAGAAAATTTCTGGTGTTATATATATATAACAATCAATCTGATGAAAATTGACATGGTTATCGGTTTGCTCTTCTATAAAATTGATTTACGTCAAATACATCGTTTTAGTCAATTATTAATGTAACCTTCAAAAAATACGAAAATGATTTAATGACTGAAGCTCATTTTAAAGGCGGCAGAGCTGGTCTCGGCCGAATGATGCCAAATTAAAAAAATTAATTGAAAACTTTTTGGAAGGGAAAAATTCTTACCCGGCCACTTGATGTAAGCCACTATATCGACGTATAATCTCGTATATGCAAGCATGAGAATTTACAGGAATGCATTTCAAAGATTCATAACGCAACTCACTGTATAATATTTTCGATAAAAACAATTTTTACCCTCTCCTGAACAATTTAAATTTTGAGGGATACATCAATTGGCCAAAACGCTGTTGATATACGTATTTTTCTGAATTCCATTGGTAGATAATACTTATTTATTCTTAAACCATTTATCAACATCCTTTTCAGAAATCTGAGATTTCGCACGTTCGAAGAACCAATATGAAAGTAAAATTTTGTTGCTTTCTGAAGAAGACTTGAAGAGTCTTTGTACGTTAGTGATATAAAGAAACATAAAAAAGTTCTGTCATGGGTTGCCAGTTCAATAAATATTCACATATTTTAAAGAAACCATTTCACAAACTCTCATTCCCAATTATTATACGAAAACATTGTTTAATGCAGCTTTGGGCTGTTTACACGCAAAATATTTCGATATCTCTTATAAAAAAATAAAACGAATTTATTTTTTTATCTATACTTCCAAGTTGCAAATAAAACAAACACTTTTTCCGCCAGAAAGTGGAGAATGAAATAAAATAAAATCCTAGCTGGAATTCCCCGCGGGCATGCGCAAAACTTAATCGGGCAGCAGTTAATTTTACCTTCCGATAAGATAGCCGAACGGCGATCGCCAGGCTGCCACATGGATAGGGCTACCGATATTATTTTCGCCTTAAGAAATATTTTCGACCTACTAATGTCTAACCACCCAACTGAAAAAGGTTTAAATTATAGTGTCACTTAGCCAAATGGCTTGATAACTAGCGCTGCGTAATTGTGTATTATTTTATAAATACGCTGGTCTCCTAGTGAATAGGTCAATGCTGTAAGGTCCTGGTTATACTTTGTTTCGTTCGTCAAGAATAAAAAAAATATCAGGTCTTTTAAATCTAAAAAATGATTTTACTTCTCATTCATCGATTTTGAATAGCTGAGTGAATTTTCTCGGTCAGCATTATACGCTTTTATTGGCCATTCGGTAGTTGAAAGAGGATCCATTGATTACAGCAATTTTGTCGACTTTAATAACGAGAATCTATTTTTGCTTATTTAATGACACAAATCACCAAAAATATTACCACAAAATTTACAGCTTACCCCCTTCCACACGTCCAGTAGAATGTAATAAAACAAACCCCCGACCTTTTTAAGAATAAAATCACCGTTTACCTTAGAAATAAATACCCTTACGATACGGTTAGTCTGAAGATGCTTCTTAAAGAGGCGAAACGCGTCACGTTAGTGATAAACCAAATGGAATAACTAAATTATCAATTTTTAATTTAATTTTATATTAAAAATAAACTTCCACAAAATTACCGCCGAATCCATAGAAAATATATTACCACAAGCTTTCTTAAGTTCACAATCTACCATTTACTTAACATTGATTAATATGGAAGTATCATAGTGACTTCAAGAAAAACATTTATTACATTTATTTTAATATATTCGAAATATTCTTCCATAATATCGATGGCTTAGTTCCATAGTGACAAAACTGAAAATTGGTAGTTTTGAGATATGGCCGATCAAAGTCTTAACTCAATTTAACTGACTCGTAAAAAGTGATGGCTTATTATTTGTATTAAGCAATTTTTTATTCAAATAGGTAATCAATAGTTTATTTAGGATTATAGGTTGATTCTTTATGGAATGCCATGATTCACAAAAATATATTTCCATAATACGATATTTCGATATGTATGTATATGGAGCTGAGAAATTATTTAATTTTGCTGATTTCATATGCAAATGTCGGTCTTTTAAGAGAAAACTTGTACATTTTACAAGTGGTACTTTTCTGGAATTGTAGAAGAGCAGTGTTCGAATATAATAGCTAACTTAACTCAAAACATCAAATTTTTACTTTTCGTTCTAAGGAACTGGGCCGTCTGTATGTTTAATAAAGTAATTCAGATATGAAATACCATAATATATGGCCTATGATAGCTTTTAGCTATGCTTCGTAGCTTTCCTCTTGAACGATTCATGAATAAACTAAGTTATTTACACCTTAAATAATTCGAATAGGCAGCATAATTTATCCGATAACCCTACAACATGCACAAGAGGGCAGCAGTAAGGGTTGAAGGCGGCGATGATATCACTTGGAGTTAGTAGAGGGGGAGTAAAACGGATAAGGGAGTTTTACCACCTGTCATGATGGCGATTTTGAAACGGAAAACAGCTTGCTTGTTGACTCGTTTAACTTGCAATGTACATTCAGGGTGAAAATTTTAAATTGATATGAACACACTTTAAAGCATTTTCGTTTTTAAATAACTGCTTTAAAACTTTAGATAGATTTAATACAAAGCTGTAAACATAAATGAATTTAAACGTTTTTGTCTAATATGAATAAAAAATCAATACATTTTATATGTCCCATATAATTACAGTTATTGCACCAAAAATCCTGAAGACCTTGAATACATTTTTCTTTTATTAATTTATAGGATATATAACAACTGGAATCTTTTAACTTTCAACAATTTCAGTATATATTTCAAATTTCCTATGTTTTATTGCAATGGATAAACACATTATTCAATTTATGGAAAAAATTAAATATAAATATCAAATTTCAATAATTCAAATTAAGGGATTAGAATCAATACCTATGATACAATAAATTTTGTCTAAGGATGCTTTTCAAAGATACGAAATATGTGTCGCTCGTTGTTAACAGATACCGCCACCGTACCTAATTGGGTCATTTCGTGAAATTTGGTGGCAGTGAAATGGTGAAACAAAAATAACAAAGTTACATATCAATTTAAATGTGACAAAATATATGGAAGTGTACAAAATCTGAATAATCCAAATTTGATATTGTAGTTCCATCAAGCACCATCAGTCGATGTCTTAAATTATATTTAAATATGTTTTTTTTTTTTTTTCAGACGGGCAATTCTCAGCAATCCTGACCTTCTACCAAGTACACCATGGTGGAACCTCCTGGAAAACGATTTCTGGGGAACGCCGTTAACAGACAGCGGCTCGCACGGCTCCTTCCGCCCACTGTGCGTCTTCACATTCCGCCTCAACTACCTACTCGGAGGCTTTCAACCGTGGGGATATCACCTCGTCAACGTACTCCTGCACTGCCTGGCCACTGCGCTTGTCGTAAGAGTAGCAAGAGCCTTGCTTCCACCGGCAAAAACAAAACTAGGATCAGCGATCGCAGGACTAACGTTCGCATCGCATCCTATACATACAGAAGCGGTGGCCGGAGTCGTGGGAAGAGCAGATTTAGCAGCGTGCAATTTTTATCTTCTTAGTTTTCTGGTTTATGTGGCTCACGTGAAGTACCGAGACACCACTCCTTATCCGAATGTCACAGTGAATCATTTACCGTATGGCGCATGCTGCATTCCACGATGCAGTCGAATAATTAATGGTGTCACTTCCGGAAAGAAAACTTACAGAAAAGCTACGCGACGTTCTGCAAACGGCACTTCGAATGGTCATGTACTCTCGAACGGCTATTCTGGAGATAACGATCTTATAAGTCAAAGGAATTCGTCTTTTTTATACTCGGCAGAAAGCTTGAATTATCATAATATTTTATTTTATTTGATTGATAGTATTAAAAAATGCAATTGGTTTGGAAAAGTGGAAGATTTCGGGGCGGCCGGTGGGATCATTTGTGCGCTGAAGTTCTTTCTGTCGTGCGGAATAAACACGTGGCAAGTTAAGAAAGCGAATTGTACCAACATCAATAACAATAATATAAACGGAGACGTCAAGAACAACTGTCACATTGAAAGCAAAAGCAATGGCATTGTAGGGACAGGGTTATTAAACGGCAGCGCCTGTCACAGCGGAGCTTACAATGGAGTCGTAGTGAATGGGTCAGTGAAATGTAACGGGGATGATTCCAAATTGAGTGAGGGGATGTGTAAAAAGCAAAGTGATGAAGTCGGGCTAGTGCAGAAGCCGTGTTGGCGGTGTAGGGGCAGTGGTAGTTGGGGGTGGAAAAGGCATAGCGCCCTTATAGGATGTGTGTTATTTGCTGCGGCCGCTACCCTAAGTAAGGAGACAGGAGTAACCGCCCTCGCAGCCTGCGCACTTTATGACCTAGTGCGCGCTGCACAGGATGCCACGTGGAATAATAAGGTTTGTATATTGTGTTATTTATTAAACTATAACACATAGCAGCCGTGGTTGAGCTAAAAATGAAAAAGAAAAGCTTTCAATTTCCAATGAATTCAATAAGCACAAAAGTGTTGCAGAACAATAATACTACGATTTCTTAAAATAGATTCAATTTAAACTTTAAAAATACTATTTACATTTTTTTTAAATATAATACTTCAATGATTATTATGAATCTGTATCGGTTAGTTATGTTTTACAATAATATTATAGTCAAGCTATTAAAAATATAAATATAAACAAAATATGCAATACATGTCGACTGTGTTTTGGCCAATCCCTCAAAATTGAAATTGTTCATCGGAGAGTAAAAACTGTTTTTTCGAAAACTTTATTATTGTGAGTTGCTGTACGAATCTTTGAAATGCACTCCTGTAAATTCTCATGTTTACAGATACCGAATTATACGTAGGGAGTGTCGATATAATAGTGGCTTACATCAAGTGGCCGGGTAAGAATTTTTTAAGCCTAAAACCAATCTAAAATGATGTATCTCGTCTAAAAAGTGGTCAATTTATTTTTCTTATTTATATCTTTGGTCGAGACCTGCTCTGTCATCTTTAAAATGAGATCCAATCATTAACTCATTTTCGTATTTTTTAAGGGTTACATCAATTGACCAAAACGTTGTCCTATTGTATTTTAATGATATTATTTACAGTTAAAACAATACAGGTACAATTTTTGTACGTTTCCATGCTTTTCCTAACGGTATTTGCAATGTTTTATAATAAACTTATAGCCAAACCATTACAAAATATATGTTGACTTTGGAAAGGAAAAAGGACGTAACCCACACACAAAAAATATTGTGTTTAGCCCAAAAAAACGTGTATTAAATTGTATGAATTGTGATTATTGGAAAAAAAAATATTTTGAAAAAACGGAGGGATAAGTCCTTTTGCCTTTCTCAAGTCGATATCTCTACTATATAGCACAAAATACACTTAGGAATAAATATATGTTTGTATGTCTGTCGACTAGTGTAGTGAAATTTTCACACGTCATTTTGGAGAATCATACAAGATAAAGTCGATGAGAACTTTTTATAAGTCACTCATGTTCGATGTTTATTTCGCTGGGACTTGAACCCGCCTAATCGCTAAGGCAGAGCTCTTACCACTAGATCACCGAGGGCGACAATTTCGACATTTTTGTCTTCATCTCAAATATTCTTATAGTTGTTCAAATAAAGTGATATATTTTAACATTCTTAATGAAATAAGATATCAATAAAATTACCACTGTTATTAAAGCTGGTTAATGTTACTTGATTTAAGTTGTTTTTTTCTTAAGTTTTTCTAAAGTTAAGTTACTGTTGTTATTTGTGAAGTAGGTATCTCAATGATGATGATGATTGATTTAATCAATAATTTGATACAAAAACATAATTATTTTACGATGTCAATAAAATTCAATGGATATTCAGTATCAAACGTTGATAAATTAAGTTGATAAATTTAATATTGTTAAAATAGGTTATTGCTACATCAAAATATAAATAACCGAAAACATGTCACACGACATGCTTAAAACCATTGAATTCGTGAATCGGCCGCAATAAATTAATAATGGAAACATTTATGTATATTAAAATTGATGAATAGGACATAAATAATAGGAAGCAATTTAATTTACATATTATTCTCGTAATCCTTGCGTAAAATGTACGAAGTACCATTGTTGAAAGTTTATCTCAATTGTAGAGAGATAAAAAGTCACAAACAAACAAGGGTTTATTGATCCTGTGAATTTTTATGCCTTATAAAACGCCCAATTACGTAGTAAGATTAAATGAAAGAATACTAATTGGTGTGATTGAATAAAGTAGTATCTCATTTGTTCTGCCATAAATATCTGAGGATTTATTTTATCTTTTTTGTCGTTATGCCAATGTGAATACTATAAAATGAATAAAGTAAATTATTCTTCATTGATGAGCTAAGATTACAATATAATAATATATTTTCCTTGATTTATCAGACTGTAATCCATACTTACTTTCAGCATAAAGCCGTGATAAATTAATATATCTTTCATTGAACTATTGTAATTATTTTTAGAATGTTTACTATACGGTTTTATTTTACTTTTTATTTACTCCGAATGTAAAAAATATATTATATCGATGTTCTAATATTATAAACCCGTATCTGATATTTTGAAGAAAATTGTTAACCGTATCTCGTTTATTTAAAATAATACAAAATATTTAAATAATTTACAAGTAACCTAACATACTATCCATTTATAACTTAGAAGAAAAAAAAACTCTAATGTACATATTAAGGTAAATATTCAGTTTCTTTTAGTCTCCTGTAAAATATGTAAAAAGACACTTACAGGTTTACAACATTAGGGCATCGATATTTAAAATATGAAACATATTATTGTATTATAAACGAGATGGCAGTATCAAAGATTTTCAATTTTGAAGTGAATTACATTTTTTCATGTCAAATTTATAAATTACTTACAAATGTATGAATTTGTAAAGGAGGAGTTAATTTGGGGATCAAAAAAAAATAATTACTGGATTCTTACGAATGTCAGCGGTATTGAATATTTTCAAATTTGAATTGTTGAGAATTTGTACATTTCCATGTATTTTGTCACTAACGACCCGGGTTTCTCTTTCGGCATCTTCAGGCATTCGAGTAGACGAATGAACTTGAACTGACACACAGTAAATATAGTGTCTAACGTATATATAAGATAGAGATACGACAAAATATTATTATAAGTCTACGACCCACACTGATATGATTAATTACATATGCAACAATTGATATTGATGTTACATATTAATCTGAATAATTTAAATTGCTTTGTCGATGGTTGAAATTTGTTTAATATTTTGTATTTTACCCATGTGAGCTTTACATACTAATAAATTAAATGATTTTTTATCTAGTATTGTATTTTGATCGTGAAAACAAGTAATTGCCTTAAAAACATTGAAGAAAAATAAATCATTGTATACAAATTTTCCATTACAACGATATTATATACTAAAGACAATATGAGTATATATTAAGATTCTCAATATGTAATAAAATGTATATTAAATCACAGTTGTTGGTTAAGAATAGTAGTTTAAAAATGGTTTTCCTCAACCTTTTCCAGTCCGTGATAAGAAAATCACGTTACCTGCCGTGGCAGACACAGGCTGTGTCACTTGGACTTGGTTATGTAATTGAGCACTTTTAAAGCTAATTGATCGCTTTAAAAGGGGTTTTTTGGTTTAAATATCATATTGTGATCGTGATACACTTTATTTTGTGTCTAGAGTTTGCAATTAACATATTTCCATGTAATAAAATCGAGCTATGAACGAAGTGAAAAAATTACATCACATAAGCGTCAGGCATGTTTAACTTCTGCCTCATACAGAACAGCCAAAACCGTTTGTTTAAAATGTAGACTTATGAAGTTAACTCAGATAACAAACACAATATCATAAAAACAAGCGAGTGTCATGCTGTTCTCTCTGTCTCGCTCAATCACATATAGGTGAAAGATGCGAGTGAGATACAAAGCCATGCGGGCGCATGCTCTTGTATCCTACTTGCTCGTATAAAATGAGGTTGTGCGAAAGAGATAGACTCTCCACCGCACGCTGTTGCATAAAAAATAATATCAAGTGACGATGTATCAGGTCCTCTCTCCCTCTAACTGATAGCATTTCTCGCCTTGTTTCAACTTAGTAATAATAAATTTGGATTATTGAGATTTTGTACACTTCCATGTATTTTGTCACTAACGACCCGGGTTTCGCCTTTCGGCATCTTCAGGCATTCGAGCACACGAATGGACTCGAACTGAGTCGATGTCTTAAATTATATTAGTAATAATATATCACGCGTCACACTTACGTATAATATTTCATATATTGCTATAACTTTCATTAGACGCCCAGTCCTCTCTCTCATTTACTAATGCCATTTCTTGAATTGTCTCTACTTGGAAAATACATATCGTGCGTCACTCTTTCGTATAGAATTTCATATATCGCTGTCACTTTCATTGAGTTCGGAATAATAATGTCAACATAAGTTTTGTAATTTTATTAATTTAATGATGAAAATATTAAATCAAACTACTTATTTATTTTTTATTTTAATGCATAACTATTTCATCTACAAATAGGTAAAATTTTAAATTTACATGAAACCTAATAACCGAGATATTAATATTTTCAACTCGTATGGTAATCTAGGTGAACCTATGCCAACGGGAAGGTTAACTAAGACTTCCTTTGTTGAATAAATTCATGAATAAAATAATTTGGTATTTAATCAAAGTCCTTGTAATAAATGTTGTAAAAATATATACTAATAGCTGAAAAACTAAACGAATTTATACTGACGTGATTCAGCACTATTGACTCAAATTTTAGTAATATTAATTTGTTAAGTCTTTTTGGGACAACATAAAGGTTTCTAGGTTAAGAGGGGCAGAGACTGACGCTGGTCTGATGTCGACAACATTCCAGTAAAAAGGAGACATTACCACCCAGGGCCCCGGGCCAAGGATGTCGAGGGCTTTAAATGAGAAAACTTTCACAGGAGACGTTTGGCAGGCGGGGAGCGAAGTGAACTTAACATAACATCGCTTGAGAATCAAAGTGCTGTCAGCGCTCCTGAATTTTGAAATATTTTTTAAGTGCCGTTTAACGGTGTTATTTTTAGCGAGTTGAATTCCTATCTATTAATACTTTTGAAAAGTGTTTAATTTTCCAAATAAATTCTTCAAAAATTTAATGAAATATATCATTCATTTATTGAACATAGATTTCTTTTCATAGTATTGTAAAAAATAATTGAAATAATAGTATGTTCATAATCTATTACTCTATAACCTTTATGATCGTTTTATATAAACATAAATCTTAGAAATACTCATCAAATTAATGATATTATTTCATACGAATATACTTTAATCCGAATCGGCTTAAGAGAAATTAATTTGATTGTTTGCACTAACTGGAAACAAAAATCGGTATTCAATATTTTATCTAAATAATAATAAAATTTCGGCCTCTGTTTGGCAAATAAATACTGACCTTTTTGTTTTAATATGCCCTGGGATACTCAACGTTGTACCCACCACCACCCGCTACGGATTCACACTCTTTAACATGGTGTATTCAGCAGCGTAACAAAGCTATTTGTGTTTCAAATGTTTGCAAGAATTTACGAGGAGTAATTCCTCAAGACTTAAGACGTAAACTCTTTGAATGCCTTGTTATTTCTCAAAGATGC
This sequence comes from Himalopsyche phryganea, assembly GCA_022494535.1. Taxonomy (NCBI): domain Eukaryota; kingdom Metazoa; phylum Arthropoda; class Insecta; order Trichoptera; family Rhyacophilidae; genus Himalopsyche; species Himalopsyche phryganea. The sequence goes on along the minus strand of JAGVSL010000013.1, from coordinate 13,087,166 downwards.
AACCAAGTCGGCATGATCGACATGGTTGACAGATCCAACTGATATTCGTATCATGTATTGAGCAATTTTATCCGTTTGTTGTTCATGTCTGATCATTCCTAGAAGTTGAAAAATCATCTTGAATCCTATTGCCGCATTTACATATTGAACTACCTACTAACCTGATATTATAAAACTATGAAAATTTCACTTTCTGAAAATTTTAAACAAGATGTATAAAATTTTCTTGATTTTTCAACAACTTTATGATATTCGGTAATTAAGCTTCCTTTTTTAATATGAAAAGCAGAGACGGCTGAGGCACCAAATAACTAACAGAAAGACTGTGGTTCTCCAAGCCCTACTCTTCTAGAATTTAATGTGAGTAAGTGAACGTAAAAATCATAAACATCTATAAATCGATCAAAAAATCATAACATTAAATATTTTATTCGAGGATATGAGCCTGTTTACAGCGGTACTAAAATAGCACAAACATCCAAGAGAATTGTCAATTTATGCAATTTTAAATAGAAAAAAAATATTCTCAATTATACACGTATCAGATGTATAAGAATTCATCTAACTGTGGTAAAAGTTTTAATTTGTATTGTATAATCAAAAACAATCATCGGTAAATATAATGAAATCAACTTAGGTACTTAAAATAAATTAAAAATTTACTTTCATTTTAATGAAGCATTGTTTTGATTAATCATTGTATAATTGCGCTGTGCGTTCAAAATAGCATTTTTATTTTGATAAAATCAAACTATTTTCAATAAAACTTTTGTTACTATGAAGTATTTCCTAGCTGCAAATTAGTTTTGGTGAAATGCATTTATTACATGCATATTGCATACTTTATAGAACTTTTGTTCAGTTATTTAACTAATGAATATTGCTTTTCCGATTATTAATTAATAGTATATATAGGTAACTTCACCATGGTGCAATGTACATATTTGTATGCATATATTATTTATGAATATGATTAAATACACATTTTTTGAATTGAAGTTAGTTAAGAAGAACTCAATCAAAATAAAGTTACATAACAAAAGTAATTTCTTCTGCAAGAATTAAAAATTACAGTTAAAAGATAAATTATTAGTAGTTGTTTTCAAAACTGTTTTTTGATTCTTGTTAACTATTCACTTTACTATTTTTACATTATAAAATTTAAATAAAAATCTAACAAGGCTTTGGTCTGGAGATGATTCTAAAAGACATAAAACTCGCTTAGCATTTCGTTACACAGCAATTGGAATAACAAAATTATCAAAACTGAGTTTTTGTTATAATATAATAATAATTGAATATATTAGTTTTTTAAATATTTTTTCCAAAAGGCATACCATTAACTTGAAAATATGAAACGAAATATATTTTTTGATTGAATGTGAATTTAATAAAGAAATAGTTTCTAGCTTTTTCAGCGTCATGCTATTGTCAGAACTATCAGGTAGTCGTAGAAATAATATAATATCTTATAATTTTCGTATAACCAAATATTCAATCTTTGTTAAAAACGTTTTTATCTTTTATATAATTTAATATATAGTTATATATTTAACATTGCATAACTACCAAATTGTCTGTATACAAACTATTCCAGCCACATCAAGTTGTTCTTGTGTATCCTTTCAGTGGAAGCATGCATAACTTTTTAATTGTTAGCACCGCTGTAGTAAATAGCTCGCAGTCCACTAATTCTAGCGACGCGTCGCGACGCTCGACAAAATAGCAATCTGCATCGGTCTTGGCGCCGACGTCCAACTCTAGTGCTATGTGGCTAACCATATTACAAGCTGATAGGTCCACACACATTCAACGCGTCTGGTCGCTCACTTCCATTGTGAATATGCTCTAGTATATCAATCAAGACATGTGATCAAATGTAGATATAACTGGTTCAATTTTAATTCAAAAACTTAAAAAAAAACGTACAAAGATCCTTAAAGTCAGTATGTTGCATGGAAAAATAGCAGAAAAATCATTGCTATCGATGTTCAATTCTTAGCTTTAGTTAAAAAATGAGGTTTTTGGGCAATATCGTTTTTATTTATAAACAAATTTTATTTTAAATTTGAGTGGTTGAAATTTTGTACATTTACATGTATTTTGTCACTAACAACCCGGGTTTTGCCTTTCAACATCGTCAAGCATTCAAACACATGAATGAACTTGCACTGATTGACAGTAAATAGTTTATATTGTTTATATGTCGGCGTCCGTGGCGCAGTTGGTTTCGTCGCTGGCTACGGTTACGGATGTCTCGGGTTCAATTCCTGGTGCGGACGGTTTTCATAGATTGATCTTTCAATCGATTTATGGATTTCTGTTCGTAGTCTGAGTCCTCCCTCCCACCAATCCCATCCTCACGGGGCGTAACGAGAGCGATTAGCTAACCACTAGTCCTGTCATAGCCCTATCCTTCTATCCCTACTCTCTTCGAAAAAGAAAAGAGAGGTTGAGCAACTGAGTGACAAGCAGTTCTCGCAGAAAAAAATCTGTCAAGATACCTCCATTAGGAGACCATATGCTCCACATTGGGAGTGGACATGGAAAAAAATATATACAAGACAAAATACAACAAAATATTATCACCTACAAGTCTAGGAAATACATTAATACCTGAATTACACCTAACACTAACACGACAACAATGGACCTTAATCCTAGTTGGGAAATCAAAAGCATGAACAAACTCAAAGAACTTAACAATTGCAGTTGGCCAAGAATAAAATAAAATTAAATTACCAGTGATACCCACTTTTAATAGAATGGTGGGTTTGAAAAATGAAATTCGAAGAATTGTTTTAGTGCCTGAGGTTTACATAAAAACTTGTATATGCAAACTATTTATAATTATAACTGATCATTTGATGTATAACTATCAACGTGTTAAATTTACAAAACACGTCATTAGATTTTATCATTTGATTGTCGTATGGAATATTTCACATCTGCCCTGTCAATGTAACTTTCAGCCAGGCAGGGGTCAACCAAAATTTTATATACAAACAAAAGAGTCTAATTGCATTTGATTGCATTTAAACTACGCCCGGTCACTGGCTCGGGCATTGCAATCTACGCGTTTGCTGCGAATTGAATTAGCAAGTCGTGAAACATTCAGTATAGGGCGAACAAGCGTTTTACTCTGCGCCAAATAATCTGTAGATTGTTGTTCAAAGGTGGAATGATTTCATTTTAAACTATTTATTTTAATTCATACAAAAAGTTACACAGCATCGTGTTGTTTTTTTTTATTTATAAGCTAGACCTATTAATTATACTACTGCCATAGTTTAAAATAATGCTAAATATATAATTACATGTTTATGGTCTTACATATCGAATCATACTGTTTCACTAGGCGGCTCATATGTTCTTTTCAAATTTTCTATGGATTTGACTGTAATTTTGCGAAAATTCATTGTTAATATAAAATTAAAATTGGTAATTTTGTTATTTCACTGGCTTTGTTACTAACGTGACGGGTTTTCCTCTTTAAGAATGTTTGTGGATAGTCTACACTGCCTTTATTTTAGTAAAAAACACAATTTGTATTAAAATTTTTGACCAAATCGGTTTAAAATTTCAAATTATTAGTCTCTGTGATCAGATGGCTTTGGAGTCAAGTCGCGGTAAGGTCAATATGAGATTTAGATTTTTTCAATCTAACATTTGAGACTCTGTGCATGGGTGCTTGGATATTATTAGTTGTTATGCAAAATATTTAAATAAATTGATTGTATAATTACTTTTAAACGAAACAATTTATTAAATATTACTTTCGAAGACTATATATGTATACAAAACAACATTTGACGAGTGAGTGAATATGAAGTGTGGTTGTAATAGGCTTTCTCTTGTTGTGTTTACCATACCTGGACTGCTCCGGACGCCGGGAACACTGTTAGGCGAGAGATTCAATTATCTTATGGCGCCAAATGCCGGATAATTTGCCGTGCAAACTTAAAGAGAACAAAAACATATAAATTAGGAATTTATTCAAACTAGTAAGCGTATGATCTGGCAAATGAAATATTTTCCATCTGGAACATATCGATTTTTCTACAAGGAGGAGAGATATTTTAAATGGAGTGGTGCAATATTTCAGTAATTTTCTGCGTGAGTTTTAATCTGTATTTTTTTTTTATTATGAGAATATCTTAAAATAATACTATAAAATATTTTCGACACCTTGTCCGAAGCTGATTACATAAACTAAAACTGAAGATTTAGTTGGTACAAGACAAGTAAGTAATCAATTTTTTTTTTGCTTAAATAAATACTATTTGATCCCATAGCATTGTGTTGTCATACCTTTTTTGTGCGTAATGTGTTGTCTGTACTATTTTTTATTCGATCGCCATCTCAAAAGCGTAATTAAAAAAAATGTTTGAACTAAAACTGAACGATTAAAACATATTTATATGATAGTAGCGTCCTCGACCCATGATTCTCAAAGAAAGGTCGAAATAAGCTGAAATCTGTCACAATCCGGTTTTAATGATAACTGAGTACCCGGCATGCGTTGCAATGCCTCTCAAAGAAAGAAAGTGTTTGTGTTTTAATTTTGTTTATTAAAGTGCTTTCGGACACACAATATATCAGAATAAATCAGAACGTTTTCAGAACGTTTTCCGAGATGTCACTATGAATGAATTAATGAAACTGTCCATACTGGAATTCGAACCCGTGGACACTGCAACAAGCTACTCGGCAACAAGTCAGGTTGTAGCAAATGGTTTTTAAGATAAATAAAAGATTTTTTTTATATCATTCACATTATCTTTTATCATATTTACTTATGAAACTAATAACTGTTGCAAGTGGCTCTATTTTTCTGCGAAATATTTCCAGCATGACTCCAATTGACTGAAAATCTGATGCGAGGAAATTCTTTTTGTTATACTTACTTTATTTTTGCCCAGTCACAAAAGATTTTGCCATGACACATCAAAAAAGGAGACCAATTTTCTGCTCCATTGATAGTTTACTTTAGTCTATAAGATCATGACAAATGTACGGCAGAATCCATACATGGTATATTGTTTTTTTTCTTCCGGGTCACTGTCATTTGTTATTGGAAAAATTTAAAAAAAATGTCTTCGTGGTAAAAAGAAAGGATTTTCTTATAACGTACAAAACTTTTCTTCCTTTCCCTTTTCAACTATGATTATTTTGCAATTTGTAGAATGTTCAATCTTGGTGGAGTGAATTTAAAATGATAAAAATGTATAGTTAGTAAATTATTTGGATAACATTTTATGAAGGAATGCGATGATAATATAACTTTCAAAATGGATATTTTTACTGGATATTGAACAGTTGTAAGTTTTATTTTAGCCCTCTTCAAATAAAGAACTGTTAAACTACAAAAATAACCATTGTAATATTAAAAGTATTGTTTTTTTATATAAGAGTAAATGAAAAAATGAACGGCTGACTTTATAACCGCATAAAAATTCTATCGTTAACAAGTATTTTAAATATATTACAGAATGTTGTCACATTTATTGATGTTCAATTTGGAATAAGAGGGTAACAGAGCTCACGCATAAATGACAAAAATATTGATAGGTTTGATTGTTTTAATGCCCTAGGCTTTAAGCGTTGTACCCACAACCATCCACTACGGCTTCACACTATTCTTACAGGGTGTATTCCGCACCGTAACAATATTATGCGTGTTTTACATTTTTACCATAATTTCCGAGAGGAAATTACTCAGGACTTGGTTGCATGCAATTTAGTGTGCAGGAAGTTAAAAAATAAATTACAATTAGAGTGAAAGAGGGTTATTGAAAGAGTCCTTAGGAATTTAGTTCGATTAGCTTTCTATAAGTTTGATTTGCAATACATGCAAATTTTTACCTCCAATACAACACTTATCATATATGTTATAATTTACGCCTATGGTCGCTCCTAATGTAGAGCATATGGACTTCTAATGGAGCTACAGAAGTTTGTTTACGAAAACTGCTTGTTACTCAGTTGCTCAATCCATATTTTTTGAAGAGAGTAGGGATATAAGCATGACTAGGACAAGACCAGTGGTTAGCTAATTGCACTCACTACACTCTGTTTTTAGGATCCAATAGATGAGAGTATATTTTAGTGATCACAAATGTCCATGCCTGCTAACAGAAAATAAAATCAATTTATGAAACTGTCCGTACCGGGATTTGAATCAGAGAAATCCGTAAATAAATCCAATGACGCTTTCCATTGCACCACGGATCCAACGGTTTCGAATATTTATGTAAAATATACGACGAATTTTTCAACTGTTCATTATTTCACATATGATTTTCATTTTAATGTAGAGAAATTCATTTACCAACATTTTTGTGAGCTTCATCGATGTATTTAGTATTCATTCTTCAAAAACAGAGATAAACTCACATACACACAGTCAAAGTAAATACAGTTTGTTATTATTGGAATGATATACAGTATTTTTAAATTATGAAATAAATATTAGCGAACAATATCTTCAATTAATTCTAAATCGTGTCGTCGAAAGCAAATTAATATGACAAAATCTACATTAGACTCGCCAACCTAGTGTGAGTTCATGCAAACATTTCATCGGGAATAATCTACCATTACAAACAGGAACAAACTATAAGCAATATTGTTTTGATGCACTACCCCCGATAGCCAAGCTCCCTCGCGTGCACTGAATACTCTTCGTGTTGAAACAGTTAAGTGTTACGACCAAGGCTGGGATGTCAACTCGAGCATCAAGTACCGAGGTACTCGCTTGACGGGATATCGAGTACTACCTGGTTGACTTTTTCGAGTACTCGAGTAGCACTTAGTTTTATTTTTTTTGTACTCCTTAATAGACTATTTTTTTGTTTTAAAATAAAATTTTAGAATTAACTTTGATATTATATATTGCTTTAACTTAAGAAACATCTTTCTGAAACTGCTTGAATTATGTTTTTAAAGATAATTTGAATTTACAAATAATTACCTTATTTCTTATACAAATATAATAAATCTATTTACCATAATTTTAGTGGTGTACAACTAAAACATATTTATAAACAGTTCATTTATAAGTGTTCAATTCTACAATATTTCATTATTTAGTTGACAGCTATTTCGGTTTGACGCCTTATTCAGAACTATGCTAAAAACTTATTTCATATTAGACTATTTAAGCATAATCACTCTTGAGGTGTTAACTGTCAATTCTTGATGGAAAAGCATTATATTTTAAAAATAAAACATTATTTTTTTACTACTCCCACATATTTATAATGATCAGCACCGGTTTCATTTGAAAATGCTCGTGTTGAGCAAAACCGATCTTGATCATTTTATACATGTGGAAATAGTAAAAGCATATTGTGCTTTTGGATTATTGAGATTTTGTACACTTCCATGTATTTTCTCACTAACGACCCGGGTTTCGCCTTTCGGCATCTTCAGGCATTCGAGCACACGAATGGACTTGAACTGACAGACAGTAAACAGTGTCTAACGTTTATATAGAAGATACAAATACGACAAATATTATTTACGAGGTAAGATATTATACGTCTGAGAGCCACACTGATACCTGAGTTAAAATTTCGAGAATCGCCTTAATTCTTATTTTGTAAACACCACATTAACAGAGTAGCGAATTGCCGCTTTCCAACTTCTTTTGGAATTACCAGTGATTTTACAATTATAATAGCATTGTGGGTTTCGACTGGATGCAATTCGACGAAACGGTAAATATATACAATCATTCCACTTTATTGAAGATGCCGAAAGGCGAAACCCGGGTCGTTAGTGACAAAATACATGGAAGTGTACAAAATCTCAATAATCCTAATTTGATATTGAAATTCCATCAAGCACCCTCAGTCGATGTCTTAAATTATATTGTGCTTTATTTTAAAAATGTTTAATTAGAATAGCTATCAATGACTTCATGTTTTCATAACGTGTGTACGACTTTCAGTTAGCATAAAACATCCAATACTAAAAATTTACCATTTTTATTGTTCTCATATTCAACACTAGCTTGATATTTTAATCCCGGTATTTGATCAATAGAAAATCGTAACGTATAGTAGTTTTAAGTAAAAATGAGAAAAACATGACTCATATATCCTGGTGTAAAAATATGTCAACATCTCTAGTTCTTTTTCCGTATCGCTGGAAATATGGGTAAACATTCAGAATCGATACAACGCCGCTTTGATGGCCAGAGAATTTATATTGCGTTGTTGATGGAAGTAAATGGAGTGCATTAGAGAGACAACGTTTTGTATGAAAGCCTTTTTTTGTTTGTGTGAAAGTGTTTTCATGGGGTGTCACACGACGGAGGCATTTAAATTGAAAATAATAAAAGATTTATTGTGAATAATGGCAGCTTATTATGCTGCGTTCTAACGATTCTTGTTTATATTCATACACTGTATTTAAAACTATCAATCATTGTGGTTAAATGAACGATCGAGAGATTATTACTTAATCCGTTTCGTGATGTAGAGTGTGATTACTTATAGATTAGATATTTTATAAAAATTGCTTTTTAATCGATTTATTTATTACTGTATGCGATGTTTTCATACTTTCTCACAAAATTGAATACTTAGTTGAATGGAATCTTTTTAGGGAACTAATCAATACAGATGGTAACCCAGATGACATGGCAATACTCCACTTATACAGGTATATAATAATATAGTAATACACGTGAGCTTCTGAACAAGTGGACGGCCGATCTATTCTTAAATTAAATATCTGTGATTAAACAAGCAAGGAACGCGATTCCTAAATCTTTAAGTCTTTTTGTTTTGATATGACCGCTTTATATTCAAAGAGAGTTCTCAAAGACCTCTTTTCTTCCACCCAATCTATGAAAGCGTTTTTTAGCGCCATTGAGTACTATAGATTATATGGATGGTCATCACTGGCCATCAATTCATTGAGGAAGATTATGAGAAGAGCCTTACAATTAACCACCAATAAATCAAAAGATCCAAAATAGGGGCCGAGTAAAAAAGTAATATTTTTGTATTGGGAACAACCATTGATAATGTGATACCGAGTTGATGATATTGTATTGATACAAAAATACTGTAATTCAATAATAGTTATTGGTTATACTTAGTTCTTTTTTTTAATCAAACATAAAAAGACGTCGGAACACTCAACTCAAAATATTTAAAAACATTTGCTTATGTCAGATTTTTAAGTTTAAAAAGCAACGTTCTCCGTATACCCTTGACATTGTTAAATAGGCACGAATGTATCAAGGAGTGAAGCCTGCGTTTCGAAAGAATTAGTTGAGAAGGCTCACAGCTGTAAAAGTTTAATGCAGTCACATCCATTGCTACAAACCCTTTTCAAAAACACACCCTGAGATTGGCCATGTCCCCGACGCGAGAGGTAGCATGTGGCATGCTGTGACAAATGCGGCTAGCGACCCTACATCGCTACGGGGTCGAAGAAAAATGGCAGAGAAGTATGCTCCGTAAAACTGACCATTTCGTATGGCAAAGGTCATTGATTGCCAATTTTACGTTGGATACGTAAATTAAAAAAACTCATAATGAAAAGAAAAACATATTATTTCATAAAAAATAAAGTACAGTTTAGTACAGTAGATATTTTTCACCTTTTGTTTTAAATATTTCGTACATTTATAAAAAATATAACAAAGCAGTAGACATCTTAAGTAGATATAAATACTTTGTTAGTTGTAACCTTATTATAATTAAATAAATGCCAATTCAATCAAAATACTTCACTTATTCTATTACTCAAAATTTAAAAATTATTAACCTTTTCGTAGTCATGGTGTAATATTGTGTTCCATCGGCATTTAAACTATTAAATTATCTGTGAAATAGGTCATATAAAAAAAATTGCTACTTGTAAATAAAATAGTTCTTTAAACAATTAAAAATACATTAAACTTGGCGTCTTCTTTGTATAATTAATCATAATTTGGAAACCTCGCAAATTTTACCATCGAAAAAAACAACATTACTGTATAGTATAATATTAAATATAGTATAGTATAGTAACGAACCGAGATGGATGACCGTATCGTATGCAACCGTTTAGTTTCAAACGGCACTGATACACGTCTCGAGTCTGTTCTGCTATGAAAAATTTAGATTTTTACGTCTTTCGATAATTTCGTATAGTTTGATATGTATTTCAGGTTTTACACATAAAATATGACGTAAAATAATTAGTTAAAACTACATAAAACCATATTGCACTCTTTGAAATTGTCATTTTGCTTAATAAATGCGTTTATATGACAAAACCAACACGGTAACGCAATGTGACTGCATGAGATCAGAAGAGATTGTTTGACATGAAAACGGGAAGGTTAACAGCTGGCAAAATTGAATATATAATTATTTAATCCTTTCATAAAGCATTTTTTTAGAATTAATAAAAAATATATATGTTTCATATTTCATTTACATATCAAGACTGGTTTCAGTTTATCATCAAGCATTTTTTACTGTTATAATCCACTAGCTAAGCTAAAATGATGTATATAGTTTACAATTATTTTTATTGCATCTTATAATAATGATGTGTGATAACACAAACGATAAAGATAATAAAGTTAAATAGTAAACAAACATTTTTTAAAAGTAAGTCAGACCCTCAACAAAAAAACAACAATACTATTCTATTCCAGCTTTTTTCTCATGAATTTTTTACCCGTATTGTGGGTTATTGGTATGGGTACCACAAAAAAAGTATTGATTTAATTTTGAACAATTCGTGAATCAACATATTGGAGCAGGTGATTACGCTCGGTCACGATTAGATAAATACGTCGAAATATAACAATTTATTGATTAAGCTATGTATTTTACGCACACTGAAAAAAACATCTCAAAATAATTGTATTGTTGATATTAAAAATTTTAATTTTAATGTGATTTTTGTAACAAAATGTGAGAACTTGAATAACTAAAAGATTCTTGATTTTACAAATATGAAAGATCCAAATATTAATTTTGAATTAAGGTCTACATACATTTTCATAACATTGGTAGTAAAGAATATAAAGTATTACCAAATAATTATTTCTGTTTAATTAAAGAGCTTTAAGGTAAATCTGTTTTTTTCTCTCATCAAAGCTAAGCTATGCATAATCTAGTAATGGCAAATATGGTGGACGAATTTGACAACTTCTGGCGTAGGCATTCATTCCGTGCGTAGCTAGTGGGCGTAGACGTCCACCGTGTGAGTGTAGAAATAAAAACGTGTTTATTAATGGGCGTCGAATGAACGACCTTTCAGTAGAACGTGCTTTCGTAGAGGAATAGCGAGAAATTCGTGTGTATATTAAAAGAAAAGGGTGTGTGGTCGTTTGTTTTACACGTTTAATTAAACGAAACACAGAAATATGAACATTTAAAGGCAGAAAATTTATGATGGTAAGTGTCTGAACAGTGAACTAATTTATGTAAAATGCAATCATTATAACTTTAGAGTTTAGAGACTTGGTTAAGAAAAGTTTTCAAAGTTACTTTATATTTCACCGTAAAAACATGTCTGAGTATGTATTATTTAGCCATCACTGGACTGACACTAGTATTATGGAATTAATAAAAACTGAATACTGTTGGAAAACGTACATGAAACAATACAAAAAAAAAATATTATAAGAACAGTAATGGTTTGAGAACCGGCTTTTTATAAATTTTAATTGTGATCAATATGGTCTTAGGTTGCGGTGTTCACGTGCTGTAATCTCAGTACGGAAACTTTCATAATATTAATTTTTATATATATTTATGCATTTTTGTTAGAAATCATAGTTGTTCGTGATTTCTAATAATGTTGCCACTAAGCCGATTTAAAAAAACGAGACAAAGTAAAGGCGATTAGCTTACCACTAGTGCTTTCCTAGCTTTATGCCCACTTTTATCTGTACACTGTTCAACAATGAACAATGAGTAACACACAGTTTTCTTTAACAATTATGTCAAGATGAGCTCTGTTAAGAGTCCTCATGATCAAACTTATGAGTGGAGATGGCTACAAAAAATACATTTTAATGTTAATTGCTATAATAAGATAAGAATATTGATAAAATTATTTTTTAAATACAATCTCTGTCACAATCTATCTAAGCATTGTTACAATTTCGTCGCAACATTACAATCGTCACCTATCGGCGATAAGTATATCGCTGCGTCGTTGGTACGAAACCAAGAGAAAGCCTCGCCAAGAATGGTTAAGAAATAATTGCGTCGAAAATTTCTTACGCGCCAGGATGTAGAACAAGCAGGACGTGTGAGGAACGCGCCTAAGATTGGTCTCGGACACCCGGGCTCGTCGCCTAGCTGTTTTATCCATAAGGTCGTAATTGTATATATATATTTTAAAAGTTTTCTTGTTTTAGTGAAACCATCTGTTCATAAATATTGTATCGTCGTGTAATTTCCGTATTTATTTGTTTAATAATTTAAATCCTGTGCATCTACGGTTCACCCAACCATATTAAATGTGTTTTTTAACGATATCCGTATTTTCATTTTTATTATCTTTCATTCAGCGTGTATCTTCACGCATGACGCCCAAAATTTAATTGCCACATGTATTTCTCCTTACAGAGCAAAGTAAAGTGTACCGAGATTGGCAAACCTTATCCACTTCCCTGTGATAACTCTATCCTATTTCTCCGTTGAGCTATCTATTTTTCCATATTTTGTGATACCTACTTCCTTCTGTCATTTCATTTCATTACACCTTTTAATCCCAAATTTCTAATGCACTTAATTATAAAGTCAATTCATTTATTTAAATTCAAAAATGTTTTAAACACAACAGTTTGTAAAAGCACAATTGTATAAAAATACATATTTTAGTACGCAAATAAAATATTTTCATTTTACCAAAATGTGTTTAAAAAATGTTTTTATAATTTGATAAAGCGCACTGACAGGAAAATTTTTAACTCTCGTATTGCAGTTCATGTAAGTGATAGAAACTGACTACTTGACTAGTTTAAGAATAAAGAAAAATGAAATCAATTGAAAATCAAAAAAATGACTCAATGGTAAAATAACAAATAGAAATACATTCAATTTTCGTGAAATAAAGTCCTGCATAAATATTTATAATCCCTTGAAGCTTTTTGTTAAATGTTTTTTTTCTAACTACGTCTCATTCACATTCATGAGATATTCCTACTGTTTGAGAGAAGATTTGTTGAAGAGATTTTATGTCACTCTTATTCCATTATGCTATTTTCATATATCCATTGTATGCATTCTTGAATTTGACTAAATCTCCATATCAATATAGCCTTCGAACCTTTGGTCGTAAATTCTCATGCGCCTTTTGGTCTGAATTTAAAGCATTCGATAAGAATTTAAGGAGAGAGAACTTTACATAAAACATTTTTTTACCTTATTTGTACTATTTATTGGAGAATATAGAAGTAAAATAAAGTCATTTTATTTGGTGATGTAATTTTAAGGAAACTTTCAAGCTTAGTCTTTAAAATAGTTAGGTGTAGAACTTTAATGATAAATATTTTTTTAGATCATTTATGAAAGTGAGATGAAAAATATTTGATTACTATATCATCATCATCATTTTCTGCAAGGGTCGATCCACTGCTGGATGAAGACCTCCCCATGCTCCCTCCACACTTATCGGTTCTTAGCTTTGCGCTGCCACTTACTTCCATCAAACTTGACAAGTTCGTCAATCCAGTGGGTTTTTGGGTGCCCCTGAAGCCGCTTAGTGCCCCTTGGGTACCACTGAATTCGCTGCATTCGTCTAGGGGTTGTCTGTTCGCCGAGCGACATGTCCGGCCCACCCCCATTTCATCAATTTGGTGACCTCTATCACATCTCTCACTCTTGTTTGCTTCCTTATCCATTGGTTTCATTTGGGGTCCTTACGCGTTATGCCCGACATGCACCTTTCCATGCCACGTTGCGCCGCTCTCAATTTTTAAACCTCTCGTGTATTGAGAGTCCATGTTTCGCAAGCATACGTTAACACTGGTAGCAAACATTGGTTGAATACTTTATGCATCAGGCATAATGGAAGGTCACTCTTGAAGATATTACCTAAGCGCCCGAATGCCCTCCATGCAAACTTGGCTCTTCGTGCGATATCGTCATATGCCTCCATCTACAGATATTTGCTGTCCGAGGTAGACATAGCTGTTGGTCCTGTCGATTTGATTGCCTTTGATTAAAATCGCTTTTGGGTCAGCAAAGTGGTTTATCATCACTTTGTCTTTGAGACATTAATATTTTAACCTACTTTAAAGCTTTCATTTGCGAGCTCTTGCACCATTCTCTGGAGTTTTTTTTGAGTCACTGCGAAGACGACAATGTCGTCTGCAAAGCACAGGTGGCTGAAGTATTCCCCGTTGATAAGGATTCCTCTCCTCTCCCAGTCGATGCGTCTAAATATATCTTCTAGAGTGGATGTGAATAGTTTGGGTGAGATTGTGTCTCCTTGCCGGGCACCCTTGCTAATTGGGAATCTACAGGATAACTACATAAGGTAAACGTACCAGTAGTGGACCGCTTAAGAGTAAAGTTCAATAAAAATAACGATTGACGTTTAACATTAAACCGAATAATGAAAAAAATGTAAGTATATTCATAATGGATCAATCTGAATTAATATTATAAGTCTACAGTAAGAAAAGGGTCGGTAACAAAGAAATTGCGTTCATTTTTTAACAGCCATGTTAATTTTTCAGTAGTTGACCATCTAAAAAATTGAAAGTTCCAATAGACGACCACTTTTTTTCAGTAGTTGACCATATCTAATCAGAAGGTTTCATGAAAGCCTTAAGACCCTTCTTGGTTGAATCAAGAAACATATGCTTAAATTCACTGATACCCTTAACAGCTATCTTGAGAAATACAAAATAAAATACTAGGTGTATAAGACTTTATTTTCAAATGACCGCTATGACACTTCAATGGCATATATGGTGATGTGCTAGTTCCTCAATCCAACAAAAAATGGTTTCACTTGTCTTCAAAACTGAGGTATCTATATTTTTGCATTTGAGTTACATCGACTAGTTTCATTGCCAAAACAAGGTTTTTACAAAGATAATAGAATACTGTACTTTGAAGTACAGTTTTCTATTATCAGTCAGCTATTTTGTTATCTAGTATGAAAATTTTGAAGTTATTTTCATTAAGAGTGTACTGATTTTACTTCAGTCGCAATATAATATTATGTAAATGTGTTTATTTCTTCGTTAAATTTAATTATTGATAGCGAAAATGTCTAGCCAGCGCATATCTCATTCACCGATGTCAAAAGTGATAAAACTACTGGTAAATTACTATTCAAAGGAAATAATTATTCCTTACAACTTTATTGCTCACACGTTAGTTCATTTCACATTTGTCAAACTGATGTTCTAAATAAATATTTGTAATTATGGCAGCAAAGCATCAAATCTTTATAATCTTAAACGATTGGTATTCATAATTACCATATTATTCATATTTACCTGTTTGAGTTTTCCGTATTTCTAAATAGAAAAATAAAGGACTCGCATTAATCTCTTGTTTCAAGCATTCAATTCACATACTTTTGAAAGAAGGAGCTTTATTTTCAATCGAGAAAACTTTTACTTCTAGAAAAAGAAAGTTTACCGAACTAAATAGCTTTAGACACCGGATTTGTTATATTTGGCGCTGTTGAGTTTTATATAGTGTATATTTTTGCATTGAGAAAAAAAGCCTGTTTGATTTCAAAATATATTTTAAGTGTCACTCACTAATTTTTTAGTAGATTTTTGTGTCCATTCTATCTAACTTAGTTATTCCACTTGGTTTATCACTAACGTGACGCGTTTCGTCTCTTTAAGAAGCATCTTCAGACTAACCGTATCACAAGGTTATTTATTTCTAAGGTAAACGATGATTCTAATTCTTAAAAGGGTGGGAGTGAGTTTTATTATATATTACTAGACGGGTGGAGAGGGGTAAGTTATAAATACTGTTTCACTATATACAAATCAATTACTGGCACCTGGATGTGAAAAACCCAAGGGAAATAAATTTTATAATGGCGAACTGCCTGTTCTGTTTAAAATGTGGTTTACTAATCCTCCATTAGTGTTAATAGTTTTATTGATTTCTGAAAATTCTAAGCTATTCATTTTAATACCTTTTTTATTTACACGTTGGAGTATTTCTACGTTATTATTTTTACTAAAAGTATGATCATTTTCAATTAAATGATTTGCAAACTCTGAAAAATGATTACTTTTGAGACATCTTATACATTCTTTAACTCTAATATTAAAGCTTCTACCTCTCTGTCCTACATAGGAACCTCGACAGTCTTCACAAGAGAAGCGGTATATTCCACACTGTGGCAATGATTCTATTCTATCTCTATTGTTCAATAATATTTGACCTAAATTGTTAACTGTATAAAAAGCTGAATCAACGTTTACCTTAGAAATAAATAATCTTGTGATACGGTTAGTCTGAAGATGCTTCTTAAAGAGGCGAAACGCGTCACGTTAGTGATAAACCAAGTGGAATAACTAACTAATCAATTTTTAATTTAATTTTATATTGAAGTTTAGTCCTTTTAATCTACTCAGTTCCATTCGTAAATATCAATCTGAAAGATACCCGGTTACTATAAATGAGTAACGCACTGAATGCCAAGTGGTAAAACGTCTATACTAATTTTCCTATTCAGACACAGGCGGTCATCTGATAGTTGAAATTGTTTTAAAAAATACATTATTCTAAATATTCAATCAATATAGCATAAGGAATCCCTTTTTCTGATAAAAGTTAATTGTAATAATACTTTTAATTGAGAACTGTCCAAACTTCATTTCACTTCATTGCAGGTCAACCACATGTCACCACAAAACCCATCAAAAAAATCTGTTAAAAATACAGTGGGTTACAAACTACGACAAATAGATAACAGCGTTCCGAGATCACTTTCCATATATCCATATTTTTCAATATATTCAACTTAATTAAAGATATGAAAGTGGACTATGCAACCTTTCATAATGCCTGAAATTAATAAATGGCGATGAACGTGGTAAAGAAACTGGTTGTGTATACAGATCCTTTTACAATCAGATAGCTACGTAGGTATAATCTCTGTATAAGCACGAAATAAAATCATGGCTTGAGAGGAGGCTACGAGATAAAAGCAAATATTAAAAGTTAATGTAATAATATACTACGTTTTTTGTAAATCAGTTATGTTTGCTTTTAAAGAAAAACTCCATACTGAGATTTATCAATAACACATAAATAATAGTATTTGTTATTTCAGTGTGATATTGAAATATAAATCTTATGGACAATTTTTACGACTAGATGTCGTAAAAAATGTATTTTCAAATCTCCCTGGTTGGGAATTTGAATGATTTCATATAACGTTAATAAAAACTGAACGATGACATCATAGTATTAGAAAACACTTTGGATACCTGGAAAAAGGTTTTCCCTTACTTTCCTAATATTGTATGGCTTTTTAGATAAAAATTTATGGTGCTATTGATCGGCGTCCATGATGAAATTCATGGAAATAACAGTTTTTTTGAATTCTCTTTTCACTGAAAGCAAACTTTTTATTAGTATTTTTCGAGGTATATATTTTAATATGCTTACTTCTAAATACAAGCCTTCTTTGGTAGTGAATCTTTTCTTGCAATCTTATAGTTAATGGTATTGCTACCTAATTAAGTTTTGATAACACTGCTTAGAGTCTAAACTTTAGACTATAGAAATACTAGTGTTAAATAAATCCTACCTTCTTATTGTCATCTTCTATGAGCTGAAAAATTGAGATCCATTTGCTAGACATAGGCATATTATGCATATAACTATATGTATATATTCATAAAGATAACATTTTTTGAGTTAATTATTTAGGTTAACTTAACGATGATGAAATGTCGAAAAAATGAAATTTTGAATAAGTAAAATAACAACGTATGTAATATTACTGTAAATCAAGGTTTTTATTTTATTTATAACTATTATTATGCATTTTAGGAATTATAATAATGCAGATTTGATCATTTGCATAAATTTAATTTTTAGTATTTTTTGTATGAAGTAAAAGGGCTTTGGAGAGTCCATTAACAAAATAGTTAAATATTACTTTAATTTTTAAGTAACTTATCAAAATAAAATATGCCATCAATATACATCAATATCAATAAAATCATCGGGCCCGTGGTGCAGTGGTCAACGTCATTGGCTACGGTTACGGATATCTTGAGTTAAACCCAAGTCACGGTACAGACAGCTTAAAAAATGATTTTTTAATCGATTTATGGATTTCCGTTCGTAGGCATGAATGTTTGTGATGTATAGAACTTCCTCCCATTGTAATATATCTATTCTTGTATTCCTAATATCATCAAAAAAGAGAGGTTGAGCAACTGAGTAACAAACAGTTCTCATAGAAGACTTCCGTTGAGATACCTACATTAGGAGGGCATATGTTTCACACTTGGAGCGGACACGGTAAAA
Organism: Himalopsyche phryganea; assembly: GCA_022494535.1. Taxonomy (NCBI): domain Eukaryota; kingdom Metazoa; phylum Arthropoda; class Insecta; order Trichoptera; family Rhyacophilidae; genus Himalopsyche; species Himalopsyche phryganea. Next base: position 13,068,666 of record JAGVSL010000013.1, on the reverse strand, counting down.
AAACAATAAAATGTAATACTATCAATCACTCTTACTTGTAGCTTTCATGTCGTAGCTGAAAAACTGATTGTATTTTGCTTAAAATATATATAATCACGTAGGTGTATTTATTATTAAAACAACATTTATATAACTTCTTAAGTAACTTTTCTTTATAGTGCATTTATTTATGTTTATTCTTTTTTTCTTTTAATAGAAATCCTGAAGAAATTATAGTCAGCCAAACAAAGATATATTATTATAACGTGTCATCGTTCACAATTACTTGCAGAACGAAGAAAGTTTAAATAGTCTGTTTTAAATGAGGGAACTTCGTATATACATTTCTCCCAAAATCCCGGTCATCATCAATCCACCCGTCAGGCAGGACGCCCCCTGTTTTTATTTTGTCGTTTTCTTAAATCAGCCCAACCCCGTAACGCACGGAAAGCCATCGAAAAACACAAGCAAAAATGTCCTTTGGATAACGGCTCCCTGAACACTATTCTCCTCTGCAGTGGTGCCGGGCTTTGTTTGATAAAATCATCCCGATACCTTCATACGTTGGCGTTTTATTTGGATGACCCAGTTCATATAGCAGTCTCGGAATGATAAAAAATCGGCTTTCGCATCAAACTTTTGCCATGGGCGGGTTTCTCTCAGTTTTTGAGGAGGTTTTTTATGGTACCATCTGTAGTTTCCCCCAAAAGTTTCAGCCGTCATGGAATTAGGGTTTGCACTCTAAAACTTGATACATTTACTTGATGTATATATATGTCTGACTCCCTTTTGTACCATTTTGTATCAACCGGATTGTAGTTATTATCGAAATAATGAAAAAATGCTTGTATTTATTCAATTTTTTACCTGTTAAATTAAAAAAAGTTTAATTTGAATACAAAATTGTCTGTAATTATAATACTAATAGTCAGCATAGATAATATTACACTGTTTAAAAAAACGTTCAGTATTTTAATAATAATTCAGAATTTCAATAAAGTAATAATTAACTGTAATAATGTCAACCTGACTAATTAGTGATTTGTTTAATTAAATAAACTAATACATTTCATAATATTCATAATTTTAAAGATAGAACTTGTCAGATTTCCTTGATAATATCAAACAATCTTGATGTTTCTGTTGATCATCTGAGTCGTGAACATGAACATTTCAGATAGCGAATAATTATTCCTACCACTAAAAAGAGCGTACAATTTATTTAAATTCATTGCTAAAAAATTGTGGGGAAACGAATAAATACGTGGCACAACACGGACGAGCTGCCAACACTAAACGAAAGCAGAGAAAACTGACTATCTCACGCACTGAAACAGGCGACAATAATTTCTCACTAATCGTCGACCGCATTGGCGGCAGATCTAAATATTTCTAAATGTAAATATAAATCTGTAATCACACAAGTCAAATAAAGGATTCCAAAAAACCATTCTGAGTGGACATGTGTGACATCAAAGGAATAATGTTCAGTAAGAAGATTTTTCGAAAAATTCTCGGAAGACTTTACAGAAAATTTGAAGCATTCATGTATAATATATTTACAAAATCGTATTGTATAACCAATAAATACATAGGTAAATGGAGTTGAATTGATTTAAATCGAAAAATAGTTTTCAACATTTTTCCAAGTTGAGTTTTATTACATTTAATACGGTTTTCAAGCCTTACAAGATGTGACGATGATACGACTCGTCAAATGCCTGCAAGTGAAAATGCCTCCGCGATAGGCTTAAGCGGTCAGAGAATTGGTACCCATATGAGATATGATTGAAAACCTGAGACCCTTTGCTGACTGCCTTTTTCCGAGATTCATTTTTATGACTTCATATTTTACCCCTTATCTGGCTCTCTTTATTTTTTGTGGATGCTATTCAAAAACACTTTTTTTTGATTTTTGGATGCATACTAAAAAGTAATCGGGTGTCGTAAAGAAAATATATTGAATTTATAAGAATTATGAATAAAATCTAAGTTCACGAACAATACCTTAGTAAACCTGTATAGATAAAAATAATAGAATCAACGTTATTTTCTTGAATAGTATGACGAATTTTAGTTTTTTTTTACTCTATGTTGACATACACAGATCACATGGCTGAGTGGTATCGCTTAACGGTTTTGGTTCAAATGCTGTTCACAAACAATCCGAATTGACAAAAAAATCAATCAATCCATAAATATGTTGATTTAATTTACATTTACTCTGCAGAACTTCATCGTAATAAGGTAAAATAGCGTTTTCGTGGTGACAAGGTTAACGTTGTTGTTTTCGGTTAAGTATCTCACGGGTCCAAACAGTTTCATAAATTAATTTTTCAATAGATTTATGGATTTCTGTTTATAGGCATGGATGTATGTGATGTTTAAAATTTCCTCCAACCCATCGGATTCTAGTAATGGGTCATATCAAGGTTGACTAGGCAAATACCAGTCCTGCCCTAACCCTATTATTCTATACCTACTCTCTTCGAGAAAAGAGAGACTGAGCAACTAAGTAACATAAATAAGTTTTTCTAAACAATTCGTTTAGAAAAACTTATGTTGAGATACCTCAATTAAAAATTCATTTTGGTCGTAGATATGGTTTTAAAAAAAAATAGCAAAGTATTTAGTAATACAATTATGGGGATGTAGTTAAAGATATTTCAGCATTACACAATTGTTAGAACTTAATATTTTATAAATCATGCAGAACCTAATACTTATTTCAATTTCAAATCATGATTATTTTCCTTTTATTTCATTCTATCTCATCTGACTATGTTTACTATAATCGAACTATAGGCATATAAACCCAAAACATTTATTTCATGATTTCACATTTATCCTTCACACAGCAGAACGAAAATGTATATATTATTCATTTTAATAAAATTTTAACAAAAATTCGAAATTGAAATATTTTAGTATTTTAAAATTGATTAAATATATATATATATCTGGCATTACAGCTGACAGCCAATGCGCCAAATATTTTGAAAATTAGAACATCAAACGAGATAAACTCGATGAAAATTCATTCATGTCCAAGATCACAAATTTGAATTCAAAAAATCTATATTTGATATTGGCCTTGCTGAGAATAGAGCCATTACCCACTTAATCGCTAGGGCAAACACTTACCACTATACCACAGAGGCCGACAAAGCTTAAGTTAAAGGTAGAATTTAGAAAATATTTATAAAAACAAAATTTAAATCACCTAAGAAATGAGCCATTAATATTTTTCAATGCTCGTGATGATCAAAACCAGTCCTAGTCATTATATAAATTGTTAAATCAGTATGATATATTTAGGAATCTTTTATTCGACTTGTTTGCCATTTTGGAATAGATCTGCCGTCAACCTTTGCGGTCGACGGCTAATGAGAAATTATTGTCGCCTGTATCGGTGTGTGAGGTAGTCCGGCTATTATGATGTTCGATCGAGTTCAATCGTCTATCGACCGTCTCGGTGTATGGTATGACGCATTGTATTGGTTTCTCTGCTCACATTAAGTGTTGGCAGCTCACGGTATTGTCCTTCGTATTAATTCGTTTCTCTATATGTTTATTGCGGATTCAATTTTATGATTACGCAACCATAGAGTAACGAACAGTACTAAATTTTGTTTATTTTTTTAAATATTAAATAACAGATGATTAAAAAATATATTTTCTTCGTATTGCGTACACCGTATTATTCCGGTTGATTAAATTTTACAAAACAAGGTCATTGACATAAATTATTTTATTGTACGCGGGATACTTCCGAATTCATTGATTCGGCTTTCATTTGATTCAAATTGCTCAGCCGGAATAGAAAGTCTAATAAATTCCATTTCGTTTCATTGTATCGACAATGGTATTGAGAATTTCCACCGTCTCGCATAAATCATTCTTGGAATTAATTCGAAAATTTTCGTGCGAATGGAAGAGAACGCGAAATTTTATCTGCCTCTCCACATCTAATAGAATCCCGGGGAGGCTGCATGTTCGGAACATAACGAAATCGTTGTTGGCACACTTCCACAACGGTCGCAAGACATAAACCTTCTTACAAACCTCCTGTTTACTCCTCAAATTTCCATAAATGTTACATAAATTCGCAGCTTTTGGTCCATTTGTGGTCGTTTGTATAATATTTGATAATTTACGTCATTAAAATGAGTCGAAGAAGACATTTGAAATTATTTCGGTTTAACGCACAGCCATCTGTTATTATTTTGTTGTGAACAAAATAAGGCCGTATACAAAACAATTGTTATGTCTCGTTTAACATATATTTTTATTTAAGAAACTTAAAAATTATAAGCTTTATTGTTTTATTACAATACATATTTCTTTTTCATCTTCTTCCATACTCACTCCTAATATGGAGCATATGACTACCACGTGGTGACCAACTGAGACACGCAGCTGTACATGATTAAATGCCATCTGTTCAACGCTTGCATTCTACTTCTGCTGCTTTACGGTATCGAATCATGGCACCTGATGAAGTCTCAGAAAAACCGTATACTGAGCTTCAAAAATAGACGCTTGCATGGGATACTGAGGGTGAAGTAGTTTGACTTTGTGAGGTATTCAGAGATTAGGGAACGGAGCGAGCAACGCCCTGTCATGTCGGCGGTTATGGAGAAACATTGGAACTGGCTGGGTTATGTGCTGTGGATACCTCTGGAGAGTTTCAATCGTACTTGCCCCTTCTTCCGACCTCTGGGATTCCGGCGTCTTGGAAGACTATCGGGTACTGTCCATACGATATACATATTTCACGTTTGTTTAACTCTATGTATATTTTTTACCTTTGTTGTATTACAGCTTAGCGGTGAAATACAAAAAAATCATCCAAGCAAAATCAATAAGAAATTTATTTAAACTGTTATTTACTTAACTACGGTTTGTTTTGTTTTATTTTTTATGAAGGTTTCCAAGTATTTCATCGAAACTTTTACTTTATTACATTATTGTTCTGCTTATCTAAGATTATAAGTCAAAAAAGATGATTTTTCAGGAGAGCGAAAACAAAGCGTTTTTTTTCAGAAATAATGAGCATACTGTCCATAATGTTTAGATATATACCGTTAAAATATTTATTTAATGGGTAAACTTATATTTACCATTAGAATCAGAAAATAATAATAATTACATTACATTTATTTCAAAGTTAGTCTAAATGGCGAATAAATCTAAATATGTATATATATATACATATATATATGAATGTTTGTTTGTTTGTCCCGTATGCGTTCTTATACCAAACATCCGGTTGCGATGAAACTTTGGTGATTGATTGTGCGCACACCCACAAAGGCTTAAAAAAAATCTAAAAAAATAAAAAATAAACCATATAGATACAAACAGCGACATTTCAGTTCGTGTGTGACATAGAAAGTGGTGTTAATTGTTGAATTTCAATCTTCGGTCTTAAATAGAAGATTTAAAAGAGAAGATGCACTGTTGCCACGCATCCTAATGATTGCGTCAGATATGCCAGTCAAATTCAAATGTCTGCAGTTTCCGGTGCTTCTCACATGGACACCTATATATGGCCTGCTCACGCGTCGGAAAGCCTTCTGATTTATTCATGTAGACACCAGACTGAAAACAAAAAATATTGTGGTATACAAAAGCATTTCAATAAACGGAATTAAAACACTTTCTTTCTTTGAGTGGCGTTGCAACGCATGGCGGGTAATCGCTAGTGTATTCAAATTTCTGTAGGGCATCTTCAACGTAAAATGTTAGTCCTATTCGTAATTCGAATTATCGTAAAATGACATAAAATGGAATTACACTTACAAGTCCTCCCATCATAGGATACAGTACATATTACAGTTATTGTTTTAATGTGCCTCAAGGGCATTATTGAGGAGATTTGACCTTAGAGACCGTTTTATAGAACAGTTGTCGCCTTATATGTTTTATAGAGTCATTCTTAACATTATTGAAGATATGAAAAGCTGTTAGTGACTAATACATAAATATCAATATTTCTGATGAATGCTAAATTCTTATTCATCATATTGCCATCGTAATCTTCTTTTAAAAGATAAATATAAGAAAAATATTTACTATTATAGTGCTGTATTGAATATATAATAAAGATAAGCAAGTCTTACATAAACATTTTATCAATCAGTTTTATTATAAACCATACTGTAGTACAAACTATGAATTTATTTACAAAGCAAAGCTATAATCATAAATGTTATTAATCAAATTTATATTGAATATAACACTAAATTTTTTTAGACGAATTTTTCTCCAAAGTATGTTTAAATAGCAGTTTTATTAAAAAATACGCAAGAAATTATTTTCATGTAAACTTCAATATTACATATCAAACTAAAAAAAACGATTTTTTCACCACAAACATTCTTTGCATACTACTTTATTCAATAGAACAGGTTCTTTTCAAAGTTTTTTTCTCCCCAAACATTTCCAGCATGAACTTTGCAGAGCTTATAAGTTTGAATATTTTACGCAGACTTCGATAGGAAATATACTTGAAACCACATGCCCTTTCTTTATGAGTATACTTTAAAGTAGGCAGTATTCGTTTCGTGTGACAAAAACAACTGGTGTCCGTATCGATTGTATTTTGCTTGAATACCTTTACAGCCCTTTTTCGTTTTTGTGAAACCCCCACATGATACGTAGAGTATTGTAGTATAATTTTTGATAGCTACAACAAATTACGGGTAGTCAAAACTATGTTGTCACATGTTTGATTGTATTAGCTAAGAAAGGTGATCGTCACCATGTCATTTAAAAAAATTGATATAGAGTTGCTCTACTACTGTCTAATCACGAAAAACTGTTATGGGCTGTATGATAGTGTTAAGTAAAATAAAAGTTATTTTATGTCTTTCGGTATAAAATTTAAAGTAAAGTATTCCTTTACACTATCGTCATCTCAGAGCTTGTCGACCTTGTAAAACGAGGATCGAAATCGTTTGAAATACGACATTTTTAAGCTTGAAAAGATTTTAATTTCGAATAGGGGACGAAGTAAGAAGAAATTTTAGACTAGAAAAATTGATAGATCTTTTGATAGAGCACATACTTACAGTAAAAACATATCTTATTGAAAAATCGTTTAAAAGCCTGTTTAACAACTCAGTGACTCATATCAAGAATACTAAAATTTAAAAAAAAATGTTTATCTGAGATTCATGATTAATGGCAATCATAATGTAGTGTAGATAATTTTATAGATAAATAGCGTTAAAATGAAGGGTCTAGTATCATAATCTCCGGCATATGCAAAAAATGAGCTATGAATGCAGCATTGTTCTTCGTTTTCACACCTATGATTTGAATTATAAAATATCCTTCTAAACTTACAAACTCCCATTTAAAATGAATGCATTTTACAGTCATATTCACCAGTTTTAGTTTATATATCATGCTGTAAGCATTTGATCTATACATTTGTAATTGTAATATGAATATGGTTTTATTATCAGATCGACTACGACAATACGCCATATGGTGCTTTCACAGTTCTTTAACCTAAAATTACTACTGTTGGAAGACACCACGTTGCAATTGATGGTATGGTTTCTTTACAACTCTTCACAATAAAACCTACAACATGTCCAAAGCATTGATGAATTTATTAGTAACAATAATTTCAACAAGACGTTTTTCTAAAATAATTATTTTACAAAAAATACTTATTTGATACGAATATAAAGTTAAGTGAGTGCATACTTATGTTACTTTTAAAGTCTGAAAATAATTAACAGCTTTGTATTATTCGTCCCCTTTTTAACAAAATGAGTAAGCAAATACAATGATATGAAAATAATCCCAACAAAAGAAACTTATATATTATCACCTTTCTCTTTTTTAAGAATAGGTTTACGACGATTTAAAATTCCTTAATCAATATTATCGATCTCTGTAGTCTATTGGTATGCGCTTTACCACAGCAATCTAATGAATCGGGTTCAGTTCCGACAAGCTCATTATTAAATTTAATATTTTTTAATTAAATATTTTAGAGCATGGGTACTTGTAATATTGTCTCTTCTCCCCAATTTGATCTCAATTAACAATACAAATTATAATCGAAGTAATCTCATTTGATTTAATTGTATTTAAATATTTGTCGTATTTTTCAAACTTATAAATAAAGTAAACATTGAAAATATTGTATAAATTAATTTATTTAAATAAATCTATAACGTCAATTAGTATTGTATATATAAACATGTCATATTCATGTCTGATTTAAAAAGTGGATCTTTAATATTTTTTTAAATATTAAAAAGTAATCTAGCTCTCTGTAACAAAACACTATAAAGGCTTCAATTTAACAAACGGTAAATTACGTTAATAATTATATTAATATCGTAGATTCAACAATGTGAAAGGAGATTCCTACCGTAAAGTAAATAAAAATGACAAAGTATTCTCGCAAAAACCTTATTATAGGGGGAGATAAAATATTTAAAAATACATAACTGAAAATTTACGTCAATTGAACGGGGCTTGTGGTTAGGGGTCGCTCCCTGATTCGAAGCGCGCCGGGTGTGGATGTTTCTGATACAGGGATGAAAAACGACGAGCTGCGGTCTTATCTCTTCCGTTTGATGCGTCATTATGTGCGTAGACTGTGGAGTCGTTTTAATAAAAAAGTTCAACTATTCCAACCCTTACTATGCGTCGTGGCCGCTGCCAAAACGGGTTTTTCCGTCTTATAGAATACATGTATATAAGTTTTTGTTGTATTCATATTAAATAATGAAACACTTAGTTAACTGACCCACTAAATCAGGACTATGAAAACATTTTGTATGAAAGGTGACATTAATTATTCAATATAAACGACGGGTTGCAAGTAAAATACTATTATACGGTAAAAAATACGATGCATCTAAATTATTTATCATAATGGAAAAAGAGTTTCAATAAAAAGAAAAATAGTGATTCTCTAATTACCGACATTTTAGTGAGAAGAACGGGCTGCACAAAAATACACGTCAGGCCGCATGTGGCCCGCGGGCCGTAGTTTTCCCAGACCAGCACTAGATTATTTAATTATTTATGGCATGTCCAGTTATACATGGTGATGGAGCCTTTGATAATAAACCTTTTTAAAATAGGTTGATTACAACTCAACGTTCCAACTACTACCGACCCGCTACTCTTTAAAACTATTCTTGAAGGGTGTATTTTGCAGCGGAACAACGTTATTTATATTTTTGAAGGATTCAGTGGTAACTTTGTGGAGATTCATTGTTAATATATAATTAAAATTTTTAACTTTGTGATTCCACTGTGTAAATAGTTTTAATTTTTTTATGTTTCATTTTTTTCCAGGGATGTGAGAAGAAACGGTTTTTTACAAAAAGTGTGCAATTGTAGTAAAGCAAAATGGATGAACTTTCATGAGTTGAGCTCCATTATCTCTCCATAGGACGCCTTGTAGTTTTCTCTTGATGCAACCAAGTCAACATCTCCGACTAATATTCGTGCCATCGTGGTTTTTTCCGTACTGATTACCATATGAATATTGTTTGCATATCTGAATATTTATAAACCCTATAGGTGTGGTCAACATCTTATGTCATATCGAGGTTTTTATATTATGGACAATTCACAAAATGTTTGATTTCTTTTTATAATACGCGAATAATATTTCATTTAAATTCAAACTATGAGTATATTATTAACTCATAAAAAGCACAACAAAATCTAGATTTGAAACGGAAACTGATAGTATTCAATACAATGAGTATAATAGTATACATAAAATGGCCTAATGTTATCAACCTGTATCCAATATTTTGACGAAAATGACTTTATAAACCATATTTCGTTTATTTAAAATAGTAAAAAATATTTAAACTTTTTAATGATCTACAAGAACATACTATGCATTTAATATTTAGAAGAAAAAATAAGTCTAATATTATTATTAACGTAAATATTTAGCTTTTTATAGCCTCTTGTAAAATTTGTAAAAAGTCACTTACGGGATTATAACATACACATTTGAATATAATATTAAACGTTTAATTACTGGCTGATAATTATAATTATTTTTGCCTGCCATTTTAAAAGTGTCGTCCTAAATGAGAAGTTATAATAATTAATACAGCCTACTGTTAATTTGAATACAATTTTAACAACAAAAAATATTTCCATATTGGATTAAACCACAAGTAAGCTATTTTAACTGGTATAACTATAAAAACATCTCATAACCTATGATTAAATAAATATTATATGATTAAAACTTTTGATACTGATTTTATTACACTCATTTCAATTTTTTTTTATTTCGAAATCAGAAAATATTTCATACTGAAATACTGAAACAATATTTGTTCGTAATAATAACCGTTTGTTCGTTTATTCGAATTCTAATTTTGAATGCAATAATTAGCTACGGACTATTTCATAAATTAAAACAAACACACCATAAATAAAGATTTTTTATTAAACTGTACATCATTGAAATATTTCCATTCACCTGTTTTCTATATTTGCGTTGTTGGAATACGAATATTAAAAATAATTTATTGTGAAAACTTTTTTTAAATATAAAAATATCTAATGCTGTTTACAACATGAATAAAAACAGAGTTAGAGTGAAAGCAATCAATCATTTTTATAATGTTGTTTATTTTTTAGGTCTAATCAAAATTACGGAATAAAAATATGGTACATTTTATGAAAATTTGACTAAGATATTCCTTAATAATTCACGATTTGTCGCGCCTTAATAAAAACTCATATTTTCTTCATACCTTTTCTTGAAATGGTATTCTGAATGTTTTCTTTATAAGTTTTCCTTAGGTGGGATATGCCTACAGCTTGTTATAACACCATTTTATGTAGGAGCTGTAAGATCATTCGCTGAGTTTTTATTTAATGGCTATTCCCGTCGACATAAACAACTTTTTTCGAGAAAATGGGATGAAGAAATCAAATTACATTAAACGTGATGGGAATAGGATATTTTCAAGTTTTCCTTTTATGTTGATCGTAAAAATATTTATCTCAAGCAAACTATAACAAAAATGAAAGTAGCTAAACCATAAATAATACAAATTATCTTGATTGACAATTTATTTACTTACAATGTCCACCTTTTATTTTTTGTATCACAATAATTTTATTCATTTTTATCTAAATTACGGATTTATTATACGGACAACTATTTTATTGTAATTCATTTTTTGATATATTCAAATGAAACTACTGACTAGTGGATTAAACAACTAACAAAATAAGGCAAAACACAGATTTATTTTTAAATATATTGACATAACAAACTCAGCCCCTAATTTAATGTGTTTTGGGTATAAAAAAAAATCGATTTAAGAATATTATATTGAATTATTAAAATTATTGATTCATTGAATGTGAAAAATCCTCACATGATATTCTTTGAGCTAATTGAAAAAAAGCAGAAATGTAAATATGTTTTATGAATTTTAATAAAGTGCAAATGCATTTAAAAATTGTATTGAAATCAGAGCATGTTTAATAAAAAGTAGAAATTATTGTTCAACATCACATAGTCGATCCGAGTATGAATTATATATATGAATCTATTATAAATAGTATATTTCGAGAAAATAAAATAATTTCCCTCCTTTTTTAAATAGCCTTAGATAAGAATAATTAATTTTGTATTGTTCCTAACTAAGCGTAGTTTATTTTTATACGAATCGATGAGGTAGAATGGAAATACATTTTTTTTTATGTCTACAATAATTAGAATTTTGCACATATTCTTACAATCTATACTACATAGCAAAAAACAAATGTAAAAATCTGTCTGTCTGTATGTGTATATGTATGTCTGTATGTCCCAAAGACTCCTCCCAAACGGTGAGGAACAGCGAAGTGAAATTTCCACAGGTCATCGTGGCTACCATTTATTTGTCAAGTGTGCTATTTTTAACTTAAAATTTTAGACATTATCAACTTTATTTGACATTTGAATTTCAAAAATATTGAAAGACTTCATTTTGTAGGTGTTACGTATTATATGAGGTATGACTAAGATGCTATTTTCAACTTTCAACATTTTTTTGGACCAAAAAAACGCCAACCTCTAAATGTTAGCATAGGGGTGCTGGATAAAGCTGGGTAATAAACACTAGCATTGATAATAGCCGTTTAAAATCGTTGTATAAAGGTTGCGTCAATATACTGCTCAAAGAGGTAGAATTCGTGTCACACATGTTAAATCAATATCGATTAAAAGATACAGTTAAATTTCAAAAAGTTGTCCATTTTTATTTTTTTTAAATATTAAATTGCAATATACGTAAAGTAAAGTCGGCGACCGTGGCGCAGTTGGCAGCGTCGTTGGCTACGGTTACGGATGTCTCGGGTTCAAATCCCGGTGCGGATGGTTTTCATAAATTAATCTTTCAATCGATTTATGAATTTCTGATCGTAGTCTGATGGTTTGTGATGTCTAAAAAACTCCGTCCCACTCATCCGATCCTCACGGGGCGTAGCGAGAGCAATTACCTAACCACTAGTCATGTCCTAGCCCTATCTTTCCATCCCTACTCTCTTCAAAAAAAGAAAGGTTGAGTAACTGAGTAACAAGAAATTCTCATAGAAAAATTTTGTTGAGATATTTCCATTAGGAGACCATATGCTCCACGTTGGGAGCGGACATGAATAAAAAAAAACGTAAAGTGGTAAAAACGTAATTATTTTTTGGCGATATGTATTAAACGAAATTCACCTTACGTTTAAAGCACCTTCATTCAGCAATTTTTCACGTGGCGAGTCGGAAAAATAAACCGACTCATTTGCCAATAATTAGTGACTCGACTACCGGGGGGTGCAAAAAATTAGACTTGTTAATGAGTTTCCCCGACCGCAGTTTTCCATGATATCTCGTCGGGTAGAGGCCGTGTCTTAGAAGTGAAATGTAAATTTTGCGGGAACAGTATGCAAATGATTCCGACACTGCTAAACGTCGTGCCATTCCATAGAAGCGTGGACTTTCTGTTCGGCCGATTTAAAATGTTGAATAAATTTTCATAAATTTTAAGTGCGACACTGTCGGTTAGGTTTCGCAGCTTACGTACACTTGATACTGCATTACTACTGTATGTGGCTTTTTTCTGATGGTACTGTTGCACCACTCTGTACAAATTTTGGCCCTAGGCTTTTGATTACAACCAATAGGTACGTTTTTTGTACAATCTAAATAGGAAAATTTAGCTTCTTATGTACAACATAAATAAAAAAAAAAATATTTCGTAACCATGAATAATAACAACAAATATACGTAGCATAAAAATAAACACTTTTCCTATAAGGAAAACATAAACAAATTCTGAGAAACACATCAGTAATCAAAATGTAAAATTGTTCCTAGTATTTTTTGACTTTCTCCTTTCGAAAATTTCCGTATTTAATTTTACCATAACACATATAACTTCAACGTATTCCTGGAAATTCTTCATTGATCCGCAGTCATTTAATTTGATTAATAATTAAAAATAAAGATGTACAATACTATAAAAATAATTTATTTTAAAATTTCACATTTGTTTTATCTTTTCTTCAACAAGCTTCTTGTAGAAAAACTTTTGTTGAGATACCTCTATTAGGAAACCTTATGCTTCATATTGGAAGAGGACATGGTTAAAAGAAAATATATGTTGTCTCTTTAGCAGAATCACCTGTCAATATTTGAGCTTACCACGAACACTCTCCCTATTTCACTATCTACACCATTCACCGACAGGTAAACGAATACAAACATTTTATAATGTAATAATATTGGATGTTTTGGTGTTTTTGACTAATTAAAATATTCGACATCAATGACGCGTACATTAAACATTTGTATATATGGGGTCTAATGCTAAAAGTGCCAATGTCAGATTATCTGAAAGTACTTTAAAATGTTCATTCTTTTAATAGTATAAATAGTAGAAAATCTATAGTATATGCCAAACTGATGTGTCGAAATATTTTTCTCCAAGAAATGCCTATGATGACATAGCAATTCAGATGTTGAGATTAACTAGTACAAGAAGTGTCTATCTTCACACGAGCAGCTCTGGCAGAACAAAATCACCACAGTATTTGGCAACAGTAATGTTAAAGATCATGACAAATATTGCTTTAATTTAAAATAGTCAGTTCTAGTTCATTCGTGTGTTTGAATGCCTAAAAATGCCGAAAGGTGAAACCCGGTGACTAAATACATGGAAATGTACAAAATCTCAACAATTGAAATATTTACTTATAATTTAAGACATCGACTGAGGGTGCTTGATGGAATTTCAATATCAAATTTGGATTATTGAGATTTTGTGCACTTCCATGTATTTTGTCACTAACGACCAGGGTTTAACTTGTCTACAGACATAGACAAACCTAGTAACTGGCATAGAATTAATTATTTGGGTTGTACAAGCTTTAAAATTAAAAAAACAACTCGCTGATAGTGTTAAACCGGCGCTCTATTGCAAAAATTCTCTAGGTAAATTACTTATTAAAAATAAAGATAGAGTCCACTTTAAGAAAAAATTTGGTGTTTATAAATTACAATGTAGTGATTGGAAACATTTCTATGTGGGTAAATCACTGGTAATTCAAAAGTAGTTGGAAAGCGGCAATTCGCCACTCTGTTAATGTGTTGTTTACAAAATAAGGATTAAGACGATTCTTGAAATGCTAACTCAGGTATCAGTGTGGATCCTAGACGTATAATATTTTATTTCGTAAATAATATTTGTCGCATTTGTATCTTCTATATAAACGTTAGGCACTGTTTACTGTCTGTCAGTTTGAGTCCATTCGTACGCTCGAATGCCTGAAGATGCCGAAAGGCGAAACCCGGGTCGTTAATGACAAAATACATGGAAGTGTACAAAATCTCAATAATCCAAATTTGATATTTACATATATTGGTCTTGAGAAATACACCATCACCTGTACTGATCTATTGATAAATATGACATAGGCACTTGTAGCACTAGGCAGCAAATTCAATAATTTTATTTCTCTGTGTTTTCTGTTAATAGGTATTAATGTCAAAAGTTATTATCGTTTTGTCGCCAACCGAATAAATTTCGCATGTAAATCACTGCATATTTAAACCCATAAATTTGATACAATACATAACATAATAGCTTAACATGAGAATAAATCGAGCAAATTTTTCCATTTTTATCGCTTTTGAAATTATTTCCGAAACGTAGACCAGTATTTCTAAAACTATGCAAAGGTATAATTTATTACAGAACATTTTTTGTACAGCCAATTTCAGAAAGTATTATGTCGTTTTATTCGTCCATTTTCATGGAAAGTATTCGAACAATGGTTCAGCTTCACCATTGTTAATTCTTCAGAATATCACGAGTTTGATGATTTTCGGCTTGGGCTAGAAAGGATTTCTAAATACTCGTAAACTTAAGATCTCTGTTTACGTTTTTAAATATTGAAAATTGACTATTCAGCCGAATAATTATTAGAACATATAGGGTTTTTGAAAAGAAATATTTTTTATTAGATTTAGGAGAATTAATAAATTAAAAAAAAAAAATGTTTAAAATTGATGCCTTCGTACAAGACAACGCTTTCCTATTTTGCAATATCAGCTCCCTATTCGGAACAAATGGCCACCATGTGAAGTTTCTAAGATGTTCTCTCCTCTGTCAGTGGCTGACCTTTTGCATCCTTCTTTGTCACTCCAGCGTACGTCCAAACCAGGCCCATCAAAACTATTTGGATTGCATCATTTATATGAGGGGCTGGCTTTCCTGTTTTTTTATCTCCAAATTCATGATGACGTAGAATTTTCGTGAGATGTAAAGACTCTAACGACAACATCAAAATGCACGTATAATGGCACTTGATTCTGACCTAGTTCAAATAATAGTCCATGAATTTCCATGTTGTGTTGCAGGCTGCTCCAGATATCACTTGATAGATAAAGAGTTCATTGCGCACCTTGATATCTCCTGCAATGTGTATTTGGAGATACTTGAAGCTTCCAACTGTCTCAATGTTCTGCTCCACGTTCGTTAGAGAGTAGTTTAATTCCGGTCAGTTGATATGTGTAGAGAATATTCGTTTTTACTTTGATTTTTAGACTGAAGTGATACAAGTTTCTCTGCAGTATGTCAACTTTTTCTTTAAAACTCTTGACGGATTTGTTAAATATGACATCGTCGTTATTGTATAACCTCACATTCGGATCGACGGCTGTACCTCCTCTGAATGGATCAAGTAGGAATGAAGCTAAGACACGGTCCTTAAAATGGCGTAAAAGCAAAACCATTCCATGTTTTCGCATTAAATTTTTTTTCAGTATGCTTATTCAATATTTAAAAGTATCAATTTTACTCTCTGAATTTGATGAATGGACATACAGTTTTTTAGTATAGAAACATACAAGTAAAATTTAGTTTACTAAATTTTACTCTTATTACGCATATATGTAACGCTACAATGTGCAGTTTATGAAGCATACTGATTAAAGTGTAAATGCTTATAAAATATAAGTTTGGCAACCAACAGCGTCGACATTTGAAGCGAAGAGGTATAGTGAAAATATCTACGAGCGTTTTCCCATTAAGCGTAATTTATCGCTTCTTTGTCTAACACCTCCGTCTTCCAGAACACCGCTCATTATCATATTCGTTCGGCCAATCTTCACAAAAATTATTATAGTTTTCTTGATAGCTATATGAAACATGTTCAGCACAAGCAAAATCGAGAGAATAAAATTTTCCGCTATGGTATCGCTATAAAGAATGCAAGTATTTTATTGTTGACCTAGTATACTCGTACTAGACTTATAAAAAAACTTTTCACTCTGTTAATTATCAAACTTAATATGTTTTTTTTGCAATTAAGAAGAGCAAAATCATCATTATGTTCTTACTAAAAGGAAATGTGAGTTTTCGATGAATTTGAAAAACATAAATTTTATAGCTGTCAGTTAACAAAAAATCAACAAAAATATGCCGTTTAACGAGTTTTACTATGTAAACAACTATTCTAAGGAAGAATTGAGCTGCAATTATTATAATAATCATATTAAAATGCATTACTTGTATTTTTAAGTACCTTGATAGGATTTGGTTCTTTTAAGCCAACGACTGCTTTATACTAAGTCGCATTTTAAGAATAAAAGAAGCTTTACTTGATTTCAACAGTATAAGTCTTCATTTATATTGAAATCTTAGTTATTTATCTCCACTGTTAATGCACTGTGCTCTTAATATATGTACGACTAACGCATGGTATTGATTGGTCAATATCACATTAATTTCGACTACAAATAAATCAATTTTAAGTGTTTTATACTGTACTTCACCTGTATAAATACTTGTTTATTACTTTCTAATAACAATATTATAAATAGTTTGGTTTCATTAGAATCAAATCTGTAGCGTAAGCACCTAACAGTTATATAAAACATTTGGTTCCCTTTTATTATTGCAGAATATTGGCAATAAGGTCTGCATTTACTTACTCAGTAACTATTTAAATTGTTGGTAAGTAAGAAAATAATAAATGGTCAGTAACTTATTCGATAAATGGTCAGTATATATGTGGTCGGTCAATAAAATAAACAGTCAGTAATTCATATAAAATGATCAGTTATTATAATTTAAAACATCGACTTAGGGTGCTTAATGGAATCTCAATACCAAATTTGAATTGTTGAGATTTTGTATATTTACATGTATTTTTCCACTACAGACCCGGATTTTGCCTTTCAACATCTTCATGCATTCGAGCACACGAATGGACTCGAATGTTATTGATTGGACGAATTGACATCAATTCGAGTCCATTCGTGTGCTCAAATGCCTGAAGGTGCCGAAAGACGAAACCCGGATCGTTAGTGACAAAACACATGAAAACGTATAAAATCCAAAAAATTCAAATTTGATCAGTTATTAAATTAAAAGATCAGTTTTTTAATAAAACCTAACCTTACCCAAGCTTTATTTATTTGAAAATTATGAACTGATCAAACGCAATTATTAACTGACTATTGATTATTTCTTACTGATATTGTTTCATTTCAGTCCCTTCAATACATTGGGAAATACTTTTTTGTCATCAATTTCTGTTATATATAATTATTTGGCCTGCATGTATTGGATCAGTAATTATTAAAATTTTTGATCAGTAAGAAATAATAAATGGTTAGTAATTAATCAAAATAGTCAGTAACTTATTTGATAAATGGTCAGATACACATGATCATTTAATAAAATAAACTGCCAGTAATTTATATTACATGTTCAGTTATTAAATTGAACGGTCAGTTTTTTAATTGAACTATACCTGACCTAAACTTTTATGTGGAAATTATTTACTGACTAGTTATTAATTCTTACTGAATATTTTTCAAATTAGTTTTTGAAATTATAAAAATAGTTCCTGATCAAATAATTATAAGTCGCTTAATAAATCCTATATGTAATTTAAATGTAGTGCAATGGCAACTCAACAATTTATTGCAAAAAAATCGTACAAAATCCACTAAAAATTACAGTAGCTTAGAGTGCTTTTCTAATATGCCTTTTCCGCGTGTTTATAATAACAATAAACTCGTATTATCTCAATTCTTATGTATTTTATGGGAAAAAAAAACAATAACATTTTATTCACCTGAACTTTGCAAGGATACACACTCCCATGAAATCTTCAAATTCAATAATATTTCCGGCCCTGCGCAAACCCACGCGGCCCCACCCGCTCCATAGCTGGCGCAAGAGTGAGGCAAGTAACGACATGCCGCTACAACAAGTAGCCGTCGGGAAGCGGTCGTGTGTCGGACAACGGTTTGACTTAGTGTGCGCCAGAGCCTTAAATCAAAAGGCTGCGAGGGAGCACGCGGGGGGCGCGACGCCCGGCCTTCCCCTCCGAAAGCCTAATGGCTCACGGGGTTGGGAATATTTCATAATCTCACGGGGCGAACGAGTCGCGGCGTCTGACTGGAGATTTTACGGTCCCACCTGGTCGCCTGCTGTGAGAGTTTTCGTTTCCTAAGAAATTGCTGCACTGATTTTGTCTACGCTGAGAAATTTATGGGCAGAAAGTTTTTTAGTCTCGTTTTTTACGGCATACGCAAAAGTTGTTTAAACTTTAACGATGCGGAGGATTTTAATAATGCCAAAAACGGGACTACAGATTTCGTAAATGATAATTTTGAAAGACTTTTTTAATACGTTGTAAATTTTATTATGATTTGACTAAGGGTTACACGGCTTCTTTTACTGTAAAATATTTTCCTAACACACCTGTTCTCAAGAACAATACAACGTTTTTGATCAGTATGTAAAATTAACTAACATAAGACTAATTAATAGCACAGAAAGCCATATATTCCTGAAATAACTATTCTTGGTAAAAAGATGTAATATTTATAAAAATAAAACTACTGCAAATGATCGCAGCAAGCGCAACTGATTCCGATAATTATATAAAATTGTAGAATTCGTTAAAAATAAGTGTATTATCTTCATAAATAATGTAATACAATGTATCTATCGATCTGGAATAATAACGGGGGACGTCTAGGTTGATCGAGATATTGCAAACTAAGAATTTCTCAAATCATCAGCTGCTAAGATAAGATAATATTATCTTTCCTTAACATCAAAAATTTGACATCATTTTATATTCATTTCAATAAAATTATCGTGGTTCATTCAACTTCAAGGATACATTTTGAAATAAAGAATTTTATATAACGCGATACTACTAGATACTTTTTGATACTTAAACATTTTACAACGACGTATGTAATTACTAGTTAAAAAATAATTTCATGGCATTATTCAATTATGTAGTTACGACATTTTTAGTTTTCCTTAATCATAGTTTTATAATCTAATATGACGTCACAATCGATGTGTATTGAAATATTTTATTTTTATATATTTTTACAATAATAGCATAACTAAATAATTTCATTAATCTTGGTTTCGAGCTATAATTAAATTATCACTTATTGAGAGAATTGACATTTACTTTACATTTCACAAATAGTAATGTATTATTATTTACAAGTATAAAATATGACTGATGTAAATAATAGTTTGTAGTCCATGGCTTATGGCTATCAACTATATTCACTAATTCATATGAATCATCATACATAAATTAATACTCTTCTTTAATTCTCTGTCAGCTCTGTGGTGCAGTGGTAAACGTCTTTGGCTACGGGTACGAATGTCTCGGGTTCAAATCACGGTAAGGATAGTTTCGTTAATGGATTTTTCAATCGATTTATGCATATTTGTATAAATCGATTATCGGTCGTAAAATTCCCTTCCACTAATCGTAAAGACATGGCTTAGCGAGAGCGATTAGATAACCACGTGTCATTTCCTAGCAATATCCTTATATCTCTACTCTCCTCGAAGAAATAGAGCTTGATAAAACAGAGAAACAAGCTTCTCGTAGAAAACTTTCTGTTGATGTACTTCCAATAGGAGTATTTCGTTGGAAGCCAACAT
The DNA here is from genome assembly GCA_022494535.1 of Himalopsyche phryganea. NCBI lineage: Eukaryota > Metazoa > Arthropoda > Insecta > Trichoptera > Rhyacophilidae > Himalopsyche > Himalopsyche phryganea. Next base: position 13,048,189 of record JAGVSL010000013.1, on the reverse strand, counting down.
GGTAAAAAAAATGTTCAAGGCTAATGGCTAGTAACTATATTAATCGATTCTTATGAAATTTCATTCTTTGATTCAATTGATTATTTTTTTTAATAGTGAATTTATTTTAGTGATACATTCGGATTTTTAAATATCACCTTAAAAAACTTTTGTTGCTAAAAAATAATTGCTTAACTAATGTAGTAGAATAACATTGATTTATATTGAGAACATTTTTGAACAAAACTGATATTTATTAGGAATTATTAAAAAATAAAGTAGTCTTTATATATATAAATGGGTTCTTCGGGAATGAAAATTTATCAATTTACAAATTATTTTTGTTGCTGTTGAATAGTTATAAATTTAGAAAATCCCACAGCAATGCAGCGCTCACCATCCATAAATCAGAGCCTGGATCATTTTTATGGTTATAACTAAAAGTTGCTTATAAAATTCATCTCATTCAAGCAAAAAAGCTCTACTTGATTGCTTAAAACGCCGGATGTTCCGTTCGAACCGCTTTTTATGTACTTTACAACAAAAGAAGACCGGATGCCATCTTAAAAAGAAAAAGCGCGACATCGCGGGGGAGTTTCGCAAACTTTTCATGATGAAACTTTTCAAGGACAAAGATTGCCATTTTATTGTTGCGAATTAAAAAGAAATAAGGGAGCATCAATCGCTCGATACAAAATTTACGTATTGAAATTTCTTTAATAATTCTCCATGGCTTCTATTTCCATTTCAAACAAGACGGAACAGACATCTATAAATATTTTTTTCCACTTCTCTTAGGTAGTCCTGTTTTATTTTATGTTTTAATCTTTCAAATTTTGTACGCTCCCATAATTTAAGTCACTGATGGGTAACGTAACCCGGGTTCGGTAAAAATTCGATTCAAAATTTTATAAATACCCTTAGAGAATTTCTTAACCTATATCGACGGTGTTTTGGCCAATTTATGTAACCCTCAAAATTAAAAAAAAATGTTTGGGAGAGTAAAAACTGTTTTTATCGAAAAAAATACACGGTGAGTTGCGTTATGAATCTTTGAAATGCACTCCTGTAAATTCTCATGTCTGCAGATAGGGGATTATATACAGGTAAGGTTGATAAAATAGTGGCTTACCTCAAGTGACCGGGACAGGATTTTTAAACCTAGAACCAATGTAAAATGATGTTTCATTTCCAAAAAGTGGTCAGTTTAATCATTTGGCTGAGATATGCTCTGTCGTCTTTAAAATGAGATCCAATCATTAACTCAAGTTTTCAAACTTTTTGAAAGTTACATCAATTGAAAAAAACACGGTCTATATATTGATTTTTGTGTTTTACTGTAAAAATGACGTAACATAAATAAAACGGCAAAGAATAGACTTTAAATTAGTAAGATTGTAATAATTAAGATTAGCAGGATTGTCATAGACTTTAAATTAGTGATAGTAATAGTAATGTAAGAGTAGAAAAAATATTTTACCTGTATTCACAATGCAGAGAAATAAATTCATTTAACGATGGTTAAAAAAATGCGAGACGATAAATTACAAAAAGATACTTAATTTTTGTTTTGAAGCATTTAGTCTACATAGTGTTTTAAAATATTTTTTTATCTGAAAAAAGTTTTCATCTGCTGCCACTCGTGTGACGTTTGTTATTTCTTTGTGTCAGTTGTAAATTTTTTAATTTTCATAACGTTTTTTTGGCTCTAAAGTTATTTTTATGTACAAAAATATTTGCAAACAGTTTTTTTGATACAGCGCAACACCGCTATTTTTTATTTGCAACTTGTTTACGTCGTATAGAAGCTTACAAACAAAAGAGAAAAGTTTTTTAGACAACAGACTGAGAGAATGAAATATGGCTTAGCAAAAAATAAACGTAGATGAGTTTTATGTTTATTACGATACAATTTTTTAAATGTAACAGATACGAACAAGTCTCTCGGGCAGCTCTTCTAAAATTTACTCTATAAATAATGAGAAAAATAACGCTTATTCTTTCTTCCTTCTATTTTCTAATAAATAATATTTCCAAGCTAAAATAAACGAAGAGCCTTTAATATTCCACATTTTAAAATTTCGTTCAATAGCTAACTAAAACAATACATTCAAAGAAGAACAAAATTATTTTTCAAATAATAAATGAATTAAAAACATTTTGTCTTCACTTTCTTATTGCAAAACATTGTTTGCGATCAAATCCTCTTATAGATACTCATTTTTTTTACAATTCATGTCTTAGATTCTACGCCATTGGTGCTTGTAATGTCTTTTTTTACCATCCATTTTCTCCGATTTTATTACTACGTATAAAAAAAATTAGTAAGTATTCCAAAAATGTTATACTTTAATGTATTCTTTTAGTGATTTTCTAATATATGACATATTCTATATGGTAAAACAGAAGCAATACTCATTTAAAATTTGAATTGTTGATATTTTGTACATTTACATGTATTTTGTCACTAACGACCTGGGTTTCGCCTTTCGGCATCTTCAGGCATTCGAGCACACGAATAAACTCGAACAAACTCAAATAGAGAGCTTATAACAATTATATACAAAGTAAAATAGGACAAATCTTATCGCTCTGTCTAAGAAATTAACATCTGGACTAGTGACCACCTTACGAATGAACAGAAAGGGGGGGGGGGTTGAAAATAAAAATCGAAGAACTATCCAATTTCAATTAATGGGCTCTGTTTATACTCATTTGTCACAAAGGATTCTGAAAATGACAATGAAACATCAATGAATAAAAATCATTTTGTTGAGATTTTTTAATAAACAAAAATGATACTAGAGAAAGCATGGTTTCAATAATAAATTAAAATATTTTCAGTGAAAATTATTGCCAAATTTAGACAGGCATTCTTCACATATTGTATTTGTTTACGTATAAGAAAATTTAATTTACAATACATAATAATATAAAAGCATTTTTAAAATTCTTCAAGCAAACTATGTAACATTATATGTGCAAAGGAAATATTTGGAACTTTACTCAACGAAGAGGTTCTCGTAAAGAAGTCAGTCTTATCACGAATTTCGTGGGTATGTTAACCATATATGGAACTATTTTCAAGTAAGCATAGAAAAGTGTACACTCACAATAAGAATGTGGCTTTCTGGAAGCTATTTTCATTCCTTCCTTTGCGAGAGCTTTCTTTACGATGGCGATTCTTGAGCTTTTGTGTATTTTTAGGTTTATAAATCCTTCGCATTTGCATTGAAAGTTTTTTTTATCAATGAAATCGTTTCGTTTGCAAGTCGCAAATATCTCGAATGCTGATTGAAAAAACTAACGTCTTAAAGCTGAGATGGAAATAATTCACGATTGATATCTTGAAAAGTTCAGTAAACCTGGTTAAAAAATTTAGAATTTTTGCGAACTATCATAGCTATTGGTCGACTGGTAACACTTTAATACTACTTTCTAAAATAGATTTGTTTCCAGGGAAGAATATTTTCGTACATTGACTTCCATGAATAACTAATACATTTACTACCCGACTTCACACGGAAAACTGGGTGTTAGCATTGGGTTATTTAGATGTTGGCGATACTATGACGTCGTTTGAATTTGTTAATTTAATTGTTAATGTAGAAAGTTAAAAATGTCACCTTAAACCTTACCTCATGTAAAACCCACAAAATAAAGTTCATCAACTATTAATAATTCTATCAGTTGAAAATATCGTATTGCTTCCTACGAATCTCATACTAATAAATAATTAAGCTTAACTTGAATTCTTAATGAATAATATAAATTTAGTTAATCTTGAATATTTATAATGATTTATTTTGACGAATTTATTGTATTGAAAATCTTTTGAATATTGTTTCAGGTGAGGATATGAGAGGGATATAAGCTAGATAAGTGAGTCGAAACTTTTCCGAAAAAATATTGAATTATTTAAGTATTAAATTCCTATTGAATTTGATCGTAGCCAGACACTTATTTGAGCCGAGAACTTGGTGGTAATACAAACTGAAATGGTTTAAATTGAATTAATGCTTAGATTTCAAAATTTTAAGGATATTTTATTTTGTTTTATTGCATTAGGTAGACAACGTTTTTATTTTAAGCAATAATTATTGTTAATATTTAACTAATGTAACTTGTTCCTTTATTAAAATTTAACAGTAGTATTTTTACAATAACTATGTAATTTGTTTGAGGTGTATAATACATATATATATATATTAAAACCATATTGCTTGGGAATGTGGAGCCAATGGCTTTCTAATGGTAGTATCTCAACATATGTATTTCTACGAAAACAGCTTGTTACTCAATTGCTTAACCGAGTAACTGATTTTTTTTTTAAGAGAGTAGAAATAAAATGATACGGTTATGATAGGACTATTAGTAAGCAAATCGTTTTTATTTAGGATCAATTTTATTAAATGGAATTTTAAATATTACAAACATCCATGCCTTTGAACCTGGATCCATTACGTAAGCCAATGACGTTGGCGTATTACTCTTTTGAAAATACCCTATTTCCTTTTATTTGAAAACGTTAATAACAAGCACACTCAATTATTTAACGCTCATCTTTGCTATACAAAATTATTCCTTAGGGATACAAAGTTCCTTACAAATATAAACTTGGGATATTGTATGCCTAGCTTTTAGGGGCATTATAAAAAAGTGCACGGGATAAAGGAGATAGTAAATGAGTGAGTGAGAGCAAAAGTCAAAGAGGCACTCGTTAGCTGAAGATAGTGAGAGTTGACTTAGCCATTACCAGGGAGTGGTTGAGTTTATTCCTATAGTGAAAAAGCTTTGGCCGACCGTGAGTATTCTCTTTAAAAAGCCTTTATGCTTCCACTTGCGGGATGAATGTTGCCCGATCACTTTTCGCTTTTAAGTGACATTTATGCAAATTAGAGCCTTTTGTGCATGTAGTTCTGTTGAATGCATGCTTCTTTATTTATGGTTGAGTAGAATTGCTACGCGATGGAAAATCATTTTACACTGTTCGGAAAAAAATGAGATAGTAATTTATACTTATTATTTATATTTATTGATTTCATTACATATAATAATTTTTGTTTTATATTTTGCTTAATCTGTGTTAATATTAGAAACTTATTAGTAACGAATACGTCTTATAAACAGAAAGAGGTAAATAGTTTCTTTAGAAACGAACGCAAAATAATTTTTAAATCAATAATTATCAATTAAACATCAAGAAACACATCTCTCAATAAACATTTGACACCGCCTAAACTTATTAGGCGGACCCAAGGCCCGCAAAAGTCCAAAACCGTTGAGAACCGTCTCTTACAAAAAGGCAATATCACATTTAAAGTCTTTGACAACGCACACCTCTTAGCAATTAGTAAAGTCATGGATCAATCTCATTAGTTATCAAAGGTTCCAAAACAGTCACCACTCGTCTCTTTCGAAAAAACCTTTTTAATATTTATCGCTTGTCCGTCACGAAACAAAAATATTTAGACATAGCTTGTAACAAGGAAAATTTATTCAAAAACTATAATTTTATACCTGCGCATCTTTGCATACCGAGTAGCGGTACCTAGAATTTTCAGTTGCCAGGAGCATAAGGACTCAAACGGCTACCTATGTTCCTATCTGGCCGAATTCCTCGTAAATTTGACAGCCTGGGAGTCGTAACCGACCGCAATGCATTATTGTTTGGTTTATTTTGTGAGACTTCTTTCGATTCCGGAAGAGTCTTATTTGATTTTTGTCAGACGGAGCTAGTTCATGATACGCTTAACAACTCGATTTCTTAAGGACGGGCTGTTCCTAGCGTCTGTGAGAACTTTGTTCTCACTAAAAATGTCATTAGAATGACTTATAGGAATAATGATCTCGTATTAACAATGCCCATTTGCACAAGACCGGTAATTATTATTGGTATTGGACAATAAAAATGCATATTTGAAAAGGGAAACCGGTAGCAATGTCCCTCAAAAAACTGTATTACGTTCTATAGATGTTTTTAACCTTTTTTTTTAATGTCATCTTAACCCAATATTTTTGAAAAATTAAGAATGTCCTTATTCCAAAGAAAAAATCTTTAACCACATTCTGTTGTCTAATCTTGAATAAAGATAATGCTGCTCACCCTATGAAAATTCTGTTCATTAAAAATGGTCATATAAAAATTCAAATAATGAAAGCTCACATTTAGGCAGAATGAATTTGGGGCATTACACTCAGCAGGGTGGGTCGTTTGTACAAACACCCTTATCGCTAGTGGTGATGAAATCAGTTCAAGTAGGCAAAGCGAAGGTCGAGGGGTTGAATTTTTTAAGGGCAGAAGTTAAAAACAACACAGTATTTTAATTAACTTTTCTATGGTGCACTGCGAAATGAAATTTGGTGAGAATGTTAGTCATAATTATTTAGAGCTGCTTTCTTATGTAGCGCATACAATACGTGGGGAAAACATTATTTTGAATTCTAATCTTCCTACTTGAAGATGAAAACGTGTTGAGAACTTGAATAATAGCATTTTCATATCCATATATAATTTAAAACATCGACTGAGGGTGCTTGATGGAATTTCAATATCAAATTTGGATTATTGAGATTTTGTACACTTCCATGTATTTTGTCACTAGCGACCCGGGTTTTGCCTTTCGGCATCTTCAGGCATTCGAGCACACGAATGGACTCGAACTGACCGACAGTAAACAGTGTCTAACGTTTATATAGAAGATACAAATACGACAAATATTATTTATGAGATAAAATATTATACGTCTAGGATCCACACTGATACCTGAGTTAAAATTTCGAGAATCGCTTTAATCCTTATTTTGTAAACAACGCATTAACAGAGTGGCAAATTGCCGTTTTCCAACTGCTATTAGAATTACCAGTGATTTTACAATTATAAAAGCATTGTGGGTTTCGTCGGTATGCAATTCAACGAGAGGATAAATATATACAATCATTCCACATTTAGTGACATCTGTTAGGTGTTTCAACGTATAGGATACAGCAACGGAGAGTTTGGAAGGTTCAGCTGTTCGTTCATAATTGACAAGGAATTTAACTGGGCTCTATTGATTTCCAAAATTTCTTGATAAAATAATTTATGATCCCCCATGTTTTGATTCGACAATTTAACTCCATCATCCGCATTAAACGTATGGTTCTCCAATAGCAAGTGATTTGCTAATGTCAAAGTTTCTTTTTTTAATCTAAAGGCAGCTAAATGCCGAAAGGCGAAACCCGGGTCGTTAGTGACAAAATACATGGAAGTGTACAAAATTTCAATAATCCAAATTTGATATCCATATATACTTACTTTACTTCAGTTAAACTCAAACCTTATTTTCATTTAGATAACTTTCTTAATATAAATTATTACAAAAGTAATGTTGTTAACTTTGTTATTCCACTGACTGTGTTACTAAACTTGACACGTATTCAACATGGTTCATAAAGAAGCAAAACACGTGTCACATTTAGAAACACAGCCAGTCGAATAACAGGGTTATCAACTTTAGTTTTATACTAAAAATGAATCTTCGCAAAGTTACCGCCGAAAACATCGAAAATATGATTAATTATAATTTATTTCGACAATACTGATTTTTAAGCTCGTATAATCGCTCAGTTAGAAGAAATCAATTATAATTGAGTAATAAATAGCGTCGGCGTCCGTGGCGCAGTTGGTAGCGTCGCTGGCTACGGTTACGGATGTCTCGGGTTCAATTCCCGGTGCGGAAGGTTTTCATAGATTGATCATTCAATCGATTTATGGATTTCTGTTCGTAGTCTGAGTCCTCCCTCCCACCCATCCCATTCTCACGGGGCGTAATGCGAGCGATTAGCTAACCACTAGTCCTGTTCTAGCTCTATCCTTCTATCCCTACTTTCTTGGAAAAAAAAGAGAGGTTGAGCAACTGATTAACAAGCGGTTCTCGTAGAAAAATTCTGTTAAGATACCTCCATTAGGAGACCATATGCTCCACATTGAGAGCGGACATGGACATAAAAATTAAATAAATAGCACTACATGTAAGTATTTCTTTAATGATTTGTTAAACATAATAGCCCAGACGGGTCTGTAGGCGTGGACGTAGACTTTTATTATTATCACATAAACATGTAAGTCTGAAATTTTCTCATGACCTAAGCGTCCGCGGTGTCTATAAACAACACACGCAGTTCTGACGTGACGCAAACACCGAGGCAAACAGACAACAATCACTCCGTAAGTATGGAAACTAAAGAACAGCTGCTTTAGACATTCAGTATTTCAATTTCAATACCGTCATCTATGACGGGCGTTCCCACTAGTTTATTAATAATGTCGATAAATTTAAAAAAAACTTTTAGTATTAAACCTTCTTAAACAATTATCTGAACATAATATGTCTACCTTTGAAGTATTAAAGTTATTTTTTTTAATAACTTCACAATGGAAAATAATAACAGAAGGACCTTGATTGTTTTTTTATGATAAATATTATACTTAAGGAATGACTTGCTCGCTATATGAAGATTGAAACTATATTTAAAAACATGAATGCTTTGAAATATTTGGGTATAAGATTTATCTACTTGAATACAATAATTATTAGATTTTTATTTTATTGTGAGATTTAATAATATTAATAACATGATCGTTTGTTAAAAAGTGAATCATTAAATTTTATTATAATTCTTTATAATTATAAAGACAAATATAAAATTCAATTTTTAATCGGTAAATGAAAAACCACAATTACTACCTTTTTTAAATATTTATTATTCAATGTATTCAAAGTCATTCTTTTTAATATTTTATTTTACAAAGCACTGTAGTTAAAGGCAGTCGTGATCTTTAATGACTTGAACTATAAACGTTTTATCAATGAAAAGAGTTTTTTTTAAACATGTGGAAGTAATAAAAATGAATTGTGTTTTATTTTTTAAAATATAATGTCTTTCCACCAAGAATCAACACTTAACACCTTAAAAGTGAAAAGAGTTTTAATTTATAAATTAGTATTTAATTATTCTAAGTTTTTTTTCTGACTCTATTAAATCTAAATGTAATGAGGCTTATCAACTTTGTCTTGTTTTACTCTGGAAAATAAATTCAAAAACAAATATCGCCAAAAGTATATTTTACCAAAATATTTCGAGGTAAATATTATGCTTCGAAAATCTCTTCCGTGGCTTGATTTTAATGAGTTCCAATTAAATTCTCTTCTTCGACAAATAAAATTAAATTCCGTCCAACGAGCAAAGTGATATTACATTATTTAAAAGCATTACCTTCAAATGAATCACACTGTATATTTTATCATCATAAAAATATTCCCGTCTTTGTCTGAGATTATTTATTTCCTTTGAAATGTCTGAGGAAAATTTAGCGTGGAACAAAAAAAATACACTGCTCCAATGTATTACAGTTCAGCTTTGTTTAAAGTCAACTTCACCAAGTGAGAGCTTTAAGCCCCATTTTACAGCTTTTGTTACTGCTATAACTGTAAACAGAACAATCTCTTTTTCTGAAAAGCTCAAATGATATTTTATATTGATAGAAACGGAAACGTTTAAAAACTTATGTCTTGCTGCAGTTTCTACAGAGAACTTAATATGAAACATTAGTTTTCATTTGCATTTACTCAGTTTATACACAAGAATAATTATTTGCAAACTAAATGATATTTTTTATGCAAGGTAATGAAGTAAAATAATCGTCTTTACTGAAAATGCTTTCTTATTTGTCATCCATGTAAAACCATCATTAAAATATGATAAGAACTTTTTTATTTCACTTTTTATTATGTCAATTACATACACTTACTTGAGTTAAGTAAATCAACAAGCTTAGCATTTTTTTTATATTGCTAATGTTTGCAAAATGTGAAAGCGTAGTTGATAGTTAAAACAAACAAAAAAATCATTTTGTTTCTTGAATTAAAAAAAATGTATGTACAATATCTAAATTGAAATGTATACATGTAACTATCCAGTTAATGGTTAATTTTTTAGTATAAAAATGTATGAGTAATCTGGTAAATTAGCAGAACGCCTGTTATAAATGTAATTTAAATCTTCAGAAGAAAATATTGATTGTTAAATTGATTTGAGACTATCTGCAAATAGCGTTCAATACCATTCTACACGAAATAAAATCTCTTCATTCAATTCCAGATACGTCTGTTTATACTTATTTGAGAACGCTAGAGCCGAGTATGATAGTAACACACTTACGTATACCATACCAAGACGGTATAAGTTCGTGTAACTGAAAGCTTTACGACCTTATATTCAACGTTACCGAAAGCTGCACTGTATTCTTGGAGAGCTTTCGCATCCCATTGGTTGGAGAAGCAAGTGAACTCGTACTGCACGGTATGTTTCAGCAATTAGTTCTTTTAAGCATGAAACATAATAAGGAAAACGGTGTTTGAAGAAAAGTGTTGGGGTCCGTAACGTTTAGAAGCGAGATTTTGTTTGTCGCTTCAGTGGGCTTCGTGAAATTTTGCTATCATCAATGGTTCATCGCGTGGAAAATCTGCTAGGTCTATTTTTCTTAGCGCTTGGAAGTGATTTTATGGGAAGAAAACTTCACAAACCGTATAATAGCTTCAACCAATGAAAGCGTTTTCAGTCGATTTTAATACAGTTATGTTTTTTTTTATTTAAATTTATTTATAAATGGTTGACGAATTATTCTTCACGGAAGAAATTATCTATAAGGAATGAGAAGACTGTTTTAATTTACATACGTCGACATTTTTTATTTTATGCTAAGCCACCTTAGGCAAATTTTATTATGATTATTATTACAAACGCATGTATTTATTCATATTTTATTTTTTTCGCTGAAAAACATTTTATTACGAACAAACGTTTAAAGTGTTTTACCTGTTTAAAAAATACATTACATTTATTACGATAAAATAAAATCCCTCAGATTCAGATTTATTAGTTGATTTTTAAAATAAACATATTCTGAAATCCAAAACGTCTTATTAAGATAACACTTTTAGCTCAAAGATAATTTTTTTTAATGGAAAGACAAAAATGATGTTGGAAAATTTCAATTGCATTTTAAAATTAACCTTTACGAAATATAGAAATACATAAAACAGAGTGGTTTGTTGTTGATACTAAAGATAAAGAATTAAAAAAATTTCTCAGTTAATGGACTTTTAATGTAACTATATTTGTGATTTTAGATTAGTATTAATCGATTTGTAAGTGATCCTTAACATTTTAATTGTAGACTATTTTATTTGAGTTACGTATAATGTGTTTGATAATCAGTAATTTCTTGTCTTAGTTCATGAACCAATTGTTTTATATACCTTAATTTTTAACACTCAATTTTATATAAATAGGCCTGTTATATTTGTATTTTTATCAGTTGACAATGCTCGTAATGAGCGAAACTGGTCCTGATCATTATAAAAATATCGAAGTAGTACTAATGAATTGTGTTTCACTTTTTAAAATATAATGTCTTTCCATCAAGAATTGAACACCTTAAAAGTGATTAGTATAGCTAAGATAAAATAAGTTTAAGTATAGTTCTGACGATGGCGTTAAGCCGAAATAGCTATTAACGACCTAATTAATTTTTTTAGAGTTGAATACTTTGATATTTTACCCTATTACAATGGAGAACATACATTTAAATGCTAATTGAATCAATAAAACGAATTTAACGCTACATATGAGCAGAAACGCAAAATTACGTTTACTGCAAGCTGAAAATATCATTTCTATATCATCCATAATTATATGACTTAACAAATATTTTTCCACAACGCTTTTCACCTACATCACGTAAAAATTAAAAAATGAAGTAAATTTATAAGCAATATAGTTAAATCACAGGAGAATGTTAATTTTAGGGACATCGTTTTTGTAGCATAATAATTTACAATTGAAAGTTGAATAAATGTGAAATATGTCTCCAAGTAATGATATAAAATATAGTGAGACCCTTTAGGTTGGACGATTCATTCAATAAACTAATATAATTTCCTCGTTTATAACACTAGGGATAATAGATATCGTACTTTGTATGTCAAGATCTCGCATTTGAAGTAAGTTTGATATCTTTATATGAAGTCTAGTACTTATGTGCCAACTTATAATAATATATATGAGCTCTTTCATCTATAAACGTTCAATTTAAAATCGCTGATGATCAAAAAAGCATTCTGCCGACAGCCCATTATAACAAAAGCATTTCATACATTCTGAGATGAGTCTCAATAATAATGCGGGGCCATTTTTTCCATTTCCTCTTCGCCACGTCTTTTGCAAAGCTCGAAAGCCAATTCACACGATGAAATATTTTGTTAGCCTTGAATTTAATATGAGAAATATTTCACAGCGTATTTCTGTAGACCAACGGTGGGAAAAATGGCATTTTGACTGATCGAATGCAAGAGCACGATTTTTTGTCGACAAATTACCTTTTTTGCAATAAAACTCGAATTATTTTTTAACAAAAAGATTGGCTGTGTCACAGCTTTTAAAATATGAAATACTTTTAGTCAAATTGCCTATCTATGCTGTCAACAGTTAGTACTTGGAAGACATTGCAACTTAAAATCATGTCAGATATGGAATTATTTGCCAAAAGTGCTTAGTAATAAAATCGTAATTAAGGAACTGTCTTATATTATATAAGCTGGTGAACTTTTTTGTGTGTCCTAATCAATTGCAAGGTCAAGGGTTGGAATATCTCAACGGTGGCACTAAATTTTGTCAAGACATTAATGTCTGTTACTTTCCCATTCTTTCCTCGTACCCGTTTTCGGATACTTAAGACGGTGCTTGCAAGATCGATTAGCTAATAACCCAATACATTCTTACTCTTTCTGAAAAAATTGACAATGCAGTCACAGCGTGTCTGATTTACAACGAGTTTTCATGAAAGTAACCTTTTAATACCCTTTTCCACCCACTGCTGCATTCCCATCCATTAATTTTATACGGTAGTATCTAGTGGTCTAAAAAATAATCGTAATCTACATTTTTTTTATAACCATGAGTGCCTTAAGAGTAACTGCCCGTAACTTGGTAGCGTGCAGTTGTGCAAAAATTCAATTATCCTAATTAAACGCAGAGCTTGCATTAATACAGGTCTAATCGCACTACGAATGAAGCCATAAATATTCAAAAAGTCTAAAAGTTTATCTTAATGTCAAGCAAGTTGGCGTGACCGATTGGTCTAATGGAAAAAAAACAACTTGTGTTTAAATGCTCCATTTTTCATCAATATATTTTATCACCAATTGTTATTTAGTTTCAAAATATCACCTCATTGGAGCGCTTACAAAATCGCAGGGCATAACATAAAGGCGACAAGTTAAAAAAATTAATGTGCATAATCGCCTTTAGTATTAATTAATTGCAGCTGGAATACGCTTGCCAAATATTATACAGCGTGAGAGAAACGCCGTTATCACAAGGACGGGCGTACTACGCTGTTCTTACATATCCCGGGCAATTCAACCTGAAATATGGGATCATAGTTGACGGCGACGCCCGACAGGGGCGCAAGCGTCGTGCTAACTATATTAACCGGTCAATGACCACGAAATAATAACCGTGAAATATTAATATCATGTTTTTTGTACCCAACAAAATAAAAGTACATAATGAAAAGGAATGAAAACATCACTTAAATGTATATTTATAAAATATCTATGCTTTTTATCCGATAACGGTTACAAAAATGACAAATCGAATACAAGAACGATTTCTTTTCGACTCATATTCACACTCCTATTGGTAGAGATGGATGTTCGTGATTTTTAAAATTGCCTTCTACCCACCCATCCGATCCTTTAAACGGGGCGTAGCGAGAGTGATTAGCTAACCACTAGTACCTCCAATAAGAGGTTGGTGCTCCACATTGTGAGTGGACATGGTTAAAAGAATCACAATAATTTGATAAACTCACATAAATTTGGATTATTGAGATTTTGTACACTTCCATGTATTTTGTCACTACAGGTATCGGTGTGGCTCTCAGACGTATAATGTATTGCCTCGTAAATGATATTTGTCGCATTTGTATCTTCTATATAAGCGTTAGAAACTGTTTACTGTCTCTCAGTTCGAGTCCATTCGTGTGCTCGAATGCCTGAAGATGCCGAAAGGCGAAACCCGGGTCGTTAGTGACAAAATACATGGAAGTGTACAAAATCTCAATAATCCAAATTTAATATTGAAATTCCATCAAGCACCCTCAGTCGATGTCTTAAATTAAACTCACATAACTTGTGAATAAATTTGGTGTTAATACATACTTACACATGTTTTTCAGTACATCAATTAATACATTTTTAATATTTTTTTTTAATGATTGACAAGTCAGCAACTGTGGCCAGGTGCAAACAGTCTTAGGTTATGTTTTAAACAAAGTCAATTTACGCAAGATTTCATTTGAAGATTCGATCACTTGACTTGCACTACCAAGTTCAAAAGTTCTAGAGTTCTATCGCGACTATTGATGCTCAAAATTTTTGGTTCGAATGGCAGAAATAAAATGATACAATAGACAACTTTTTCCAGCAAACTTTAAACAAAAGATCATGTTTAATGAATGTTAAGTGTTGGAATTTTAATTAAAATCATTTATTTGGGACGTAAAGAGTTAAATGCTTCCCACAATGTGGCGACGCATAGAAGGAAAACGTCGAGTGAGAGCGCAAGACTTCGTGGAAAATTATTCAGATTTTGAACTGCGCGAATGGGCGGCCGGAAAAGTTTTGAAGCTTCCACTCTTATGAAAATCAAGCTCAACCTTGTGGAAGAAACTTTTGTCTGCTCTCGTAAGTGTCGGAAATTTTCTGACGAGTGTATTGCTCATGTCGTTATAATTATTAGTTTTAATAAGAATTTAAAGTAGATTTAAAAGCATTACGTTCTTTTTTAAATAAACAGTTATAAACTTGAGATTTTCTCATTGATTCAAATTCTATAGTGAACGATATTTACTAAAAATAAAACACAATTTGTTTTTACTTCTTTCAGATGTTTATAATGATCATGACCGCTTTCACTCATCACGAGCATTATCAACTGACAAAAGTACAATAATTATAACAGGGTTATTTACATAAAATTAAATGTTAACAATTAAAAAATACGTAAAACAGTTGTTTCATGAACTAAGACAAGAATTTACAGGCAATCAAAAAAACTAAATATAAACAAAATTTTATATAAATAACCCTTTTTTAACTGTATTTTTATTAGTTGATAATGCTAGTGATGAGAAAAATTGGACTTGATCTTTATAAACATGTAGAAATAAAGTATTTTCAAATCTTCCACATTACAGAAAAGTGTACTGAAATTTTTAATTCAAAGTTTTGTCTTTATTTTACTCGCAATTTTAAATAGTTATAATTTTTTATTAAAAATTCATTGAATTCAGTCTTAGCCAATTATTATTTATTTTATTTTGATGTGAACTACATAAAGTAGTCAATATAGTATATCATAAGATTTACTCTTGTAAAGAAGATAGTTCAGAAAAGCAAAACATCTTTGTTATACTAATTCCACAATTTTGCATCATACGCAAAGCGGGTCCTAATAATTACATCAAATTCTGCTTAAATAAGTTTAAAAAATGTGTTTTATTATTTACTTTAACAGTAAATATGACAAAATTGAAAATGTAGATGGTATCAAAATTTGCTTTGTTCGATTTTTCATTTATATTAATTAACATAAAAGTCTAAACTCTAAGAATGGCTTAATTTTTCGTTTGCATTTAATTTAAAAATTATGTTCTAATAGCAAAAAAATATTTTTCAAGTCAAAACGCCGCATGTAAAGTCACCAATCCTCACATAATTCACTTTAGTAGATTATTTCTTTAATTCAATCATTCAGTTACATAGCAGAGCCACAAATTTAAATTTGTAGTTTTGAGAAATAGCTAATCATAGTTTTGAATCACCTAAACTGACTCGTAAAAAAGTGATGACCAGTTATTATTTGTCGTATTACAAAATTATCGCAATGTTGCTAGAACTATAAAATTGTACCTAGAATTGTTTCAGTTTGAAAACTCATGATTCAGAAAAACATATTTCAAAAAAACTGTATTTCGATTTGGATGTATATTATGAATCTTGGGGATTTATTATTCAGTTTGTGTTCTCTAGTTTCACTGTTTTGAAACTGTAGAAGTGCAATATACGAACAAATAAAGCAACCCAAAACACCAAATTGACAAATTATCGTTCTAAGGAACTGGGTCATCGATTAGTTCACAGTATATTCATTAATAGCAATGAAAAAATTCTATTAAAAGCTAGTAAAAGGTTTATCCTTAGTCTGTTGAAAACAGATAATTTTAACTATCACTGAACAGGGATGGTATACGTTTTTAAAGACTTGATAAAATACCGAAATTTTCACACTGAAGTTTTCAAAATAATGGTTTATATAATAATATTATTACAATCTTTATTGATAATTTTAAAATGTTCATTTATCTATTATGTGACAGGAATTTGTAATATTTTTATTTGATCACTTTATTTGCATGAGTTCAATTAATAAAACAGAGAAAAATATACAATATTCAAATGACAAATTCATATCCAAATAAAACAATGATTGTAATTTAAATGCATTCATTACAAATTCGGACATGTGGTGTTTGCAAAACAATCAAATTAAAATCAATACCTTTTTAAATTTTACTAGTGTGCAGAAGCCTCGGAATCCAACAAACAAATATTCGTGTATAACTGGCTACGCTTGATTTTAATTAATTGTCGAAATAACCACAAAGACTAATATTGTAATAAAAGGCTATGGAGACGTTAGTATATCATAATAAAATTGACGTTTCTAAATAGAACAAACTATCAAATTTCAGGGTCATAAAGTTTCTATTTATTTTTAGGTCCCGAGGGGAATCCGAGAATGCTATATACATGTACAAAAATATGTGGTTATTATGAAACAAATAAAACTTAGAATGGCTTCTGTACAAATAAATTAGACCAAAGTGAATATGTTTCCAAATGCCTTTCGTATCCCAAACAAACAAATCATATCGGTTCTTTATGTCCAACGACATCTGTGGGTTGAGTTTGAAATGATAATATTACATTCAACCATTCTCGGAGGCTGGGTAATTTTTCGCTTTGTGAACTCAATTTACATAATCGTGTCACGGCCTTTCTAATTCAAGACCCGGTATAAACCATTTTTACAGAAAAAGTCACGAGACACAAAAATAGATTTTAAATCTTATTTTAATAAATTCTCTTTTTAAAAAATGTTATCGAATCAATTAATTCTTCCGTAAATACAATAAGAACAAACACGAAATTATTTCGTATATTATTATGTGAATCTTTATTGAGGGGTACGGATGTCTGTAATTTTTTCAACCTATTATGGAAGATTCTGTCTTTGAAATCAGGGCCATTAGCAATTCTATAAAAGCTTAAAAATAATATATATACATTTCGACTATGAAAAGGAAAAATGACGTAACCCACACCAAGAAATATTGTGCACAGCTCACACAAAACGGCTAATACACTATATTCAAACATAAATATACACTATATCAACTATAGAAAGGCAAGAGGACTTATTCCTCCTTGTTTGGGCTGTACATAATATTTTTTGTGTGTGGGTTTTGTCTTTTTTCGTTTCCACAGTCGATTTATATTCGGTTATAAAAGGTTTATTCAAAGAGTTCTTAGGTACATTTTTTCCCGTGTCCGCTCCCAACGTGGAGCATATAGTTTCCTAATGGAGGTATCTCAACAGAATTTTTCTATGAGAATTGTTTGTTACTCAGTTGTTCAATCTCTCTTTTTTCGAAGAGAGTAGCGATAGATGAATAGTACTAGGACAGGATTAATGGTTAGCTAATCGCTCTCGCTACTCCCCGTGATGATTGAATGGGAGGATGAGGAGGGAGTTTTTAGGCATCACAAACACTTAGACTACGAACAGATATCCATAAATCGATTTAGAGATCAATTTATGAAAAATGTCCTCACCAGGAATTGAGCCCGAGACCGTAACCGTAGTCAACGCCGCTACCAACTGCGCCACGGACGCCGACACACTTAGGCCAATAAAATTAGAACAGTTTCCAGTAAAACACATTGCGCAAGAGCAAGAACAATGTGCATAATAGTTTATATCTCGTAGCTCCTTTGGTAAAAGTTTTATTAACCGTCTTTTTCTTTTGATTTCTCACTGTCAGTAAATTTATAAATATTATCTTCACATCACCATGTATTATATGAAAACTAATAATTTATTTAAATTTCAAAAGAAAAATACAAATAACCTTTTTGATTTTTTAATATTATTTTATTGTGATTAAGTATTTATTGCACGTCAATTTGGTTTTAAAACCAACACCGTGGTCTTCATGCAAATCAAATTAGTACTAAATAATTGATTTTTATATGATTGATTTTTAACAAAGGAACATTAACAAAGTATTACGTTTCACAAACATAATGGGTCATAGATCATATTATCATACCAAAATAGACATTGACAAGGCGTAACGTAACCTATTCTTGTTTTAATATTCGTTATTTTTTTAAATTTACGACTTTTTTTGCGATGATTTTAATAATAAAACAAAATAATTAACAGTGTAAATATGTAATATCATTTCGTTATTAATCCACGACGTTCGAAAATTGTTTCATACTAGGTTTTGATTCAGAACAGTCATCGATATAAAAATGACGACTTTGATTCTCTGTCCACGTGATGTTACTTCATAAAGTGGTGTACCTGTTACGTTTTGGATCTGAGCAAAGTATCTACGATATTTCTTTGTTCTTTATTTAAAATTTACTGTCTTCATATTATGGTTTGCGCAAAATGGCAAAGAATGCTAATTAAATTCTTTGGCTTAAGTCATTTATACGAAAATCCTTGTCTGTATATACTTGTATTTTGTAGCTAATTTTGTTTTCGTAGAAAATATGAAAAGTGAATGAAATATCCTTTTTTGTAAAGACATAACTCTCGTTTAAACTGGCTTTGTGGAACACTGCCTTAATTTAAAGTATTTTTTGTGAACATTCTTTTTGGTGGTGTCACTATGTATAAAATATAGCAATTTTGTTATTTCAAGCTTATTTCATTATTTTAAAGTCGCGTTTTAATACGTAAATTAAGAGACGTTATTACATATGTAATTATTTAAAATAAATTTTAATCACGTTTCAGGATTAATACAATGCAAAAACCCACACCTAAGATATCATGTGTAAAATAAAGACAAAATAAACGAGATACACTAATATACAACTAAAATTCATAATTTAAGACATCGACTGAGGGTGCTTGATGGAATTTCAATTTCAAATTTGGATTATTGAGATTTTGTGCACTTCCATGTATTTTGTCACTAACGACCCGGGTTTCGCCTTTCGGCATCTTCAGGCATTCTCTTGAATGTCAGGGCTTTTGTACCAAGGTATCGCGTGTTGGAATTTTTCCTCGAACCTGAGATTATGCGCAAGCATTTATTTTCGACCATCTGTAGGAGAAGGAGATTGCTGTCGGAGATGTTATGTTAGCATTGTGGGTTTTGACGGGATGCAATTCGACGAACGGATAAATATGTACGATCATTTGTTAGTGACAAAATACATGGAAGTGTACAAAATCTCAATAATTCAAATTAGTTATTCCATTTGATTTATCTCTAACTTGATGCGTTTTGCCTCTTTAAGAAGCATTACGTTAGTGATAAACCAAGTGGAATAACTAAGTTATCAATTT
Source organism: Himalopsyche phryganea (assembly GCA_022494535.1). Lineage (NCBI taxonomy): Eukaryota > Metazoa > Arthropoda > Insecta > Trichoptera > Rhyacophilidae > Himalopsyche > Himalopsyche phryganea. Next base: position 13,028,449 of record JAGVSL010000013.1, on the reverse strand, counting down.
TAATTTTATATTAAAAAAGAACTTCTACAAAGTTACCGCCGAATCCATAGAAAATATGATATTCACAAGGTTTCAAGCTATTATGTTTTATGTTTGTTTCACGTAAGTTTTTGAATATATTAAATAAATTATTTTTATTTTACTTTACATAATACAATAATATAGTTCATTTCTTTGGCACTTTGAAAAGGTTGCATACCACTAGCTTTTGTAACAAAAAATATTTGCAATATAGCTTTATAGAAGGTTTTTTCTACGTAATAAACTACAAAATTTTGCTTAGTTTCATATAAAAACTAAAGAAATAAGATAAAAATTTGTCGCACAAAGCTTATCTCATGTGTTAATATTTACGATATCATAAAAATGACTTTAATATGGTAACGTTAACATGAATCGACAACATTTTTTTCTTACGTCATAATAATTTTACCATCCTTTTTCTATCAGTGATCAAAAAACAGTGTACTTATTGAGAACTTGTATTTGAACTAAATTAAAGAAATTCAATCAAAAACCTCAGGCGAAGTCGATTTTATCAAATTTAATTTTTTTCTTTTGCATGTTTATCAAGTAAGAAAACGTGAATTAAAAATTATAGTAATGATAATATTATTAAAAAAATAAAGAAATCAAAATATTTATACACAAGGAAAATAAATAAAACACATTTTCTTGCCGTAATTTCAAAATTTTATATTATGGACTGGTTTTGACTGTTGTATTGTATAAAATTGTGAAATGTATTTTTATACATACAATATATTTTCAACAAGAATTGACAGTAACACCGTAACTATAAAATCAATGAATTTTTCAAAAATTGATGAAAAATGTTGAAATGAAACATAAAAAAATTGTGTAAAATTAATGACTAAATGCACATCATTTTATCTGCCAGAAATAGTTAAAACAGTTGATCACGTGTTAATCATATACAGAACATTTATGGGCGATGGCTCTTGGATTATAATTTGAATACCAACGAATAACTGGATACAATTTTCAAATTCTAACGGAAAACTGTCGGTCAATTCAGTTTTTTTAATTATTGCTTGTTGTAAAATAAAAAAGAAAATATGTACATGACATCACAGCTGAAATGACAAATATACAAATATTATTACAAAAAAAGTCAGATTAGACGAAAATATGGAAATATTAAAAGAAATTTATATAAATAATGAATGTATTGTATTTCAAATTGTGCAATACATACTTGAAATACAGACATACTTTGTACTATCTTTCTACAGCTAATTGATAGTTAACACCATTCGAGTTATTTCGCGAAAGATAACATATTTTTGAATTTCATAAATAATATTGTGCATCTCTGCACCCCCATGTGAGCTGTAACGGGAACACGTAACGCCGTAAACAAGAAGGGAAAAAAGAAAACAAAAAAGCAGGAAGCATTAAACAACAAGCGTATTGCCAATGTGAGTCCATTCGTGCGACCTGAGCAATACCGACTACAGACGGGGAATTTCGCAATCGATACTCTGAGCTTGAGTGCATGTACACTGTATATTTTCAATTACTGGGTACATCAAACTATTTATAAAACTTATAAAAAAATATTACATAATAATCTTTTTTAAACGGTTGTTAAAATTTAAATATATTGAACATTTTATGACAACTGCGATTGTTTAAGAAAGTGAATTTATGGTAAGATGGTTTTATAATTTTATAATTTGAAACTATTAACTGTTAATGCTTGGTTGAAAGACAAAATAAACAATATAATAAAAGATATTTTTAATTGAATTGGCCTTTACTCTAGTAACTATCTAGTACTTAGGTCTATAAGAATTAAATAATAAGCTTGAATATTTGACTAAGGTATATTGCCAAAATAGTAATCGACTGTGTGACAAAATTATTGTGAAATAAAGTATTGTTTGTAGTTTAAAATTTTGATTTTAACAGCGAGACCGTTTTTGTTTTACTACAGAGAGTAAACAACTAAATGGCAGTTAATTATTGATCATCGTCAGTTGGAAAAAACTCGTTATTTAACTAAAGCTAGTTATTTAGTTCAAAAAAGTGTAGGGATTATGAAAATTAGTTTTTTTCTCTTTATAATATATATTATAATATAGTTCTTTCAAGCAAATACAAAAATAACAGTATCAGGTTCATAAACATAAACAGATACTTCTATTAAATAAAATATATTGTATACTACTTTTGCTTAATTTGCTAAGTATTTGTGGTTCTAGTTTAGACCTGTGTGGTCTTATTAATTAGTAAGAACTTTAACCAAGCAATCAGATGAGTCTGGGTTCAAGTCCCGACCAGGTCAAAATCAAATTTAGATCTTTTCAATTTAAGTGTGTGGTCTTCTTAATGGATGTTTGTTTCTCCTTGAGTTGAAGTCACTTATTACATTACAAAGAAACACATAAGATAAACTAGATGAGTTACAAGCAAATTTTAACTTACTTATTATTGGATTATTGATTTATTTTCATTTCTGTTATTTTTTCTTAACAAAAACTAAACTCATTCTCCAGTTAGTCAATATTTGCTAGGTGTTTATATGCATCGGACGAATATTAAAAAAAACTTGTAAAGGGTGGGCTGAAAGCTCGGTGATTTATATATAAATCTTGAATAATTACTATATGTCTACTAACCAGGAAGTCATTAAATTTATCCGATGCGAAATCCATGTCATACGACCTGCATTAAAATTAACCGTCACGCGAGCTTTTCCGATTATAACTGGCTCCCATCAAAAGGGTGAGATATGTAAAAGCTTCAGTGGGCATTTCCCTTGATGTATTCTAACTGTGTCACACGTCGGTGGGCATCAGAGGCGGAACTGGCTTGCTTTGTGCGGTCCACGCATTGACGTCGTTTGCGGCGTCGCTACAACCTCACATTGCCTTCGTGAGCTTTTACGTGATGCGCATTTTTCAGGCGACGCTCAGGTGAAAAGCAAAAAATGTGAAAAGTTACACAAAATCTATATGAATACCTTATATGTGTGTATTAGGTTTTTACTTTGTTATGATTACCTGAACAGCTACATATAAAATTTTAAAACAGGTGTTAAAATTTCACTCTGATTATTTTAATTAGTGGAATAGAAAGGCCAGCGCATTCTTTGCATTCCGAACTATTTTTAAAAGGTTTATAATAAAATGCACTTTTGTTTAGATCAAATTTACTTTCATAAAAATAGTTTTCACTTATAACAAATACATTCCACAAAAAACAACTTCTTTCACTAAAAATAAAGTGAGCCCACATAATAAAATATATTCTAACATTGAAGAAATACATTACACTTACGAATATATATTTTCACATAAACAAATAAGTATTCACTTAGTATAAATACTCACACTTTGAAATCGATAGTTGCATGAAGCTGTAATGAAATGTCACTTATTCTTCTACCCTATATTAGGCCGCCTATACTGTCTTTGCTCCATGCATTACAATACATTACACAAACTAAACTAAACCAATCCTAACATAACCTACTACAACTTAACTCACGTTGTTGAAGAATCCTTGACTAAGTGGAAACTATAAAAATCAAAGATAATACTATTTAATCAAAAGTGCAAAAGTTCAAATGTACCATGTGAATACTAAAGTGCAATTGTTTATAACTATTTTTAAATCAGTGTTTTAGTGTAGCATGAAGACATATATATTTTTATTTTAAAACAAATATGTAGCTATGTTCATACTGTTTCCTGAAAGATACATTTACCGAGTAATTAACGCATGGATTATAACATTGTTAGTGTGTCTTTGTTTTGTTTGGTTGGCGTTAATTTACGATCAGGCACAATACTGAGCTCACAAGCGTCCTCTATACATCTCTGTCTTAGAGGTTCTCTATAATATCATTCATTACCAGCCTCTCTGTACCTCTTTTAATGTTATCCGTCTCCGGGGTACTTCAGTGGTTGAGTTTCTAATATGGCTCCTTCATATACTTTGTGGTAGAATATAGATTCCTCCTATGACATGACCTGTCCACCTGAGTCTTCTTACCTTTAATATATTTAATTCAATAGACATTAATTATTCAAAAAGCTCATCGTTTTTTCATGAATGTGTTGAATTTGGTTTTATTCAACATATCCAAGTATACTGAATTATTGATTTTTTAAAATCACAACAAATTATTAGGGTGTCAAATTAACTGCACAAAAGAATGAATTTTATACAGTTATTGTTGAATCTACCTCTCTTGTGTAATATTTTATATATAAAAAAAACATAAAAAAACCATGAGCATAATTTTAATGGGAAAATGTCCCAAGGCAGGAAAAACGTTATGCATACAGATTATAACTAAATACTTTGCAGGCGCTTCGTACGAGAAGATCATAACAACTCTTGGTTGCTCAGTACTTTAATTTTATGTAATGCATTTTACGATGAATGTCTATTATAGTATTTGTATTTTTTTTGAAATGAAAAAATTTGCCAGGGTTGGTTGTTTTTCAAATATTTTACTCTAGTTTAAGCAATAAAAACGTTTCGATCGTTTGTTTAACCTTTCTGGGAGTATGGACGTACACAATTCATTTGTACTACTTTCACATGTTTATAATGATCAGGACCGGTTTCGCTCATCACGAGCATTATCAACTGAGAAAAAATATGTATTTTATTTTTATGTAAAAAAAGCTCACTCCTCATAGCACATCCTTAATTAATTAGTTACTCCTCGAAAGGTTAAGTATGAAAATGATTATTGTAAAGCAAGTCGAATGTCTTTTTATATAACTAAGAGTACAAATTTTGCAGCAAAATTACCGAGAACGTGTCGAAATTTTGTCGCTCCATCAGGTATTATTACTAAGTAATTCTTTTAATAAGATACAAATATTGAAATAAAATTTTCTTTTTATCAGCGTACATATATACATTTCAACTCAACATTTACTCTGTGGGTGCTATATAAATTATTGAAAGACGTGTAACAAAAACCATAGTAGTTTTGTTACACAAAAATGAAATTTCAAGATAGATATTGTAGATTTTATTGTTAAATTTTCAATTAATTTACAAAGAGCGATGACTAAACGAAATCATAAAGAAGGATACAATATTTGAAAATTTTTGTAGAAAAGTTTTAAATACAAAATTACATTCATTAGAGTTACCTATATTTACTACAAAACTTTATAAATTTATGAAGAGTATAATAAACACATTTTAAGTTTAAATACAAATAGTTTAAATAGTTTAAATACAAATTTCAATCACCATTTTAACTCTAAAATAATCAATTGGTTTTACACTCAAATTGAGACTGTTTGACCATCTAATACTATCTTACAGTGAATATGAATGATATTTTGCAACTAGCTTACCTTTATTTATCTATATCATCTTATTGTCGTTGTTCTGGAAGAAGACACTAATTGAAAAATATTAGTTTTGAGTAATTGGATTCTTAAACTTTCCGAACGTTTGAAATGCTCTATCTTTTTCATTTAGTTTTTTTGTACAAATTTGTCTTTAAGTGAAAGTAAAACATATAAAAATGAATGTTATTCCGTACGGTAGAGCTCGAAATAAGGAGCATTTTGGTATAACTAACTCAATATGTCATTTTTTCAACTTGATTTTTTCATTTAGAACAGTGGCAATATACAAGAGTTTTTAACACTGGGGTTCTCAACCTTGTTTGCGTCATTCCTCTTTTCCCAAATTTTCAGAATATAATTTCTCTTTCCCAAGAAAATCTAACTCTAAATCAAAAGGTACTTTCCAAATATGAATATACTTGCATATGTATAATACTGAAAAACTTTAATAAATGACAGCAATTCCCTTCCATGGAACTCTCAAATTCCCCACTGATCGGGAAACCTTGGGTTAAGCTATTTACAAAAAAAAAAACTGACATCTGAAATATTTTCTCTAGTGCCAATATTTTCACACACTATGCCGATACGGTGGGCTGCCAAAACAGCAAACTTGGATGGACGTATTATAAATGAATATTTCTCGAAGCTCTGTCATTTTGATAGTTGACATATTACAGTATGGGCTGACGATAAAATGGCTATAAATAAATAATGCAGAGCGTGTCGCAAGGAAATAGCTTCAAACAAGGAACGCACGGTACAATTAATTTTCAAACTTGACAGGTGTGTTCCATATTCAAAGACTGTGAATCTATTGTGCTTCCATTTACGATTTGTTACTGCCATCTGTGATTTACATCTTCTAACACTTAATGCACTCGTTCTGATTTGTTCACGCGTTACCTGCTTTTGTCTTTTTGTACAACACTGTAAATATATCAAATGTATCAGTAATGAAAAAATGTATTAAAATAAGAAAAAAACGATTAAAAACCTTCTGTTGCTTCTGAGAACGAGTAAAGTAAAAAGAAACACTTTCTTCAAATTATTCATATATATATCGTTCATTGCACTTTTTCTACAAAAAATATTCTATTTTATCGAATATTAAAAACGTTTTTAACATTATTATTACATATCGACCGTAGAAAGGAAAAAGGACATAACCCAGACACAAAAAATATTGTGTATAGCCCAAACAAAACGTGTATTAAATTGTATAACCTATGATTATCGAAAAATAAATATTATGATATGACGGAGGAACAAGTCTTTCTTGCCTTTCTACAGTCGATATATTACATATTTATATATAAATATAGTGTATTAAGACGTTTTGTTTGAGTTATACACAATATTTTTTGGTGTGGGTTACGTCCTTTTTCTTTTTCACAGTTGATATGATATATTATGTATTCGTCAATTGCACGGCGCATTGTAATGCCAAGTATAATAAAGTATAATAATTTATAATTTAATAATTTAAGACATCGACTGAAGGTGCTTGATGGAACTTCAATATCAAATTTGGATATTGAAATTCCATCAAGTGTGTTTAATGTGTTATATTATTGCCTAATATTTGAAAACATCTTTTTGTGAAAAAAACCTCTTTTCTCTTACGATCAAGGTATAAATTTCAAACCCACTCCTTATTTAATATATATGGAATTTCATAGATTGTTTTCAATAGTAGTTTTTGAAATGTTTTTTTGTGAATAAGTTGATATACTAAAACGACATGCGATAGAATAAAGAAGAGCGGAAAATATTATTTTACAAAATTTATTAATTTCACGGCAGAATTCAATATTTATAAATGCATAAGTGCATTTTTTGGATCTGTCCAAATATCAGCAGTTCAACAAAGACATATTAATAAAAGACATGGGCATATAAACAGCAAAAACGTCAAGACTCATTTTTTTCAGGAGATCGTAAAATATAATATTATTATATTTGCTATTTTTATACAAAATGGCGCGGACTATTGCAGTTTTCAGATAACGACATATTTTTAAGAACAACTTGGAGGGAATTATGATTTTTTTGTTCAAAACATCTTTGCACAATTATATGGAGTCATAAACAGGGAATTGAGGAGTGCAATGAAATGCAAATGGAAAAAGTGGACATGTTTTATTGTTATGCCAAGACCTTTAATTAAGCACAGCTATTTATATTATAAAAATACATCCATGAGAAAAGATAAAAAGAGGATGATATAAATAATCATGTCGACCTAGAAGTTTTCAATAGCTGAACGAAACAGGTTTTAAATATTTAATTTTTTTTTGTTTCCATTACACCTTCCCACTAAGTACTGGAAGTACACTTTATAATTCTTGATAATATACTTTAATGAAGTACAAACTTTACAATATCAATAGTAACTTTCAACATTTCATTAGTTCATTTCAGAATGTATTTAAGTTCTCTGGTCAAAAGCTTAAATTTTGATTCCCCGTTGAATGCGGTGAAACTTTGCAGACCTCTCCAGCGGACAATGGCTAGCGGTTTCGCTGGGTCGCGGCCCTGGACCTTTTGTTCCGTCAGACGTACATCATTTGACAATGCATTCGCATCCGTTGAAACTAAAGCTCTCCGCGGTCTCTGAAACGGTCCGTGGTGACAATTATGAGTAATAACAAGTGAGTGTGTGGACATGCTTTTAACGAGACTTTATTTTGTGCGGCAGTGTTTCTCAACCTTGGGTTTAAATGAATTAAATAAAAAACAAAAAGACTTTTAAATCAATAGATGTGTTTACTATGCACTGTTCTGCTTTAACTCAACCTAAATAACGAGCTTACTTTGTAAGGTTTTGTAGCTTTAATGAGTACACATTATTATTATTCTGTTACATACGTTAGATTTGATGATCAAATTTATGTACCATATCCATAACTTTAACTAAATTTATCCATTTTTATAAAACTTTATTATGTGAGAAATTTTCTCTCAACTCTTAAATGTATGAAAATATAAGTCTATCTATGCATTTACTAAATACAAAGTTTTAATATAATTGAGTGGCTGATACAAGTTGTGAGTTCCATTCCCAGAAATTATGAGTATACAACCTCTGGTTTCCAATCTTTATACAGACTAACAGTTACAAATGAATTAACTCAACAGTTTCTTGACATAGGAAAGAACAACACTAAATTAATCTTTTAATCGTGTATCGGTTTACAGAAGTGTGCTTAAGAGGAAGGAGTAGGTTTTTCTCTCATTTCGAGAACATCGTTACTCGTAATTTCTTGTCGAAGTATTTGTTAACACTATTGTGCTTTTATTTAAATGGAAATAGTAAAGTTTTCAAGCCTGTCTAGCAAAGAGTTGACACCTGTTTTTCAGAAATGATTTTATTTGCTTTACGCCGTGACTATATTAAAGTTTATTGTAGGTTATCGAGATTTGATGTCTGAGACAAAATCATAGAACAAAATATTTTTAAAAAAGTGATATGAAGGGAATTGGCAATTTATTGAATATAACGATTCTCCTTTAAGGTGTTTAATGTCAATTCTTGGTGGAAAGACTTTTAAAAAATAAAACACAATTCATTTGTACTACTTCCACATATTTATAATGATCAGGACCGGTTTCGCTCACCACAAGCATTATCAACTGATGTTCAGTTGATAATGCTAGTGATGAGTGAAACCGGTCCTGATCATTATAAATATGTGGAAGTAGTACAAATTGATTGTGTTTTATTTTTTAAAATATAACGATTCTATAACGATTTTTTAAATGTACCCAAGACTTCGTTTTCTCGCACTTTTTCTGACTGATATTTATAGTAGAATTATACTAAATATATTTTTTTTAAATCTAGCAAAAAGAAATTCCATTATATACGTCTTTTAATACAAAAATCTCAAAAAAATTATCATGAGTAATAAATAATGTTTTTATTACTTTTCATTGTGATTAAGTCGGTTTCTGTCGTCTGCCTCGACACTATGCTCGATATTTATTTTAATTATATGTAAATAGTGAATAGATGCTATCATAATTGTTAAAAAAATTTATAAAATATTATTTACCGATTATAATAGCGCCTATTCACTATTTAAATATAATGTAAAGACTGTAACAGGTGTAAAATAATATGAACATTTTTAAAACCTTGTGTGTAGAGAATAAAGTCTATGCTTAAATACAGAAAGGAACAATGTGAGTTATGTCAGAGTTGGATGTTAATAATTCGAGCAGCTATTTTGGTGCTCCGTGTAATGGTCGCTCGACAGGTAGAACTCAACAATTAACAAATGACAGAATGAAAAAGCATTTTCGTGTGGGATATTACAGTGCAGGCTATTTCCAAGAATGAGAAACGTCAATAACGTTTTGATTCGAAATACATTGTATTTTGCACGACAGTTGACTTTTTTTGAATGATTCGTCTGTGCACGGATATTTTTTGAATCGTTCCAAAAAATACTGTTTTTTTCCATTTTTTTAAAATATTTTTAATATAAACTGTGAAATCTGAGTAACTTTTTTTAGTTTACTTTTTGTGAGCCAATCAAAACATGTATTATAAATAATATGCTAATACATACCATAAATATTAAATATTAATAATGCTACATTTTTTTTTCATTTAAAACTTTTCTTTAAAAAACATATTCTTTATCTAATACTTGTTTTTTACTGTAATCCTGATTAAATGAAACGATTGAGAAGTACAAAATAATTTTGCCTTTTAGATATACATCGTAATATGAATAAACAGGAAATATCAGATGTGACAGGACGATAAAATAATAGGCCGGATAACAATCATCAACGCCGTGCTACTTACAGCATATTTTTTTAAATAATAAATGATGATTTTTTTGTAATAAAAATAAATGAATATGAGTTACTAAGCACGCTACTGGTGATTTTTTAATAAAATATGTTTTTAATGTACGTATGTGCTCTATCGATAGACCTATAAATTTTCTTCTTATTTCGTCCGCTGTTCTAAATTCAACAATTTTACAAACTTAAAAATGTCAGTTTCTTACACGAGCTTGATCCTCATTTTACACGGTTGACATTTTCTGAATAAAACGACCGTGTAAAAGAATATTTTACTTTTCCTTATACATCGGAAGATACAAAATAACTGAAAATATACGTAAAACTATAATACTACCCATGACAGTTTTATGTGATTTATTCAAAACTGTAAAAACCTTCGGGAGCATGTTTAGCGACTCAGTGACTCAATTAGTTTTTTATCATTCTTCCAAATGATATTTTGACCGATGTTGTAAAAGAATCAACATATTTTATGTGAAGAAAACTGACGGAAACATACTTAATGGAATAATAAATAAATAAATTTTATTATGAGTATTGGTACGTATTAAATACGAGTAATTTTTAATAAACTAATTATTGTTTACTCATATTACTTTATATTAGAAAATATTGTTCTGCAAAAATATGTGAAAAAAATTTTGCTTCAAGAATATACATTAGTTGTATCTAGATCATCATATGATTTAAACCTTACCTGGAAACATTCAGTAAGTATATTTGTTAGTTTTCTGTAAATTGACTGAATGATAAAATTGTTTAAGCCAACGTATTCTTGAACTAAGCTTTGTGACGCTTTTGACGTAATTTTCTGGCTTCCAGAAATAAGTCTGAAATGTTTAAATTAAAATGAGAAAGTGAGTGGCCGCGGCAAGTTTTTGTTATTCGGCGCCGCGACGCTATAGCAGGTAGGGTAGTGAGACGTCGTGTATTGTGTCGGCGTCTATTTACATGTTTATCGGGTAGATGTAAATTCTGTGCAAGAGAAAGAGGTGGAACTAAAGCACTGCCTTTGGCGAAGGTGTGCACTTACAGATAGAGAATAAAGCTCTCTCAAACTTCAAGTTATTTGTAAACGTTTGCATAACTGAAATTTGATTTCACTACAGCTTAATATGCGAAATTCAAAATTATGGCAAATGCAATAGGCTTTTATAAGATTTATTAAAAAGACTTTTGGTATATAAGAAAAATAAACAAACAAAAAAAATAAATATATCTAAGCTCATTAAATCAATTTTATTACATTCTGTAATGAAGTGGTTTTAGGCGTTTTCCCTTTACTACAAGGTCACCGTCTTCAAGTTTTTAATATTTAATAATAAATTTACCTATTGTTTTAAACCTGCGCTAACCACCCTCTATCTAAGCCTAAAAACTGGCGATTTCCTTAATACTGGTCATTTCCTTCCTTCACCGTTATGTCCTTGCCTTCCCTGAAGAGAGAGATAAAACCCCGTTTTCATCCAAACAACTTCTGTGTGAATACTTCTGGAAGAAACCGTGCATACTCCACATTTTGATAAAAAAAACATAAATTTGGGTATATATTAAAATTGTTTGATTCAGTATTAATGCAAAATTAAAATAAAGTAATAGATTTATTTGTTTGCTATGTTTATAATAATTAATCTAAAAGTATTGATTACTAGTGCTTTATTTTGTGCAGAATGACATCGTTTAAAGATACTGTTTAAGATGATCAGCATTTTGGATTTGAAGATACTAGACCTTTTAGCAAAACAGGTGTCACGCAAAAGGGGAATATAATCGACAGTTTTTAATTTTAATTCCATTATGAAATTAAAAACCTGATAAATTTTCATCGATAGTAAGGTTTTACAACGTTTGATAGCGCCTATTAAATGCTAAGTAAATATTAGCACAAGTAGTAAAATATTTCATTTGATTTATGGCCATCTCATCGCCACTTCATGGCAATTGTTGCTGAACTATCTACCAATTAAAATATAAGATTTTTCACCTAATTATATTGGAGTTATACTAGTTAAATGCTAATTTTATCAATGAATATCTATTAATAATATAGTATAATTTAGATCTTAATTTAATGACAAAAAAATCTGTCCCAATGTAACGCAAGTAAGTAGAACTAGTTTATTGTAAGTATTTCTTATGTAAAAACGTGACTCAATAAATATTAATTAACAAATAAATTCACAGTAGAGTCCAAATAAAACCTTTTGACAACGTTTTTAATTCAGTTCCACATGAAAAAGTTACAGGAACCCTGTCGCAAAAGATTATTCACGTAATATATGCGCTTCCATTCATGTGTCGTTTCGAAAATAGGCGAGCGCCACTGGAAAGCTATTGGAGTCTATCGTTTTTCACATACTCTGGCTGTATTATGTAAGTCTTTTGCGAAAATTCAATTACTTATACAGAAGGAAGAAGCATTTCACTCGTTAATATGGAGTAAATGGATTTTATCGCATTTTATCTAGTATCATCGTCACTGTACGACATTATTACTTAACATAATTCAAGGCTTAAACGTTTTAACTGTTTAATGATAAAAGCATTATTGTTTTTAACCAATTCTGCTCGAAAGAAGGCACTCCTAATATAGAATCTCTTCAGAAATTGTTCTGATATAATTAGTAGCAATTTAGTTTACCAAATAATCCTTATATATAGCAATTTTTAGGGTCCATGGTCGAGTGACTTACGTCGTTGGCTTCGGTTATGGTACTCGTGGACCCAAATCCCAGTAAAGACAGTTTAGTAATGTGAATTTTCAATCGATTTATGGATTTTTGTTCGAATACATGTATTTCTTTTATGTCTAAAATTCCCGTAACCATTTCCTTATATTTCTAATCTGTTACAAAATGAAAGAATGAGCAAACTGTGCAATAAGCAGTTCTTATAGAAAAACTTCTGTACATATGCTTAACACTGTGAGTGAATGTGGTATACAAACTAAAAGAAGACGATAGATAGAAAAAGTAACTAGAATATCGTTCTCTCTACGTTCTCTCTTTTTAGGATCAGAAGGAATGAGTGGGAAAGAAAAACAAAATTGTACAGGCGTTCTTGCATGTTTACAATTCTATATATTGGTCGCCATAGCCGAGTTGGCTTTTATCGTACAAGGTTAGACGATAAAACGTACGCATCCTTAAATGTTCATTTTATTAGATTATTATTATGTGTTTAATTTATCTAATGTTTTTTAAATTCAAGCATAGTAATCACTGTAATACGCGAGCTTATAATTTTGTTGTGAAAGTTTTCATATTGATATATTATATTAAATATCATTTTTATAAAAATCGTATTTTCAATCTGTCTTCTGCGGACACATTGGAGTATGTCAATATATAGTATGTATACTGTATAACAGACAATATATGTGTCTGTATGCCACAAAAACTCCTCCCTAACGGTGAACAGTAGCGATGTGAAAATTGCACATCTCATTCTGACTGCCATTTCAAGATCAACTGTAATATTTTAAACTTTTAACATTATTATTGAATGATGGACAATATTTTGTGGGTACGCTCCACCGTAATAATTTCAACTTTTAACATTAAATAGCACTAAAATAATGCCATAATAACGTCAACGTAGAGCATAATGCTAAATGCCAGTATTACGGGTAATATAGGCCAGTAAATACTATGACACACCCTGGTTCATAACTGACAGCGCTCAGCGTTAATGGCAATGATTCTTGGTATTCCAACCGATTGTATTCGTTAAAAGCGATCGGTTGCTAACCGCCGAAGGGCTTTAGCTGAATTTGGAAAGCGGACGCAGCTAATGGACTCGTCCCCTGGACAAGTTTATTTTTGACAAAAAGGGGAGAACCTACAGTGGTTGGGGTTTGGATTGTGAGTTTGTGAGAGTTGACTGAGAGTTGACTGAGAGGCGTATCCGCTGCGTTGAAGTAATTATAAATTGTTTTTGTTTGTTTTGAAATTGGACTTAATTTAAAATTGTTGTTGTGTCAATTGCATTATAACTTAAAGGCAAATTCATGTGATAAGTAAATGTAAATGTAGACTCAATTTTATGTGTCATTAATATGTTTGTGTAATTCACTACTGCACCTTCTTTAAAATAAATAAGAGATGAACCGGATTTGAAATAGTGTTTGTTTGAGATCCCAGACCTTTCAAGACGTTGATAACCAGCCATTCGCCTCTCTTCGATTCTGGTCTTTTCAACTAGTATTATATAAAATAGATCTCACATTTTCTTTCGCTTGAAAAATAGGAGTTCATCTGAAAACCAACATTTCTCAAAAAAATAATGTTGGTATAATTTTTAAAAAATCATAGTGTTTACAGTAAGATCAGATTTAAGATGACTGAAAAGAATATATTAATGTTTTCTTTAAAAATATGATTCAAATAAAATAACAGAAACTGTAAATACTGCCAGATTTAAACGATATTTTATCGATACAATAAATCATATTCTTGGATAATATGCCTTGGCACGGATATCAGAATTTGAAAGGAGGTATAGTTTAGGGAGAATTATTTATCGACTCACTCTTACAGATAGCACACGTACTGCTAGCTGTTCAACAATGGTCATTTTCTTACACCCTAAATATGTTTTTCCGAGCAATAAACTTTGACTTTGTGTATTGATTCATATTTTTACTACCTCATATAAACTTACATGTAAAGAAAATAATAGTAAGTATAATTCGAATTCAAATATTGCGTACTTTTTAATTGATCTGCAATAATCAATACGACTCATAATCAATGGTGTTTGGCTGTGTCTTGTATCCACTCGGTTACGCGCGTAAGAGTAATATTTTTTATAATTTTCGGTAAAATAGTTATAATAAATAAATTGTAAATTTCACTTCAATTACTTTATTAATAAAATCTGTTTCTACGATTTTGTCTAAGACATTAAATCTCGGTAACCTACAACAAACTCTAATCTAGTTACGGCGTAAATCATTTAACCCGCTAACTGCTAACGTCTGTACTATTGAGATTGCAGATTACAGTGTGTTGATAGCAGATACTCAAAAATATAATACTGTTAAGAGTGTTAAAACTTGTGTACAAGCCAATTATTGTATCAAAATGTAACCTGATTTGTTATGATAATCTTCATAAATTTGGTAAACACCAATATTATTTATATAATTTTTGAAATATTGATTATTCGAATATCTTTTAAGCGACTCAGGAAACGGGTTAAAAGCGTATCTGAAAAAGTGTCAACTCTTCACTAGAAAGGCTTCAAAACTTTACTATTTTCATTTAAATAAAAGTGCAATAGTGTAAACAAATACTCTGAAAGTGCATTTATAAAAAATATATATATTTTCGACATCTCATGAGATTTAGGGGACGAAAAACGATTAACGATACTTTTCAAATGGGAAAACTACTTATCCCTTTAAGGGCTCGAATCCGTGAATGAAAACTTTCATATATTGATTTCAGCAGGCAAGTAGGATGCGACAAAAAGTACAAAACGCAATCCATATCCAAATGAATATATGTATCACTTATAATATTGCTTGTGTCCATGTTCTATCAATAATGCTTCGTTTTAGGTTCGGATGCGTGGACACAGGTACGACACTTTTTGATTTAATATGATATGAATAATCAAAAGCACCTGATTTGACTGGCCGAGACTGCACAGCTTGACTTACTTGTATACATTCAATTCAATGCCAAACAACTATCAATCTGATCGCATACATCGCCATTAATAGCCGTGCTAGTAACGCAGTTCAATGCATGGTCAATTTCCAATCATGTTCTGATTGCAACCGCATGCATTCTGCCTTAATGCATATTATGTTGGTGCAACACAACTTGCAAAGCTTGACTGCTTTCAAGTATTTAATTATAAACATAGCATTAACAATTTTAGTACTGCTTTGCGGTACACATAGTTTCACATAGTTTGAAGTTTCCGTGCTGAATTGCTAGTAAGTTCAAGTCTACACCTCTATGGTCTATTGGTTAAGTTGTAGCAGGTTATGTTAGGGTTGGTCTGGTTTGGTTTGTGTAATATATTCTAATGCGTGTAGCAAATAAAATACAAGCCGCCTAATATAGGGTAGAAAAATAAGTGACATTTCATTACAACTTCTCGCAACTATCGATTTCAAAGTGGGAGTATTTATATTGAGAGAAAACTATTTTATCAGTCTGAAAATATTTTTTCGTAAGTGTAATATATTTCTTCAATGTTAAAATATATTTTGTTATGTAGGATCACTTTGTTTTTAGTGAAAGATTTTTTTTTTTTGTGGAATGTATTTGTTATAAGTGAAAACTATTTTTATGAAAGTGAATATGATCTAAACAAAAGTACATTTAATTGTTAGTCTTTAAAATATTATTTACTAATGATTGATTTCTGTTATGTAATTTATTTACTATTTTTTAAATATTCAAGTGTAGTGGTATATACGACTTCAAGATAATGATCCTACTTGATCTTTATTATTCATACAGGTTCACCTACATTATTAAAAGCTTACATAACCGATTGTAAGAAATTTTCCCAATGATGATAGCCGGTTTGGAGTCAAATTATTAGTGAGAAAACGTGATTGGTATGATTTTCTAAATTTTGAAATTAAAGCAGACATCAGATGTAAATATATACTATTTTTATTACATAACTAAGCATAAAATTTTCCAACGGATATGAAATATAAAACTTATTTAGAAATAACATAAATTTTTTTTAATCGCTCATCCCACTTATTCTCAAAATGTCCGGCCAACTTGACGGCTAAAATAGTGGACGCAGGTGGTAGTTATTGTGTTAATGGCTAGCGTGGGGCACGATTGGTGTAATAAACTGTATTACAGAATGAGTTCTTGGAAAGGACACCATCTATTAAAATGTATTTTTTTGTATGACGGTGCCGATGTGTCGAGGCCTACGTATTTATACTAGGTCTGAATATTGGCACACAGCACCATGATCCAGTTTTCTACGCTTTGGAATAATATGCTTAATTTAAGTTTCATTACAATACAGCTACTATTATAAACTCAACTTAAGCAGCATTTTTTTTAATTTAAAAAATATGAGTTTTTGGGCTAGTTGAGTAATTAAACCGTATTTCTTTGAAAATGCGGTTTTAGTAAATGTTTTGCATTTATGATGATAACTGTGTTTTTTGTATAAAATTGATTGATTTGCATTTTGAAGACGTGTATATTCAGCAAAATAGCGCAAATTTTCACACTGTCCGTATAACCGTTGAGTTGATAAATAATGCATTCAACTCAAAAACCTAAATCTGGCGATTGGACACTTTAGGACACTTTTAATTTTATAAATTGAAACAAGTCGAACACTTAAGAGTTTTAAGAGAGCTTTAATATAATTTATCTGCAGGATTTTTTTTTTATTCCATGTCCGCTCCCAATGTGGAGCATATGGTCTCCTAATGGAGGTATCTTAACAGAATTTTTCTGCGAGAACTGCTTGTTACTCAGTTGCTCAACCTCTCTTTTTTCCAAGAGAGTAGAGATAGAAGGATAGGGCTATGACAGGACTGGTGCTTACAAACAGACATTCATAAATCGATTGAAAGATCAATCTATGAAAACCGTCCGCACCGGGAATTGAACCCGAGACATTCGTAACCGTAGCCAGCGACGCTACCAACTGAGCCACGGACGCCGACAATTTTTTAGTAAAATGTTATTCTTTATTAATTTCTTAAAATGATGCCTTTCATTTAAATACATATTAATCATATTTTTGTTTTCTTTTGTTTCAGGTAAATTACCGAACGCTTACGCAATTAATGAAAAGAATTTCTACATGAGTAAGATATATTTAAAATATTATCAACCAAAAGAGGTATGTAGTAATGTGATAAAGATATTTCATAAAATTGAAAAAAAATAATTTATTATTCGGAAATAATCTTTTGTCGGGATATGCCTACTTGGTTGCAAAGGCAAAGTTTTAAAGCTCTGAGTACTCGCTTTCACAATTTTTTATATGAGATGTACTAATATTCAAAGGCATTGATTTTTTGACGATTACAGTGTATATTCAATTACGTTACCAAGACTTAGAGAAAGCAACTATTAACAACAAGATCTTCCTTAAGATAATCTTGTTATTCTTACTCTCTATGAAAAGAAAGGTTAACCAAATAAAAAAGAACCAGTTCTTGTAAGAAAACTTGTGTTGGTTGCTTCATTAGGAGTTAATTTGGGTTCAATATTTATCAAATTATTTTACTCTAATTAAAAATTAAACCATATCCGCTAAATCTTTTATTTCGTACGGGTTAAGAATAGAAAGTATTCATAAAGTAAGAGTTTCTATTTAGTTTCTTTATACGCTCATTTATGAGAATAATTAAAGACATTTACATTACAGAAATCCATGCGTAAAATGAATAGTTAAAAATATAAATATTTCATTTTTATTACCTTGTCCGCTCCCAATGTGAAGCGTATGGCCTTTTAATGACGGTACCTAAACAGTTTTTGTAGAAAACTGTTTATTATTCAGTTGCTTAATCTCTCTTTTTCGGAGTGTAAGGATAGAAGAATATGGTATGTATATTATACCTATTAGACATCGGTTGGCATTATTATCAAAAAAAAAAACCCGTAAAATATGTAATTGAATACTTGTTTAATTGCAATTCTATTTCTGCCGACAAACATTTTTTCTTCTTTAAAAACTTTTTCGTACAGCAAAGCAAAGATGTATTTTAAAATAGAAAGCCTTATTTCATATATTAATCAACTCCGTCAAAGCCTTAGAGAATAATTGAATATCATTCATATCTTCCATATTATATTAACTGAGAACATAATCCAACTGTAAGAATTATTGCCTGCATACTCTACGAGAAGTTTATGTATCTCATTTGATACAGAGATTCCCCACATGTCGAAAGCGCCTATTAAATCGTATAGCATGATTTACACAGATATAGGCATATATCTTAACGTATTTTCAGTTGGGAATTTAATTAGAATATTGAGGGAGGGTGGCGGGTAAGGGTAGACAAGTTTGTAGGGCGAAGGGGAGAGGAGGCGAGGGTGATTCTGAGAAAGATACCGATATATTGTTAAGCTTTGTAGCATAATCGTAAATAAACGCGCTTGTTTTCTGAGGAGCGGATACGTCTAACGAGATTGTAAAAATAAACATTTCGAGGCAATTAATTTTATTATGGATAAAGATTAATTTTCTCGAGGGAAATTCTAATGATTGTACCGTCATTAGTAAAATGCGTTTGAATTATATTTGAATTGTGAAACTTTCTTAAGAAACATAGCGTGAATAATGAGTTATTAAATATTATATTTGTGATTAAGAAAATATGAAGTTATAAATTATAATTTATTTAAAAAACATACTTTAATGTGAAATAAATTTCCATTGGTTCTTGAGATACATTACAACAAATTTAATTATATAGATATACCAAATACAATTTTGATAGCCATTAAGCTGAGCCATTAAACAATCACATAAAACTGAGTCAATGCTGGCAGGTTCTAAATCATGTCAAATATGAAATAAGCATCTGTTTTCAGAGGAAAGGTGTGGGTAACTATTATTATAAGAGACAAACAAATCAATACTGATATTAAACCATATCTATAACATTAGCATACTAGGGTAACTTTCATTAACACACTGAATTAACGTTCCAAAGCCTGTATGTAGCGTCAGGCCATCGACCAGTTAAATCGCAAGCTCTTATCATAGCAAACGTAAAATCGTGTAGTGCCATCTATTAGTAAGTAGTGATCTTTTTTTCTCTGGTTAAATATCGATATTATCGATGTAATTTGTAATCTTGATAAGTGTAACAGCTTGCTATTTTCACATATTACAAATTCGTTTGCACATAAGGTACACAATTAACAAATATTATAGCATTATGTACCATTCGTCGGAAAACAATAGAATGTAAAAAGTGATAATAGTTGGTTTGGCAAATTCACAAATGTTTATCATTTTATGGCTATTTCATAATTTTAAGCGATTTGTTTTATTTAAAAAATAGCTTGCTTACCGCCTTGTAAAATTCACATGGAACTTAAAAGGTTAAATCTTTTTTTTCTTTAAACAAAAATAGGACAAATGGTTAATTCATCTATGCTCAGTCAATCTTGACTGAATATTCGTTAGAATAAGTATGACTGCAGAAAAATCTCTTTTTTGGTATCCGAGCATTAGGAACAGTAAATAATTTAAATATAATTGTAAAAATCTTTCACGAATGTTTTCATATTCAAAAAATGACAATGTAAGGATAAATTTTCAATGTTTTAAGACCGTATTTTTCGGACCGTCATAATGATGTAAAAAAAGGTAGCGTATTTGATTACTGATTTTTAATTAAATATATCTAACGTTGTGACATTTGTACGGTCCATGGTACAATGGTCAACATCGTTGGCATCGGTTACGGACTTGAATCCCAGTACTAACAGTTTCATAAATAGATTTTTCAACCGATTTCTGGATTTATATTTGTAGACATGGATGTATGTAATATCTAAAATTTCCTCTAACCATTTCGAACCTAAAAACAGGGCGTAGCGAGAGTGATTAACTAACCACTAGTCCTGTCTTAGCTCTATCCTTCAATAAATTGCCAAACAAACAATTGCCACGGGTGTCTGAGAAGCGGGTATCCAAGAAAATGTATTTAAATAATACGTTAAGATCTACTAGCTCTCTCTTTGACGCTTGAAAGATTTTTTACAGTTGCAATGCCATCTTTCATTGTGATAATCTACTCACACATTCAAAATATGATGTATCTCTCAACCGGTCAAGCTGTCAGAGTCTAGCAGAACTCTATTTTATTAAAAAATCAGATTTCTATCAATTTCAGTTGTGTCAGTAATGCAGGTATCTGACAAATCTTCTACCGAAAGAATAAATTCATTGCGATCTAATTACAACAAAAAAATATTTACTGATTGAATTGGCATTTAATTGTAACAAAGTAAAAATAACAAGTAAGTATTTAGCTCTAAAGGAATTATACGAATTATTGGTTGATAGCTATTTTGGTTTCACTCCATCGTCAGAACTATGTTTAAATTGTTTATATATACTAGTTTGTAGGTACTATATATTTTTAACCAGTCGATATAAATAGAAAACTACAGCCCGCGGGCCACATGCGGCCCACAATGCCGTAAATAAATTGTTTTTTATTTGAGAACAACCACTTTTTTATGTTGAAATTGTTTTTTTACTGTAATAAATATCTTTTTTTTTTTTTAATGTAGTTTACTTGCGGCTCTCCGTCCACCTCTAATTTTTAATGCGGCCTTTCTATAACAGTTTTCCCTGGCCCAATATAAATAGATAAACTAAATTAATAATTTGTAATTTCTTTCAAACAATACAAATATTTTTTTTTCTTCTAGAGCTAAATAATTTGCTGTTTTAACCTTATAATAATATTATTTTCTGCTATTTTTTAAAAAAAGAATAAACCAAGAGTATTCTTTTGAATTTAAAGTAATAGAATAATATCCATCGTCTTTCGGACTGAAATGTAAGACATCTCTGAACGTTGTAAAGCAATAAATACCGCCCTGCGAATATCGCTTTTGTTGCCCATTCCTATTAAAGGATATATAGTGATCGCGCATATATTTTCTACTGTACTGTAAGTACAAAGCGGAAAACTTGCTTTTGTGTACAACATCTGTATTTAGAACGTGAAGTTTCCATACATTATTATTTCTATACGACGATCGAAGTAAAGCAAATTAGACTTGGATAAACTTTTTACTTTATTGCTCAGACATGACAAAAAAAATAGACAATATCAATTTGAGATATGCTTAAAGGGTAGCTGAGTGACTTAAATAGTAGTAGGTACCTGGTTTAAATACGAGTTATAAATAATTGCACTTTGTGTTAGTTAGTATTCACTTGGTACACTCAAACTTTGATTTTAATAGTTTCCACTTAGTCACGGATTCTTTTAACAAAGTGAGTTAAGTTGTATTAGGTTATGTTAGGGTTGGTCTGGTTTGGTTTGTGTAATGTATTCTAATGCGTGGAGGAAAGACAATATAGACAAGTAGTAAAGAATACGTGACAGTTCATTACAGCTTCGTGCAACTATCGACTTCAAGGTGTGAGCATTTATATTGAGTGAAAACTATTTTATCCATGTCAAAATATTTTTTGGTAAGTGTAATATATTTGTGGGATCACTTTATTTTTAGTGAAAGAATTTGTTTTTTGTGGAATGTATTTGTTATGAAAATGTATCTTTTCGGTCAAAAATGACAAATTTATGTTTCAACGTGTACCGATAACTTTTTTTTAAATATTATTTTTCTGTTTTCTTGCACACCAGTGTATCGTGCAAAATCAGTCAACGGTAAATTTTTTGCAAATTTTGTGGGCCACGGAATGAAAGTGTTTGGGAAGTACTGCTATAATTCATTACATTTTTATTATATTTAAGAAATGAAACGACAAAAAAACACATGAATATTAAAAAGAACACAATAAAATTATATGCTTTTACTACACTCAAGATATTTTGCAAAACAGGAAGTTTCAAATGTTTCATAAATAATAACGCTTAAAAAAAGTCACCAAACAGGAGCTCGCTTCTCGGCAAACAAAGCCTATTAAACAGTTGATTAAAATCAAGTTTCCTCGTAGCGTCATAGTAGTCAACAGTGCTGCGCCATTTCGGTTCTTTGTTCAAGCAAAACAAATACACGTTTCAATGTTTTAGTTAAATGTTTCAAAGTTACTTCGCCGGCAAGCCTCTCCACTATACTCCCTGTATTGCGGCGGAGCTTTTAAGTTGAAGATATAGTCAACCACGCCCGGTTAGCCTGAGCTTTCGCTAACTTAATGAACATCACAACGGCGGACCATGCTTTACCCCTCGAGCTGAAATGACCGGCTGTCAGAAACTTGAAGGGTCTCGAAATAACATTTTGTTTACGAATAAAATCAGCAAGTCAGATGCCATTTCAAGCCTAACACAAAACCTTTTCTGCAGACAGTATCCTTGTAACAGTATCTTACAAGACCTTCCCTGTTTTTATTTGATAATTTAGATATTTACAAAGACATCGTTGCCGCTTTT
This sequence comes from Himalopsyche phryganea, assembly GCA_022494535.1. Taxonomy (NCBI): domain Eukaryota; kingdom Metazoa; phylum Arthropoda; class Insecta; order Trichoptera; family Rhyacophilidae; genus Himalopsyche; species Himalopsyche phryganea. Next base: position 13,005,166 of record JAGVSL010000013.1, on the reverse strand, counting down.
CATACAAGGTTCAGAATTTCTCAAATAATCATTGTTTGTTACCATAAAATCAACGGCTTAGTATAATGTTAAAATATAATATATGTAGGTCACAAAATATCTAACCCATAGAGGAAAATATTGTCTTTATTCGTATTTGTTCTGAGAATAAAAAACATTTCTTTGAAATGTAATATTCTTCCTAAAATCTGTAACATATCATATTTTTGTTTTCCATTATTTTCTGTCAAAAATCGTAAGATAAGTGAATTTATTTTACTAGTAGGAACACGTAATTAAAAGTTTCAATCTTGCACGTTGGTTCTATGATAAGGTACACAATATTTGTATTGGTCTAATGAACATTATACAGAATAAATTATTGATTAAATAAACATATGACTAAGATGAATGTTTGTCTTTCGAAAATTCACTACATTTTCAAAAAATTAGTTTGATATTTTATTTCTGTAATATTATAATTATTGTTTTGGCGAGTTTAAAACATTATTTGTTTCATTATTGTGTTTAAAACACAAAACAACTGTTACATCATTAAAATTTAGATTTTTAAGTGTACCTAATGTATAAATTAGGCTACGTGGGGCAGTTGGTTACGGATGTCTCAGGTACAAGTCCGGGTACGGACAGTTTCATGAATTGATCTTTTAATTGGTGTATGGATTTTTGTTCGTAGTCATGGATTTGTGTGATGTCTAAAACTCCCTCTCACCCATTCGATCCTCAAAAACGGAATGTAGAGAGAGCGAATAGCTTACCACTAGTTCTGTCCTAGCCCTATCCTTCTATACCTACTCTCTTCGAAAAAAGAGAGGTTGAGCAACTGAGTAACAAGCAGTTCTAGGAGGCCATATGATCCACGTCAGGAGTGGAATGGTAAAAGAAATGTATACAATATCACAAAAAAACTGAAAAATGATCAAATTTAAACAAAAAATCAGGAAAATATCGTAGAATTAGCCATTTTTCTAAATAGCTATTTCATTCAGATAACGTTTTCTGTTAAAATATATATTGTAGAAAACTATAAACTCCTCAAAATAAAAAGCTTTCTTGTTAAAAATTTATAGACTCTTTTACAGTTTACAAGTTTTGTATTGAAGGCTTTCAAAATATTTTACATGTAGGCCATTAAAGCTTACAAAATAATAATCAAATGAAATATGTAAGACAATACTTTAATAAAGTATATAAATATATTTGCATCAGATGAAGATTTATCGGGAAACTAATAATTTAATTGAAATTTAAGATGCCATTTGAAAATGAATTCATTTCAAAATATTGCATGTAAGATAATATGCAAACTGTTTAAGTATTCAAGCGTATGTCGTTATAATTAAAACTTAATACTTATTGAAAACCTATTATAAACAATCCATCGGTTAAAATTGCTCATTAATATTATCAATGCTTGGTTGGATGCCAATACAAATAAATTGGTGAAATAGCTAACGATCGTGATGGAGAAATTATCATTACTGAGCAAATGGTGTGCTCGCTGACCGAATACAGCAGCGATAATAATATGGCACGCTTAGCAAATTGAACGATAAATATTTTCGCTTTTTTTGCAGTGTTCATAAATTTAAGTTCAAGCCTCTATTAATTCTATGATTTTTTTTATTTTATATTATGAAATACTCAACACACAAATGTGTATAGTTCGCTATTAGTTATAATCATTCCGATGCGGACGGTTTCATAAATTGATTTCTTCGAACCCAAAAACGGGGCGTAGTGAAAGTGGTTAGCTCACTACTAGTCCTGTCCTGTCAATACTCTTTTTAAAAAAGAGAGGCTGAGCAACTGAATTACAAGCAGTTCTCACAGAAATAAACTTCAGTTGAGATACTTCCATTAGAAGTGGACATTTAAAAAAAAAAGTTACAGCATTCCACCTTATTCAGATGAAATCAAATCCAAAATAATGTTTTTATGTCATGGTGAAAAAAGAGAAACCACTAATGATTATAAACGCTTATTTTTAATAAGCAATACAATTAATATCTCTTAAAGTAATTTAAGATATCGACTGAGAGTGCTTGATGGAATTTCAATATCAAATTTAAATTGTTGAAATTTTGTCTAGACTTAGTGATAATATATTGTCGTATTTTATCTTATATATAAACCAGTTACTGTCTGTCAGTTCGAGTTACTTCGTGTACTCGTATGCCTGAAGATGTCGAAAGACGAAACCCTGGACGTAAGTGACGAAACGTATGAAATTTGCGTAATTTGAAAGATTCAAATTTGAACTCGGTCGATATCTTAAATTATAGGTACAATATGTCGACTAGATATTCATACCAAAAGTCTGTGCACGTTACTTTTCTCGTTTTGTTCTTTTGAGATTTAGTGATGTCAATCTGCACTGATTTAATAAACACAGCATCTCAAAAGATATTTATATCTATGATAGAACTACTTCATATGAATGCAATAGTAGAAATTCACTGATAATGGTATACTAGTGTTTATCTTACTACGTGTGGCAAATGATTCATCTCTTTGAAAGGAATCTTAATTAACGTGTGTTACACCTATTTACATAATCAGTGGTATAACTTTGTTGTACGTTTTAATTTTATACTAAAAATGAGTTATCCAAAGCTACTAATGAATCCATTGATAATACTATATCACTGATTATATACTACAGAAATAAGATCGTAAAAACATTGAATGGATTAGTATTGATACTTGATTAAACGTATTGTTATGTAACATTCAGATTTTTTTTTTTGAAAAACTCTCTTTATTGAAAATTTAATATAAAAAGGTTTGCATACATTTTATTTCCGGAACCAAAATATTACTCCGGTTGAAAAATGATTTCATAGCAAATAAATTGGATAGATTTGTATTACGTCAAAAACATTGGCCTTTGTTATCGAAATCATCTAGCCGCGCTGTATTGATTTGCTTTTTCCTTCTGCTTATTCAATTGAAATCGAACCCACCATAAATTCACCGGGCGGAAGCGGTCATCGACGATTCTCTATGTTTCAATCCAAGATACGCCTTCGGTACAAGCCGCATTTAGCGAACGCCAAAAAAAGCTCTCATACTCCAAGAAAAGAAGCCTCCACTTCCGGAAAACCGCTCGTCGCGAAGATTACATCCGCGCGGCCGGAACAATGGCCAATCAGGGGGAAAGATACAGCCTGCAAGTGGCATATTGATTTGTGTCCGTGTGTCGGTGGAAACTCGCTCCCTCGCACACCCTTTAATCATTACGCACACAGTCGAAGGGCGCATTTATAAAAGTCGCACACATCTGCGGTAGCACACTCAGGTGAAATCGGTGATTGCTAGTTTTTCTATTCAAAAAATGAACTAAAGTAGAAATAATGCTTTCCTTTTTTACATACAATTGTCATATATATTTTATGCTGTATTAAAAAATACTCGGTTGGTTTTTCATTACAGATAGCTTTTCAATCAATCAACAACTCTTTGGCATGAAATAAAAACAATTTTATAGCAAATAAAATATAAATTAATACATTTTGTCAAAAGTGTGAAGAATCATGAAAAGAACAATACCTTCCAAACAAAATTAACTTTGATTCATAAAAGTGTAAAAAATAAATTTAGAAAGGCGAAACCCGGGTCGTTAGCGACAAAATACATGGAAGTGTACAAAATCTCAATAATCCAAATTTGTAAAAAATAAACATTGATATTTTCAGTATATTGTTTGAGATGAGAAGTTTTTATTAACATATCGTCGTCATACAAGAGAGCGTCAACAAGTTAACTTATCACAGAAATGGATAAAAGAACTATTTGACATATTATAAACATAATAGTTATCTAGGAAAATTTACAAAATTTATTAAATCTTTTTTAAAACAAATAATTGTCAAAAAATAAAATCTCAAATGTGAATTTAATATGAAAGAATTTTGATTGATCACAGTTTTTCAAACGCTTATGTTAATTATTAATTTTATTATGATACTTTACACTTGTCAAGATGATAGAAATTTTTTTCTCATGTTCATCGTGTCTCAAGAGCTATTATTCAAGTACATCTAAAATGATTTTTAATTAAAAAAAAAACTTATTGCTGGTATGTAGCTGAGTGGTTGGCACTCACAGGATTTATTCATATTTTAAAAAATAAAATACAATTCGTTCAGATATAAAAAAATATTGGATGCTTCTGGCTGCTCTGTGTTCTTCATTTACCATGACTGTTTAAAGTAAGTATTAATTACATATTTAATAGTTAATTATTTGTTAACGGTGTACTAATTTCTTCTTAAAATTTTCCCAATCTGCTATTTGATTAGTGAATATTTAAGCATCAGTAATGTCATTAAAATTTTTTGCTCAGCTAATGGTCTTTTAATGTAGCTATATTTTTGATTACAGACTAGTATTTATTGATTTGTAAGAGGTCCTTAAACATTTTAATTGTAGACTATTTTATTTGGTTTATGTGTAATTTGTTTGATGTATTCATGAACCAACTGTTTTATGTACATTAGTTTTTAACATTCAATTTTATATAAATAGGCCTGTTATGTTTGCATTTTCGTCAGTTGATAATGCTCGTGATGAGCGAAACCGATCCCGATCATTATACATATATGAAAGTAGTACAATCAAATTGTGTTTTATTTTTTAAAATATAATGTTTTTCTTCCAAGAATTTACAGTTAACACCTTAAAAGTCATACTTAATGGTTAAACTTTCAAAAATTAATCTTTCAGTCTGATTTATGAAATAATATTTAAAAACACGAAAATGTTATAATGCCTCCCCACCAAATCCTGATCCGATCCTAAAAGCTGAACTTATGAAAAGTGATTCGGTAACTGCTAATTATTTCTTTACTTCATTCATATTTTCTTATTCTTTATCCAATTCTATGAGATGCTCAATTAAAAGTTTATGTAATCGTTATTGCTAAAAAAATGAAGCTGTTAACATAAAAAATACACTTATGTGTTGTATAGATTTCGTAAAATAGAACTCTTTTAAAAATTCTTCCCACATATCCAATAGAAACGCAGAGTAGATTGTAAATAAATCAACAATTCTCATAGAGCACAATTATTGAAACAATTTTCTTTTTATAAAAATAAATAATTGTGTTTACATTTCGCTGAATCTAGTACGGTAGTATGTTTCACGTCGTTTGTTTGTGG